>CM069861.1:127198363-127773363 GCA_036172795.1 Pelodytes ibericus
CCTTATTAATTTTGTAGCCCTCCTTTGCACTTATTCTAGTTCCATAATGTACTTTTTAAGGACTGGGGCCCAGAATTGTACCACATAATTCAAAGTGAGGTCTTACCAATGATTTATAAAAAGGTAAGATGATATCTTCCTCCCCTGAATCAACACTATATTTTATACATGCCAAAATCTTAATGACCCATGCAGCTGCTGCCTGGCATTGTGCACTGTTGCCAAGTATGTTGTCTATAATTATTCCTAAATCCTTCTCATTAGTAGGTTTTCCCAGGGATATACTATTTAGAGTTTATGTTATATTGTTATTATTTTCCCATAATACAGAACTTTACATTTGTCTCTATTAAACCTAATTTGCAACTTTTTTCCTGAAGAAGAATCATACTCCAAAGAAAAGATGGCCCTGACCAAGTGCTTTATAAACCATGGTCTATTATATGATCTCTCATTTAGGGTGACTTGAAAATCTGCATGTTTGTGTGATAGGGACAGTGGAAGAGGATGCATCTTTACGTTACCTCAAAACTGGCATAAATGCCCATGCTTGATTTTTGCATACATGTTCAGGGGTACCAAATACTCTAATAACACTTTGTGTTCCATTTTGTAGGGCACACTGGGAGCAGTGGACCAGCTGTCAATTACAACCCATCCTTCTTTGTAAAAGAAATGAGTTATGTTGGCCAGAAGGTGCATTTAGCTCCACTTACAGACCCAACTCCCAGTAAGTAAATTATTTTGTTTTTGGTTTTTCCCACGTCTTCTGTTCATGTTAACAGGGATACTTCATTTGTTCTCACTCTAGTGCAGCATGATTATAAACTGTTTGTAGCAAGATAAAGAGTAGGCAATCATTTTAGGAGATGGGCCAGATAACCACACAGATTCTTGTGACTAGTTCATTTCTAAAATATAATTTAGTAGAGGTGAAATTGCGTGTCCAGCAGGGTTTTTTATGTTTTGTCTTATGTAGGTTTAACTTGGTGGCTGGACTACATGTCCTATAATAATCAGTCATCAAACTAATCTACCCCCCACTTTTTCTCAGTTATTGCTGGTGTCAGCCTACCATTTGCTAAGCACAGGATCATTTAAGTGACTCTCACTTGCCTTGTGCTACTCTGACATCCTGACAATACCATTAATCACTGCCTCAGCCTTGTACATGATGATCTTTCTCAATGAAGTTCTCATATGAAGGGCACATATACCTATTACCTACAATTTGGTTATGAAACAATTATGTATAATTTGTGTTAAACACAAACTATACACTGCAAGATCTACAGCTGTAACATCTAACATTTACTCTATGAGTAAATTAGTATATTTTTGATTGTGTAAATATAGTATATTTTGGATTGTGTTCATTTTCACTTTTTCATTTATTTTATTTTTTTATGCCCAACTGACTTAACTGCCCTTATTGATACTGGCTCTATAAATATGTAGTTTTCGTGAATAAAAATAATTTAAACAGTTTTGACTGCTTTTGTATTACTGCTAAATAGCCAACACGCTATTCTTCATTGTTACTGTAAATTAAATTAAACATAATGTGACCCAACATGCATTTCTGATCATATTTTTTTAAATACCGGTAGTTTAAAAACAATTTATCATGTTAGTAAATTAATAGCTAATCGCCATGAATATGTAATTGTACCAGCCCATTCTCTGCATTATATAATGTTTTGTTTCCCATCTCTCTAGACTATGGATCTCTGAAGTCAGTTGGGCCATATTTGGGACAGAATTCCTTCAACTCTCCTTCCAAAAGCAATACAGGCCTATCACCCAGACCCCCTGCTTCTCTGCAGCCTATTCATGGCAGAACAGACTGGATTTCCAAATATGGGGGTCGAAGATAGGACAGTGATGTCACTTTAATCTTGATATTACTTTAATCACCTGCCAGCAGCTTCCTTGGCCTTAACATGGAGATATACATGCAGCTGGTACATTGCCATATATCCTTCTTTCTGAAATTTGTATCCATAGGAATAATTGTAAACATATTTAAGCTTTATTTGAGGGAGATGTAATTTTGCTGGTCAACGGTCTGCAGGATCTTCTTGTACTAAAATTAGCAAAGCTTCTGAATTTGATGGGATAATAATCTAAGATGTTAGTGTTATGAGGCATAACAATGAGCTTTGAACTATACTGTCCTATCCCAGAAAATGAAACTATCCCAGAAGCCAGCTAATTCAGTACACAATTTGTCTTTAGGGATATAACCGTATATTAAATATATATTGTTAAAAACACCATATTAATGATTTACTTCAAGAGCAGTGGAGTATCACTGTTTGTGAAATGATTTTTTACATTGTTTCTATTTTTTTATTTTAAATCCTGGTTATGGAAGAAATCTTTCTGGTTTTTGTTTACTTTTTAGAACTGATTTTTATCTATGCGATACAGCCGGAAGTGCTTTATTACGTGAACATGGCATTTACAATGCATTTTGCACATTATCTGCAGTCACTCTTCATTCATATCCAGGATGATCTCTGGCTGATAGGAATTTATATGGACTATCTGAGTTGGCAACAAAAAATAAGATTTGAAGGTGTGTATGTTCTAGGCCTCTCTTGATGAATCAGAACCTGAGACTCTGTTCACTGCATTTAGTTCTCTGCATTTAATGCACTGCATGCCAGTGTAGCAGTGAAAAGGCTATGCCATTGTTCCGTAGTTCACAGGATCTGGTTAGTATTTCTTTAAAGCATCATTAAATTGAGAAATTCTATGAAGAAGCAGAGCACACTATGCCAAGTAATGCTTCGTGACTATGACCCACCAGCTGTTGCAATCACACTTCCCACAATGCTCATTTAATTCATAGGTGCCAGCCATGCTTAATGGGAGATCTAGCAAGGGAGAAATAATTTTGGTAGCTGTGAGGTTGTGGTTGCACAACAGTATTTTATATACCGGTTTTTATTTGTGACTATTGCATTGTCATCACATATGACAATCCCTTACCTGATGGTGTAAAAAGTCTGCATGAGTACATTAACCAACTTAACAGTCCTATAACAGCTGGGAAAATACTGGCCGAGTAGTGTGTGGTTAGTAGCTCCGTATTTACTTAATAATCTGAAATATGGTCAATGGATTCTGTGATCTTCTAAAAGAGGTTATGCTCTACTCTGTATTTCTTTTGTTTGTGAGACCTTAAAGGAAAATGGTGCATTACACAAAGGTAACACAGCCAAGAAGATGTTTGCTATGCAACATAGATTAACATGTATATGACAAAGCTGGTTTCTTTGTGTATTGAGATGGAAGAGTACAAGTTACAGCCAGCAGCAACACACATCTCGTACCTATTTATTTTATCTTTTGCAGACTCTACACGTCTGCACAAAAGCATTTATTTTTGTAAGATAATAATTTTATTAAATATGTTATTACTTTTACAGCAAATCAAAGTAAGTAGGAATGCAGAATCAATTCCCGATGGGATATAGTAACTGGTTATTAGGCAATAGTATCATCCACAGGCCATTGAATAGTTTTTGTTGTTATTATTACCTATTCTATGTTATGTCAACTATGCTGTTGTTGGTTTGTGTCTGTAACCTGAGTCTTTTAAAGAGTAACTGAAATTTTATTTAAGTTACGCCTTGTTTCTCCTTCTATCACTTGCCAGTATATCACTTTCTTTGAGGTGGCTGTGGCTTACAGTAGGGGCATTTTCAGCATCTTGTTGGCATCCCCTCTTTCAATTTTTTTAGTATGGAAAACGTTAAGGAGGGTTAGTGATTCCATGGTGATTTCCTCCCCATACTAAGTGCAATGTAAAAATAACTTTTGCTTCTCTAAAAGAAGCATACGCGAATTTGAACGTTTTTAGTGCCATTTTCATAAATAAAAATTGTTAATGGCTGGGCAGGTGAGCGGTAGACGAGATATATAACAATGTGCCAAGATTAAACTTGTGATTCTTTTATTGGTTGGCATGTATATATATATATATATATATATATATATATATATACACGTATTCACACTGTCTGTATCAGACCTTAATTTCTCTACTCCCTCATAAATGTGCAACTCTCTGGTTGTTTCTTAATAACCCTCATCCCTTATTAGTTTTTCCTTACTGTCTCTTAATATACTAGGAGGGGTGATGCGCCACAGTACAAAAATAGATGCTAAAATAGAGGTTGCACACATGTAATATTTACTTTGTTACTCCAAGTGCTGAGTTTTGGTGGGGGGTTGTTCCATCAGTTCCCATTTGCCATGTTAACATGCTAAAACTTTATAAATAATATGTAAATCATATAAATGGTCTCTAAATCAGTCTCTGTGGGTTCTAATGAAACCACAGTTAACAGCACTACTATTGAGCAATGTACTAGATATTATACTAATAACATATTTGGCTATGCACACCATAATAGTATATTAACTTAGATAGGGGTTCTTATACATTGTTTTGTGCTCTGGCAAAGATATCCATCATTTACTACTGATTTACTTCAGTACTTTTGTTGTGTGGTTTCTCTCCTGAAATGTGAGGGTTTTTTTTGTAATGTTGGGAGACAGAGGGGGCAAGGATGTGGGTAGTTCGAGGGGACCATTACTTAACATATATGTGCAACTCCATCCATCTTTTGTTTTGAACATTACATTATTTTCGTTTTCTTCATGTATTATTGCCATTTTCAGTGATTCTGGTGCATTATTTTGCTTCACAATTATTTTTTGTGCCATATTTGGGGGGGCGGGGGGTTCTGAATACATAACAATAAACCTCCTAAGTGTCATATTTTATTGTGTAAAGACTTGCAAATAGTTTGTGACAGAAACATTCCACAGACTATAAAATCTCAATGACAAATGGTGCAGGCTGTAGGTAGTAATACGCCAGGCTTCAATAAAACTTTATTGGTTTGATCCATAGCGAAAACAGAATGCAGTGTCTAAGATAAATGCTGTATGTAAAACAGCTTAAATACTCTAAGTTCATCTAATCAATTATGTTTTTATATGTGAAGAATATTTTCTTGTATTTTCATCAGAAACTAATAAATGAATAAAGTATTATTTTGATTTTGTGGATTTCATTCAACAATGGCAAAGAGGCTTTAAAACTAGCATTCATGTATAACCTTTGTTATATGCTCTGTGCATTTATTGGTTCCTACACTTGTCTTTTTGTAGAGTCCAATTTACAATAAAGAACATTTTCTTAAAAAATGTGTTGTTATTTATTAGGTTGAAAAGTGTACCCAGAGGATAAGTAGCATGTTAGGCATTGTGTAGTGTACAACCAATCCTTTAAAACCTTGAACGTATCATTACTGAGTAGGCTCCTCCTCAGCTATTGGTTGCCGTCTGTGTTATTGTTGTACCGACTCAAATTACAAATTGCAGACCCTTGGCCTTTGCTTTTGCAAAGCATACAGTGGCACGTATGGAGGAGGACCATTCAAAAGGCAGTTTTAATCAGTCAGAAATAGTCTTCTGCCTTATTAAAACTGATTTTAGGTTTTTGTTGGCTCATTTAGAAACACCTTTCAAAGAGACACAATTCTGCATTTGCATGCAATTAAGAGGAAAATGCTTGATTTGTTTCCCCCTGCTTGTTGGCCAAGCCACATTAAGAGATCTGATTCCACCATTCCAAAAGTTATGTCTACTGGAGATGTGAAGTACTCTGGTATTTGCGTGAATGCTACCCATTAGGTAGGTGAAGTCCAAAGGTATACAAGTTGACAGATATATTTAACCCCACCAACAATAAGAAAATCAGCAGACCTATAGGCAAAGTCCTTGCTGTTACTGATGACAGGACCACATTTTTACTGTATAAGTAATTAACCTTTTTAAAAGCACTGCTGAATGTGTTACTATAATTGTGTTTTTTAAAATAATTTATATAGGAATATAAACAGTTTGTATGGATCATATAAATCAGGGGTAGGCAACCTGTGGCTCACAAGCCAACCAAAATTATCCGGTGGACAGTCCCAACGTACACAAAGGTATTCACCCGACCCACATCGCATACATAGATGCTCCTGTCTGAGCAGCAGATGTGCTTCCTGCCTTCCATTGAATATGACGGCAAGTTCTATCCAGCTATTTCTCTCCAGCACGTTGCATATTGAAGATCGCTGAGCAGCAGCCATGTGCGTACAGGGATGATGGGTGTAAGGTTTAAGAACTCTGAGGCAGTCGGCAACACTAAAAAAAATTACCTGTCTGCCCCCAGATCTTCGGCAACTGTCCTGTGGCCAAAGATGGTGGTGCCCTTCTAAGGGCAAGAGCACAGACCACAGGAAGTAGCTGCTTCCTGTGCTCTGGGGGCTGTTACAAAATTGCCTAATCATAGAGGCAATCTGTAACTGCCAGGCAGAGTGTAAGATAGTGGTCTGAATCACCATTGTCTGGTCAGATCAATATTTGTTAAATATTTATTTGATGACTTTTGATCTGCCTCCCTCTCCTCACTTGTGTTTTAGTGAGGGAGAGAGACAGATCAGTGTTGTAAAAGTTAGTTAAAATAAAACTGAGACCCAAGGGCTTTTATAAAAGCTATTACCTGTGTTTAACCCCTTCCCTGTCATTGCACAAGCAATGATCTTGCACAGCAGCATATTTTTTTTCTTTTTGTGTATTTTTATACAGGTTAATTTTTTTGTACCGTACTACAAAGGCTCTTCTAAGATCTATTAACCCATTCCTTGCCATAGATAACTGCTTAGGCATACGGTTGCCGAAGCAATTTTTTTAAATTTTTTTATTTGTTTTTACACCTACTAGCCATTCCTTGTGTATTAACCCCTTCCCTGACATTGATCACTGCATAAACAGTGATCTTGCACAGCAGCACTTTTTTTGTTGTCTGCATTTTTTTAGGGGTTCATTTCTTTGTACTGCAACAAACCAATGCATGGGGGGTATCCCTGTACTCAGGGGCGTAGCGTGGGGGGTGCAGGGGGGGCCGGCCGCACCGGGCGCAATATCTGGGGGGGCGCACTAGCCCTATGCGGCCGCAGCCACAACCGCGCGATACTTCCTGTCAGCCGCCGGATGTGAGCGGCAAATGACGGCGTGACGTCACATCCGGCGGCTGCGCGGCGGAGGCTCTTCTGAAACTGCATCGCGGCCTTTCTTTGGAAGTGGAATTTGTAAAGGTAAGACTAAAGAGGCTTGGGGGACCTATTGTATTATGTATTGAGGAGGGGGTCATTAATGTATTGGAGAGGGGGAGGGGGGGTCATTAATGTATGGGGGAGGGGAGGGGGGTCATTAATGTATGGGGGAGGGGAGGGGGGGTAATTAATGTATGGGGAGGGGGTTCATTAATGTATGGGGAGGGGGGTCATTAATGTATGGGGGAGGGGAGGGGGGGTAATTAATGTATGGGGAGGGGGTTCATTAATGTATGGGGAGGGGGGTCATTAATGTATGGGGGAGGGGAGGGGGGTTCATTAAATGTATGGGGGAGGGGGGTTCATTTAATGTATGGGGGAGGGGAGGGGGGGTAATTTAATGTATGGGGGAGGGGAGGGGGTCATTTAATGTATGGGGGAGGGGAGGGTCAGTAATGTATGGGGAGGGGGGGAAGTAATGTATGGGGAGGGGGGAAGTAATGTATGGGGGAGGGAGGGAAGTAATGTATGGGGGAGGGGGGCAGTAATGTATTGGGGAAGGGAAGAAGGGGGGCAGTAATGTATTGGGGAAGGGAAGAAGGGAGGCAGTAATGTATTGGGGAAGGGAAGAAGGGAGGCAGTAATGTATTGGGGAAGGGAAGAAGGGGGGCAGTAATGTATTGGGGAAGGGAAGAAGGGGGGCAGTAATGTATTGGGGAAGGGAAGAAGGGGGGCAGTAATGTATTGGGGAAGGGAAGAAGGGGGGCAGTAATGTATTAGGGGATGGGGGTCAACTGTGTATTAGGGGAGGGAGGGGTCAGCAGTGTATTAGGGGGAGGGGGGTCAGCAGTGTATTAGGGGAAGAGGGGGGGATGGGAAAGATCTGACTTGGGAATTTGAGATGAGGCAATGATTATATTTTTTACATTTGTGGCCTAATGAATAATCTATATATATGTGTGTATGTAGAAGGAAATGTAAATAGGTGGGGCTACAGGGGTGAGGGAATTATATTTGTAATATATTTATTAGGAACTGTGGAGGGAAGGGGGTTGGATGAGAGCATTAAATATCATAGCATTAAATATTATATTTATGGGGTAGGAACTGTATTATATATTTTTGGTTTAGTGCAGGGGTAGGTAACCTTTGACACTCCCTTTGTTTTTTGACTACATCTCCATTAAGGCTTGCAAAGCATCATGGGAGGTGTAGTCCACAACATCTGGAGTCGCAAAGGATGTCTACTCCTGGTTTAAAGCATAGGTGTATAACCATTTGGCTTCCCCAGGCCAAAATAACCCCATAAACTCTTAAAGGATCACTATAGTGTCAGGAAAACAAAGCGGTTTTCCTGACACTTTAGTACCCTGAGGGTGCCCACACCCTCAGGGTCCCACTCCCGTGGCGCTGAAGGGGTTAAATTCCCTTCAGTTACTTACCTTAATCCAGCGCCAGGCTCCCTCGGTGCTGGTGACCTCTCCTCCCTGTCTGACGTCAGCTCCCCGTCCGACGTCACTGGAGCTGAATGCGCATGGCTGCGCGCGCATTCAAAGTGTCCATAGGAAAGCATTTCTCAATGCTTTCCTATGGACACTCTGCGCGATGGAGGCGAAATGTGCCTCCAGGCTCCAGCGTCGCAGATGCGCCTCTAGTGTCTGTCCGGAAGACAGCCACTGGAGGCTGCCTTAACCGCAAATGTAAACGTAGCAGTTCTTGATATTTTTTGTCGTTTACGATGGTTGTGAGACGACATATAATAGCATGGCCCATGCTAGGTTACTACATGTGTATATTTGTATTCATAGACCTGCTGAAAATGTGGAGAATGTGTGTAATGCATGTTCGCACTCAATAAAGTGTTGGAAAATAAACTTGTATTTATATGCATTTTACTTTAATTACATAAGTATTTTCATAACAAACAATACATGTGCTTGGGGGGTAAGGGTTTCTTTAATAAAATCTAGTAGAAGAGACTCGAGTGCTAAAATCCACGAGTTAGGGGGCGCAAATTATTTGCCTTGCCCCGGGTGCTGACAACCCACGCTACGCCACTGCCTGTACTCAGATGTTGTTGAACATATATTGAGGTGTTGTTCGGCAGTACCCCTTTACATTTTCAGTACGTTTATACCTTAATTGCATTGGTGCAAAAAAAAATCATCAACTTTTTATAATCACTGCAAACTTTGGCAAAGGTTGGTGTTAAAATGGCTACATGTTGTTCTAGTTGTATTCTCCAATATCAAATTAGATATTCTGATGTTAAATCTTATATGGTTCCTAGATGGAGGATACTGGAGGAAGAGAGGGGGGGAGAGCGAGAGAAGCAGCGACTCGAGTGGCTGCTAATTGCCTCAAATAATTTTAATTCTTTATGCTTAAGGGGAACCCAATACAAGCTAAGCAAAGTAAAATCTACACACGCTCTTTCATTAAATACCTTTATCACTTGGGCCGTCAATAGGTACAAGTCGATTCTCAAATTCTTGCCAAATTCCAACCTAGGTGCTACCGAGCTAAATTGAACGCAACCTCTCGCTCTCTCTCCCCATACTAGTATCTCTGATATTTGCTATCTCTCTTTCTTTCTCTATCTTTCCCCCCTCAGCTTTGCTATACAAGGAGGGTTGGTGATGTTGGATGGGAGGGGAGATGGAGGGGGGGAGGAGGAGAGGAGGGGGAATCCTCCTCCTCCCCTCTTAGGATATACGCTACGCTATATATATGAATGTCTGTATGTAAAATTGTCACTCTATTGTATCGTTGTTTAATGATTTTGATACTTTAACAATAAAGAAAAAAAAATGGCTACACGAAAAGTGTCAGAATACCCCGAGTTGTCTAGTTTGGAAAAATATGTACATGTGGTGGGTGATTTAGGGAATTATCACTAATATCAGTGTTACAATATCACATATTGTAACACAATATTACAGACAGCTGATCAATAGCTTTACGCATTTCGCAATACACAGAGTGCTTACTCTTGAGCACCATCAAGGAACCCCTCTCATGAACCAACAAAGGTAGGAAATCGTGAGGAGTGGAGCAGGTGAGGAGGTATTCAGGGGTAATTCCCCCCCCCCCCCCTGGTAAAAAGCCTGTGGACGCCACCACTTATGTTTGAACATAAGTCTGGATAACCAATAAAAAAAGTCTATATTAATAAAGACTAAATTAATTTTGATTCTATGGAATAAATTCCATTTATGTCTATCAAAACACACTAAAAAAGCTGTGGAATGCAGCTGCGTATTTTTCCAGAATATCTTTTTTCTGTTCTAAAAATGTTATATTGTTCTCTTGATGATGTCCTTGGCCTCTCTCCTAATGATAGGGTTGAAAAAGAAGGAATGTGAAGATTTTTTTTTTTTTTTTTTTCCTGATCTATTCATTTGTTATAACAATTCTTTAGTATAAATTATTTTTGCTATGTTACACTAACAGGGCCTTCACAACATTCTGTATTAGTTTGTCTCAGTCAAACTCCGTTTGTAATAACCTTTAAACACCATATCAAAATCTGTGTAACGTGTTACCAAGCTGACCACATTCATTTTTATTTAGGATTGTATACAATGCAGACTGTTCTATATTTTACGGATTACAGCCCAGGAGTAAAGATTTTTTATGAGTCCATGAATAAAATAATGATGAGTTTACTCTAGTTAGCACTGTAGAAAAATGAATAATCCAGACAATTTGTATGCTCCTGTCTATTACTATAAGGTGTAATCCCCTAACCAATCTAGAGATTAATTTTGCCTGATTCCTGAACTGACTGCTTGGTATGCCTGAAAAACACTGGGGAGGTGCTGTTCGAAAATCCAATAGCCCCTCAAAACTAGGGATTACCGTATGTTGGGTGTAAATCCCTACACCTAACCTAATCCCTAGTTTTGAGACACGGTTGAATTTTCTAACATCACCTATCCAGTGTTTTTCTAAATATTTTTTAGGGACCAAAGGTATACTCTAAGAATGGTTCTATATATTACTTACTTTGGTATCAATACCACAGTGCCATAACTTCCTTCTTTTTTTGTGTACTTGGTATGCCTCACAGCAGACCTTTTGCTACCTCTGCAAACCTCCTCTGATTTAATGGTACAATCTTTTCCTGCTCTAGAATGTTTAGGACCCTAAGGGTTGACTCAATATGCTCTGAATTTCAGCTCCGAAATGGTGCCTCCGAAGTCCGAATGTATTTGAATCACATCGGTGGCATAAAAATACCCTGTATTGCAGGGGGGCAGAGGCGGCTCTCTAATTAGGCGAGTTAGGCAGCCGCCTAAGGCCTCGCACTCACGGGGGCCTAACTCACCTTATTGCCTTTGATGTAACAGGGAGCTTAACGCTGCCATTAAGCTCCCTGTTACACTAACCTGGGACGTTTCCTCCGTGCATCTTCTCTCCTGCACGGAGGAAGGAAGTTCCGGTCGCGTTTTTTTTTTTTTTAAACTTTATTGAACCCGCGCAGCTTCAATAAAGTTTAAAAAAAAAAAAAAAACGCGACCGGAACTTCCTTCCTCCGTGCAGGAGAGAAGATGCACGGAGGAAACAACGGAGAGCAGCATGGAGGTAAGTACTAGGGAAGGGGGGAGGAGGGTGGCACAAACGAGCAAAGACTTGGCACAGTGTGGGGCAAAATCCTGGCATAATGAGGTGAGGGGAAAAATCCTGGCATAGTGAGAGGCAATATCCTGGCATACAGTGGCAAAATCCTGGCATATTGAGGGGCAAAATTGTGGCATAATGAGGGGCAAAATCCTGGCACAGAGTGGAAAAATTCTTGCATATTGAGGGGCAAAATTCTTGCATATTGAGGGGCAAAATCCTGGTATTGAGTGGCAAAATTCTGGCATTTTGAATGGCTAAATCATAGTGCATCCGGTGCTGTGAGGAAGAACAAAGTGCCAATCTTCTAGCACAACGTGGTCTGTGAGGCCACTTTCAACATTGAGCACCTTTCCTTCTGGCTGAGTGTTTCTCTTAGTGTGTGATTGTGTGCTTTCTGAGTGTGTCTGTGAGTCAGTGTGTGCTGGCTGAGTGTGATTGTGTGCTGACTGAGTGTATCTGTGAGTCAGTGTGTGCTCACTGAGTGTGTCTATGAATGACTGTGTGATATGTGTTAGTGTTCACATTTAGGACACAGCAATAACAATGAGAGTTAGTCAGCCGCACACAATTTTATCTATACCAAATGTTTATAGATGTTTGTAGAATAATTATGAGACAAATAAAATTCTAGGAGCTGTTCATTTCTAGAAGCTGGGATTTGAGTCTGATCTTGAAATATGCTATTTCTACAGTTCATTTTTATTATCACTTGCATATATTTTATTTAATAATGTGTGTCCGTGAGGGCCTCATGTTCGACTTTCGCCTAAGGCCTCACAAAGTCTAGAGCCGCCACTGCAGGGGGGGCAGAGCTAACGGGCAAGGAGGACACATCCATACAGAGCTCCCACCATACTCAGACTAAACTGTAAAATTTTCATGGAAATACCATCCAATTTGGACACTCTTCAACTCTCAACTGACTCCTTAGCCATGAGACATCAAAAAGCTAAAGAAAATATTATTTTCCACCTCTTCATGCTCACTGAAGGCAACATGCTTCCAAAGTGACCTACCAGGCCTCAAATAATTTTAGAACAAAGATACACTCTCCCAAAGGAAAGAAAACGGGCTCATTCTCGTTGGCACGGTAAGTAAATGGTGCTCAGGACACAATCAGCCAACCACACTGCACTAATCCAATAAGATACACGAAAGACACACCTGCACTCCTGAATTTAAATATAACGTGACATTTAATGGTGATGGAGGTACAAATATGCAGATGCAAATTTGCTGTTCCCGACTTGTGTTTGCATATTTGTACCTCCATCACCAATAAATGTCACTTTATATTTGGATTCAGGAGTGCCGGTATGTCTTTTGTGTATCTCAAATCATTTTGCCTCCGACATCGCAGAAATCTCTCTGATCCTATACGTGTAGATGCTGTAGAGGTGCTCGGGATACCACCGGTGTACTTTGCTTGGACTCATGGAACAGTCATCATATCCGATTCTGCACCTACTACAAGGGGCCCCACAGTCCTCTATGCTCCATATACTGACTCTCATGCTCACCTGTTTCCTGCCTTCGTTATACTCTTGCATGCCAGTCTGAAGCTGACCAACAAGTGAAAGCCGAAGTCGGCAACTTCGGAAGGTGCGCCACGCACTATATTCTTGAATTCCTGGACACCACCTGAGAACCACCATGCCGACAGCTGCATGATGGAGGATTCTGACAGCCCCTTCACCACTCAGAGTGCTCACCGGAGCCATTTATAATTTGAGCACTATCGACCTACATCTTCCTTGGAGTCAGTCCGCAGACCGCAAATCCTAACTGTATTTATCCTCTCCTCGTTATTTGTACCTTTATGGACATTTCCCTGTGCCTTGACCATCGGGACTCACATCTAATATACATGGGACTATAGACACGTTATGTTTTTTATGCTCCCTCTTCCCGCTCTCTCCCTTTCCCAGGGCACTGTCATACCCCTTTACGGGAAAATGACACACCGTGGCCCCACAAGCTGCATCTTGCTCTCCCAGTACTCCCTCTCCCCACTACTATCTCTCTGAGCTGTTCTCTACCTCATACCTTTCTTCCCTTTTTTTCTATATATCACTTTTCATTTTCCGCTCGTGTTTCCATAATGGTTAGCTAACCATAGCTTTGTTAATAACTAACCACACAAGGACAATCATAAGGCCGATTCCTGCACTGCCCTAGATAGAAACCGTTTGAGTATATGCGGTAATGGGTTTGATCTCACTATACTTTAATGGTACTATGGTTGCTTTCATATTTTGTTATGCTGCACCGATATTATGCTCTGTCAATATGCCCACAACTAAATATGATTTTTCAATACTCACATAACTCCTTTTATAAACCTGTAATACTGGCTGTTATGTAAGCTGATTCACAAATTGATAGTATCAATTACATTACATAGGTTTCTGTACATGCTGGATATTTTTACCTTTTAAAACCCTGGAATTATTTACTAAAGTTCATCTTTACAAAACAAAATATGATTCAAATAAGCCTTCCTGTTCTGTGCATTATGTGAAATCTGCACTGTACTCTTTCTTACATGTTATATAAATATATTGTTTGTATCTATATCGTCAATGCAATAAAACTTTAATAAAAAATAACCTGGATTTCGAGCTACTCAGCCCTGAAGTGCTGCCGAATATGTCCACAAATCGTACATCATAGTCTATCCCAGCATTGTATTTACAGTGAGGTTAAATAGTCAAGTACCTTAGGGTGCACTTTCCAGGGAAGTGGCTAAAAACACTTCCCCCAAACAGGGCCACCAATATAAAAAAAAAAAGCTTGGAGGCAGAGGTCTCCCATCATCAGCATCTCAGTGGGCAAAGAGGCACCTCGATGTCTGTGCTGCCCAGACACAAAGTCATCCTCCAACGCTGCCTCTTGCACACCCAACCCTTAGAGCATTGGGGGGGGGGGTGTCATGTGACCTGCCGGCACTCAGCCTTCAGACCACATAGGATAAGCAAGGGGTCTAGGACACTTCATCGCTGACAGTTCAGAGCGGCAATGAAGAATAACGCGGCCGTTTCATCGCGGATGCGGCTATGTCCGACAGTTCAGCGCTGAACTGTCAGCTCTTACAAAAGTACAAGTAAAAAGAAAATACCCCCCTAATAAATGATCCCCCCAAACCCCAATACTAAAATTAACCCCCGAACCCTAATACTAACCCCCTTAACCCTAATACTATCCCCCGAACCCTAATACTAAAATTAACCCCCGTAAACCCTAATGCTAAAATTATCCCCGAACCCTAAAAACTAATTCTAAACCCTAATTCTAACCACCCTTAACCCCAATACTAAAATTCTAATTCTAAAACTCTATCTTCTAACTGTAACACATTAAAACTCACCTTTAGCGATGAAATGTCCCGCGACGAGCTGTGGTGTGGTGAAGTGACGGCGGTGAAGCGGCTGTGCGGATGCAGCCGCAATGAAGTGTCCCATCCCCATAAGCAAGAGGTAGCATGGGAGTATGTCTGTGTGCTTGGGCAGTAAACAGACATCCAGCTGCCTACATCTAGACACAGGGAGCTGTGACTGTTGAGTTAAGTCCTGGGTGTGCAATGTGGGTGATGGGACATGTCCTGGGTATGCAGTGTGGGTGCAGTGATAGTTTAGCCATTAATAGGCCACTGATAATTTGCTCATTAATATTCCACGGATAATTTGTCAATTAATAGCCACTGGTAATTTGTCCAGTAATTGCCACTGATAATCTGTCCATTCATAGGCCACTGATAATTTGTCCATTAATAGCCCACTGATAATTTGTCCATTAATAGCCCACTGATAATTGTCCAATAATAGCCACTGATAATTTGCCCATTAATATGTCACAGCCAACAGAGGGGTCACTAGGGTTGGTGTTACCCGGTGCGGTAACTCATGGTGTCACCACCCTGGATTTTCTCCAATACATTGCCGAACAGATTCCTTAGTAATGCCAGTCAGATGGCCCATTAAATATGGCACTTACGGGAGCCCCACAAATGATGTCACACACAGGAGCCCATTAACTATGCCACACACAGGAGCCCCATAACTGTGACACACATAAGAGCCCCATAAATTATGCCACACCTGAGCTCCATAAATTATGCCACACCAGAGCCCCATTATTTATGCCTCACCTTGGAGCACAATTTATTATGCCATACAAACAGGCACCCCTTAGTAATGCCACACACAAGCGCCCAATAATTTTTCCACACATGGGGCCCAATAAATATGCCACACATGGGACCGCCATTAATTATGCCACACATGTGAGGTGACAATTGTACAATTCTAAAACAACATATATCTATTCACACAGACATCTCTCTATCTCTCTATAACTAGTTGCATTTATGCTTATTTGAATTTTTTTAAATTATATTTAACTATTTTTATATGAATTTTGCCATTCAATATGCCAGGATTTAACCCCTCTATATGCCAGCATTTTCTCACTCAGTATGCCAGAATTGTGAAACTCAATATGCCAGGATTTAACCCCCTCAATATGCCAGGATTTAACCCCTCAATATGCCAGCATTTAACCCCCTCAATATGCCAGGATTTAACCCCCTCAATATGCCAGCATTTAACCCCTCAATATGCTAGTGTTATTTTGTCACTCAATATGCCAGGATTTAACCCCTCTATATGCCAGGATTTAGCCATTCAATATGCCAGTATTTAACCCCTAAATATGCCAGTATTTAACCCCTCAATATGCCAGGATTTAACCCCCTCAATATGCCAGGATTTAACCCCTCAATATGCTATTATTATTTTGTCACTTAATATGCCAAAATTTTGCCACTCAATATGCCAGGATTTAACCCCTCAATATGCCAGGATTTCACCCCTCAATATGCTAGTATTATTTTGTCACTCAATATGCCAGGATTTAGCCATTCATTATGCAAGGATTTAACCCCTCTATATGCCAGCATTTAACCCCTGCCAGGATTTTGCTCGTTTTATACCACCCTCCTCCCCCCCTTCCCCAGTACTTACCTTACTTGCTACTCTGTCTCTGTTCTGTCCCCAGCCGTCTCCTCCGTGCTGTCTTCCCTCCTGCACGTAACGCCACATCCGGTCGCATTGATTTTTTTTTTTTTTCTGGCAGCTGAATGCAGCGGATGCTGCTGCCAGAAAAAAAAAAAAAGTTTAACAGCGCGATGTGCTGCGGGGGATGCCGGCAGCGCAGGTGGCCCCCCTTGGGACGCCACTGACAGCCAAATCTCCCCCCTTCCCCCGTACTTACCTGGATGCGGTTTGTCCTCTGCAGTCTCCTCCGCAGAGAAAGACAGTCACATGGGCAGCGGGGGCCCTCAGGGAAGCTGCTTTGAGCCCCCAGGAATGAATGAGCCCTAGTAGCTCCCCCATTTGCCCACTCTTTTTTTATTTTTATTTACACTGGGACGGGTGTATCGTGAAGATTAGGGATTAACTGGTATGGTGAAGATTAGGGATTAACTGGTATGTTTGGCACTTGTAAGCCCTAACTGATTTTTAAATATGCTTTTAACATTAGAAAAATATAATTGAAAAGTCAAATTCGACCTCCTCAAAGTATTAACTAAATAAAACTGAATTCACCCTAGCTCAACACCCCATTCAAAGTCAACCTCCATCTCTCCATCAAAAACAAAGAAAACATTTAAAATTTGTATTCACTAGAAATTTCTGGAGGTCAAATTGATAGGCCTAGAACAAAAACGCACAAGCTATAATGGGAAATGGGAGGCGAATTGATCAAAGCTATTTTTGAGACTAAGTCAATCTGAACCTCCAATCTTGGAGGTCTAGTTTGACTTAATCTCAAACTGAAGCTGGCATACCTCATCTCGAGTCGACTAGCCACGTGTTATATATTTGTGCATCGACCCCACTGTCACCCTTTGATAAGTAGACGAGACTGAGTAAACCAAGGTGAGACCTGGGTACCAAACAGATTAGTGCAGGACCCTGATGCCAGTAATGGAAAATTGGTAAAGTTGAAAGGCCAGAAAGGGGGGCGGCTGGTAATGAACATGAGATAGAATAGGCATAATAAACTCTTTAAATGACAGAAAGGTGTGCAATTAATCCTGCTACTCAAAAGTGTTACATGTTTATTTTATTAGTGATTTGACTCACTTCTTTTTAAAAACACCTCTTCTTAGTTGTCTACCACCAGTCCGGCACAGAAACAAGCATTTTAGCCAGACATTTAGCTTTACAGAAGGCCTTCTATGTGCACAGGAGAGTTGTTG
The DNA here is from genome assembly GCA_036172795.1 of Pelodytes ibericus. NCBI lineage: Eukaryota > Metazoa > Chordata > Amphibia > Anura > Pelodytidae > Pelodytes > Pelodytes ibericus. The sequence goes on from CM069861.1 coordinate 127,216,379, forward strand.
AATAGCGATAACACAGTACTGCCTGTGCTGTGCTAAAGCAACCTTTTGTTTGGCTTTGAAAATGATCCCTGTGACTGGACTAACACTCCCCCTGGCAGTGATGCTCTCACACACCCCTCCCATTAGTTCATATATATCTCCACTGCAAGTCCACCTCAGCTCTGCCAAGAAGATCCTGGACCGCTGCAAGTCACTGCTTATGTGAGTGTTGCACATTCAAATACATTTGGAATGGTTAACACTGAAAGAAAGTCGTTATTCTCAGTAAAGGGATTATCCTAAATCTTCTGGGTTACTTTTAGGGAAGGGATAGCCCATTTTGGACAAAACCAATTTAGTTGGCCATAGTCCCACTTCATCAGACTAACTGATATCATCAGAGATAGACACACATAGACATGCAAACAGATTTGCTGACTGATAAGGTAGACTGATAGGCAGACAATTGGATAGATTATAAGTGTTACTGACTGGGGCATTTAAAAGTGAGACGTGGGCCCCAGACCCTTGAGAGAGATTAGACTGCAGCAATTGTCACCCACTCACCTTCTTTGTCAGCAATCACCTGGTAACGCTGTGTGTGAACAAGTGGCATGACTGTGGTCATTGCTTAGCCTTAAAAGTATTTAAACTTTAAGAATTACAGGAAACTGGAGGATGGTTAGTCACAAAAATAATCATGTTGTAATGAAAAAAAAAAACATGAAAGACTAGAAAAGATAGTATACAGCACATTGTATTTTAGACTCAGTTTTGCAGCTGCAGTTGCTCACAGAAAAATACATAGTTATAGCAGGCTCTGCAAGATGCAAATTATATGTTGGCCACTGTAGGGGAAGATTAGGGATTAACTGGTATGTTTGGCACTTGTAAGCCCTAACTGATTTTTAAATATGCTTTGAACATTAGAAGTGACAATTTAGCAGTACTTTTAAATTCAATGCTGTGATAAGTAAATTATGTTTTTCCTCCACTTATGCAGTTTGTAGTTGTGGTATTGTGTGCTGCATATTTAAAGAAAACATCTCAGCTGGTTAATTACAGGCCTGTGAGCTTGACATCTGTGAGGAAATGATTTGAAGAGTTGCTAAAAGTATACATTCAAGAATCCATCTTGTATTAGAATATATTTAGTAGGAGTCAACATGATTTTGTGAAAGGTGGGTCTTGTCAAACTAACTTCAAGAATCTCTGTTGACATAGACATTGCTGATACTGTGAATATAAAGAGTAAAATTTGATCTATCCATGGTGTTAGCAGTATTACATGCACATGCATACAATGAGAGAAATATATGTCTGTGGTGTCTCATAATCTTGTGGCTTGATATGGAAATTACACATTATCCATTGAAAATTAGTTAATTTACATTCAAGCCACAGGTGATAAACCAAAGACACCACAATCATGTGTAAACCCTTATGGATAGACTTTTTTGCACACCTCAGGACAAAGGCTGTTTTTACACTTCCGCTGTATTTTGTGTTTAGCTATAATTTTCACATTTACTGTACCAACACAAATTTCTATATTTTTTTGTATGGGCGGGGGGGGGGGGGGGGGTGGTGGTATTTAGATACATTATTTTGATCATATAATTGACTCTAAAAAATAATAAAATATAATAGAACTGCACATTAGGGAGAAAAAAATTAGAGGGGTCCATTGGAGGGCGGGCCCAGAACAAATGATTTGGGACCCCCTCCCCAACTCCATTTCTCCAGAACTCCTTTCGTTATTGCCTCTACATCCCTTACCATAGCACCACCTTGCAGCACCCGTGGCACTTGAAACCGCTTCCACAGGTATTTCCAGAGCATATAGATTGCATTCCCCAACACCCACATTGCACACCCAGGACTTATCCCAGCCAGCACCCACATTGCACACCCAGGACTTATCCCAGCCAGCACCCACATTGCACACCCAAGACCTACCCCAGCCAGCACCAACATTGCACACCCAGGACCTATCCCAGCCAGCACCCACATTGCACACCCAGGACCTATCCCATCCAGCACCCACATTGCACACCCAGGACCTATCCCAGCCAGCACCCACATTGCACACCCAGGACCTATCCCAGCCAGCACCCACATTGCACACCCAGGACCTATCCCAGCCAACACCCACATTGCACACCCAGGACCTATCCCAGCCAGCACCCACATTGCACACCCAGGACTTATCCCAGCCAGCACCCACATTGCACACCCAGGACTTATCCCAGCCAGCACCCACATTGCACACCCAGGACCTATCCCAGCCAGCACCCACATTGCACACCCAGGACCTATCCCAGCCAGCACCCACATTGCACACCCAGGACCTATCCCAGCCAGCACCCACATTGCACACCCAGGACCTATCCCAGCCAGCACCCACATTGCACACCCAGGACTTATCCCAGCCAGCACCCACATTGCACACCCAGGACTTATCCCAGCCAGCACCCACATTGCACACCCAGGACTTATCCCAGCCAGCACCCACATTGCACACCCAAGACCTATCCGAGCCAGCACCCACATTGCACACGCAGAACTTATCCCAGCCAGCACCCACATTGCACACCCAGGACTTATACCAGCCTGCACCCACATTGCACACCCAGGACTTATCCCAGCCAGCACCCACATTGCACACCCAAGACCTACCCTAGCCAGCACCCACATTGCACACCCAGGACCTATCCCAGCCAGCACCAACATTGCACACCCATGACCTATCCCAGCCAGCACCCACATTGCACACCCAAGGACCTATCCCAGCCAGCACCCACATTGCACACCCAGGACCTATCCCAGCCAGCACCCACATTGCACACCCAGGACCTATCCCAGCCAGCACCCACATTGCACACCCAGGACCTATCCCAGCCAGCACCCACATTGCACACCCAGGACCTATCCCAGCCAGCACCCACATTGCACACCCAGGACTTATCCCAGCCAGCACCCACATTGCACACCCAAGACCTATCCGAGCCAGCACCCACATTGCACACGCAGAACTTATCCCAGCCAGCACCCACATTGCACACCCAGGACTTATACCAGCCTGCACCCACATTGCACACCCAGGACTTATCCCAGCCAGCACCCACATTGCACACCCAAGACCTATCCCAGCCAGCACCCACATTGCACACCCAGGACTTATCCCAGCCAGCACCCACATTGCACACCCAGGACTTATCCCAGCCAGCACCCACATTGCACACCCAAGACCTATCCGAGCCAGCACCCACATTGCACACGCAGAACTTATCCCAGCCTGCACCCACATTGCACACCCAGGACTTATACCGGCCTGCACCCACATTGCACACCCAGGACTTATCCCAGCCAGCACCCACATTGCACACCCAAGACCTACCCTAGCCAGCACCCACATTGCACACCCAGGACCTATTGCAGCCAGCACCCACATTGCACACCCAGGACCTATCGCAGCCAGCACCCACATTGCACACCCAGGACCTATCGCAGCCAGCACCCACATTGCACACCCAGGACCTATCGCAGCCAGCACCCACATTGCACACCCAGGACCTATCCCAGCCAGCACCCACATTGCACACCCAGGACCTATCCCAGCCAGCACCCACATTGCACACCCAGGACTTATCCCAGCCAGCACCCACATTGCACACCCAGGACTTATCCCAGCCAGCACCCACATTGCACACCCAAGACCTATCCCAGCCAGCACCCACATTGCACACCCAGAACTTATCCCAGCCAGCACCCACATTGCACACCCAGGACTTATACCAGCCTGCACCCACATTGCACACCCAGGACTTATCCCAGCCAGCACCCACATTGCTTACCGAGGACATGCCACAGCATCAACATTGCATACCCAAGACTAACCCCAGGTAGCAGCACCCACATTAGACACCCCAGACTGATTGCAGCCACAGGAGTTCTCCAGCACCAAGGTTGCATCCACAGGACTTCCCTTGTGTTAAATGGTGGACAGTTGGATGTCTGCATGTTTCCCAGTGAACAGACATCCTCCCAGGCTGCACGTGTCTGCAGTCTGAGAGCCATCAGGTCATGTGACATCTGATGATCTGACCTCAGAGCACGTGCAGGGAGCCCAAAAGGTAGCCTGGTAGAAAGTCTGGGCGCCCGATGGTGGTGAGGAGAGATATTTTGATCTCCCCAGACAGCTATTCTCCTGGCAAGTTTTATTTAAAGGGGACGCTGAGCAGGTCCCCCAGGACCGACGGGCCCCTTTGAACCATAAAGATTTTGTCCCCCTGTGATGGTGGCTCACAATCTCTGTTTAAGTTCATCCCACCGGTGTTTGTGACTGAGGTCAGGCCAATCAAATTCTCCCTCACCAAACTCATGCAACCATGTCTTTATGGACCTCATTTTATGCACTGGGCACAGTATTGCTGGAATAGAATGGGGCTATGATTCAGGGGTTGAGTTAGGCCTCTCACCTCCTAATCTTAATGCTTCAGCATACCACGACACTTTGGACAATGCTATGCTTCTGTGGAAACAGCTTGGGGGAAGCTCCATTCCATCCCAGTAATAAGATGGATGTAAGAACAAGTAGACAATTTATTTGGGAGGGAAACAAGCTACAATGTATGCTCTTATGGCAAGTGTATATGTTACAAGTGAAAAGTCTTGAGCCTGTTACATAAGGAATGCGTTCAAAGAAAAACTGTTTAACCCCTTCCCGACCTTATGACGAGTTAACTCGTCATAAGAGCCGCCGCATTAGCGACCTTATGACGAGTTAACTCGTCATGCAGTCTAGCCGGCGGTGCGCAACGTGGGCACCGCCAGCTAGTCTGCAACGGGTCCAGGACTAAGCCTCGCACCCGAGGCAAAGCTTCTGGACCCGATCGGTCAGTTTCCGGGCATGTGATCGCGGTGATTGCTCAATCACCGCGATAACATGCAAATTAGATGGCAAAGTCAGTGTGTTCACACACTGACTTTGCCTCTAATTCACTCCCTGTGCTTCACATTCTTATAGTGAAGCACAGAGAGTGACCTGTAAGTAAAAAGAAATTAATTACATACACATAGGTAAAAAAAAAAAAAAAAAAAAATTAACCCTTTCATTGCTGATCACAGTTTTTAACTGTGATCAGTTTCCTTTCACTTTATGGCCCTCATTTATTTATTTTTTTTTAACAGATTTTTTTATTTTTACAATTATAAAGTTTTTTTTAATAAGTAACGGTAATTTTAATATATTTATTTAATAAAATTTAACCCCTGCATGCCTGTTGCATGATTTTTACTGATCTGACATCGCACTATTCAGAGTTTTTTTTTCTGTCTTTTTTGTTATGGGGGGTTTGGGAATCAATATTTTTCTTTTTTATTAGTTAGTTAATTAGGGGGATAAGTGGGTTAGTGTTGCACTAGTTATGTAGCTTATTATTGGGAAAATAATGGGGAAAAACTTTTTTTTCCTCAAAAATTTCCTCTTTTATATGTATTTTTTAATACTAAAATGTAAATCATTTTTATGTATAGGGTATCAAAAGAAAGCTCTAACTGTCCTCTAAAAAACAGCATATAACTTGTATGGGTGCGTTAAATGAGAGAGAGGAAATTTATGTTTCAAAAACCGCGTATTAAAAATTGAAAAACGCTCTGGTCCTTGGCCCAGGAAAATCCCTGGTCCTTAAAGGGTTAAGGACACTTCAGTAAACAAAATACGGTAACACAGAGTCTTTCACAGAAGTCAAGGAATAGGGCTTATTTATTTTCTTGTTTTAACAATATTCATAAACCTCTTTAAGAGGCATACTTTCGCTTATTCTGTTAATGAGTTGTGATTAGCCCAAGAGATGTGTAAATAATACTACATACAATGGTAGGGTTTAGCACTCAACCATTAGAGTACAGAAGTCTGTTAAAAAGGCTTGAGTGCTGGTGGTATAGAAAGTGGTGCAGCCAAATACTATAAAATATTTTTCTCAGAAACCCCAGATAATTGTACCATGGCATTAAAAATAATATATAACGTTGACAGTTTCTTTCAACTAAAACATTCCATTTAATGTAGTACCCGGTGGTACCTGCAAATTTCTGCTTTTATTTGGTTCCCAGCAGGTTGTGCAATATTTAGTTTTGATAAATATGGGTAAAAAGTCATCTAGAATCCAGCCCAAACAGAAACTGACCCAGGATAACTGCACACATCAAAATGGCTGGGTTCAGAAAACAATTAATAGGTTGGACTTTGTTAACATTTATGTTCCAGTTCACACGAGGCTCACCAATTGTCAAGCTGAGTGTGTTGGGAAAGAGGGTTCCAGGAGTGATATTACACATAGTGCAGTTAAGAGAGGGAATGCAATTCCTTAGTAATCTCTTTTCCATGGTGGGTCTACCATCCCTTATGTTTCAGGCTGTGTGAAACATGATAAATGTATCTCATAGATCCGTAGATAAGTTGTTATTCCCCCTGCAGTTCCCAGTGTTATATCAGTGGACATTGCTGCATCGCCTAAAGGAAGAAGATCTGTTTTTTTTTTCTCCCTGTCCAATAAAAACTGCATGAAAACTTTGAGAGACCGCGATCCAGCATTAAAGGCACACTGCCACTTACATGAGATGTAACTAGATAACCTGGTCATTTAAAACAAACACATATATAAATCATATGCCACTGTTTTTTTTGTTTTTTATATATGATTGAGTTAATTGCATATAAAAGGAATAATAAAACTAGGTATTTATCTCCTGGCTCCATTTTGGGAATATTTCCCATGATGCAACATCATCCAAAATCTTCCAGCCAGTCTCAATTTACAACTGTTGCCAAAGCCTGCATGATGATGTCATAAGATACTCCCCTGCTCTCTTACTGGTTCCTGTGTATCATAGTGGGCAGGACTAGGTGGCTTTGTAGAACTTTTTTTTTTACCAGCACAGAGAGGAGATTAACCTGATGAAACAGGATCATAACTCTGCCCCCTTGTGATGTAATAGTTACATTACCCTCTCATTCAATGCAAGTCTATGATCAGAATTGGACTTATAGACTGAATTCTGTGTCCCAAGCCCCAAAGTGTGATACTAGTGCTGCATAGTTGCCAACATCGGCCATGTTTCCAGGGACACATATTAGCTCCACATGCTGCAGACAGGGCATGCAAAGTGCAGCCTGGCAGTATGTAGGATGGATATACGCACAGACACAATCCAATTAATTAATCATGGTAGGTCCTTTGAGATCTCCACCCTGATTAATTACTGTATTTATCGGCGTATAACACGCACCTCATTTTAAGAAGGAAATTTCAGGAAAAAAAACTTACATTTCAAATAAAGAACTTGGAAGCCCAATATGCCATTTTAATATGCCAGGATATTGCCCCCAATATGCCATTTTAATATGCCAGGATATTGCCCCCAATATGCCATTTAAAATGCCAGGATATTGCCCCCAATATGCCATTTAATATGCCAGGATATTGCCCCCCAATATGCCATTTAATATGCCAGGATATTGCCCCCAATATGCCATTTAATATGCCAGGATATTGCCCCCAATATGCAATTTAATATGCCAGGATATTGCCCCCAATATGCCATTTAATATGCCAGGATATTGCCCCCAATATGCCATTTAATATGCCAGGATATTGCCCCCAATATGCCATTTTAATATGCCAGGATATTGCCCCCAATATGCCATTTAATATTCCAGGATATTGCCCCCAATATGCCAGGATATTGCCCCTTAGTATGCTCGTTATGCCACCCTCCTCCCCCCCCCCCCCTTCCTCAGACCCCAGTACTTACCTCGTTCCTGCTCTGTCCCCCGGTGCTCTGAAGGTGCGTGGCTGTGAGGGAAGCGTTGTGAGCTTCCCTCCAGCCGCACGGAACAATAAAGTTTGTTTAAAAAAAACCACTTTGTTGACCGCGCGGCTGGAGGGGAGCGCACAACGCTTCCCTCACAGCCATGGACCTTCAGAGCACCGGGGGACAGAGCAGGAACGAAGTAAGTTTTAGATTTTTTTTTTTCTCATTATATCGGCGTATAACACGCACACATCATTTGCCCCCTATTTTCAGGGAGAAAAAGTGTGTGTTATACGCCGATAAATACGGTAATTGGATTGTGTCTGTGTGTATATGCATCCTACAGATAGCCGGGCTTCACTTTGCATGCTCTTTCTGCAGCATGTGGAACACATATGTGTCCCTGGAAACATGGCTGAAGTTGGCAACTATGGTGCTGTAAAGTCTCTAGGGGGTGGCACCCAAAAACCCTATATTTCACAAAATGGCAGCATCCAGTCACACTTGTTTAGTTACATATTTTATTAAGTACAGTCACATAAGAAAAATTGACATATCAGAAATCAACAATACAAAATAAAAAAAGTAAAACCTTTTCATTTTTTTGGTGGGAGTGTCCCTTTAAAACATCCTGACAAGATGATTTAAACAATAGATTGCAAAAAGGTTTTCTGTTAAGTAATTAAAATATCTCTGAGGAGATATAAAACAATAAGTAGATGGATAAGCCCCTTTATAAGATGTGTATTGTGAGTGACAAAGACAAAACCCAGGCAAATGGGTGGATTTTGTGAAGATGCAGCGGTGTGTCATCTGGAATACAGAATTGGACAGTATTGTGCAGTACTTTTTATTATTTATGTTTTGCTATTCATCATTTTTCTGTTCTTTATTTCAAAACCACTGCAAGGGATGTAGCAGAATGAGGGATGGGGTCATGCTAAAGTTACAGAACTCTATGCAGGCTGGTAAAATATGGCTAATAAATAGTGGCAATTGTCTGACCACAAGCAGTTTAGATAAAATTGATCTATAAGGTTAAACTTGCACATACTTTAAAAAAAATGTACATCATAACAAGAGTAGATCAGGAAGCGACGAAGCAAAACATTTGTGAATAAAAATCCCAGACATCAAATAGCCATATATACACTAATGTCATCATGGAAGCTGTGTCCTGCCGAGCTCTACTTTTGTCCCCTTTTTTCAGATTGCAAGCCCAAGATTATTCTCTGGTGTCTGAGACAACAAAGACTCCCTTTTGCACATGCACATATTGCTGGTGACACTCTGAGTTCCCAAGCTCCGCCCCCAGTGTCCTGGTATAACTAATGTCTATGTGCAATTTGGAAGCCAGACAAGCCCCTTTAGTGTTTTTATTAATATGTCCATGGTTCCCACCATGGGTAGTAATGTACTAGTACGGATAGGGAGGTGGAAGGGACCACTGGGATTACCTAATTGAGTGCCAGTGGGAAATGGAAGTTTAAGAAATCATTCCTTCTGTTTTGATTACAGAAGGAAAGTTGATGAAACTTGGTCGATATATTACACAACTGATAATGCTCTTTGTTGCATTTCCTACATTATACTTGGTGGAAAGTAGTTTTAGAGCAAGAAATGCTCCAAGAAATGAAATCTACTGTCAACCTAAACATTGTTTATGCTGTGAATGTAGAGAATAACAAATATGAAAAAGGACTGATACTTTGTGTTAGGAGAATTGCAAGCAAACTCATAAAATAAGAGAAATAGGTTTTATATATGTCTGTGGTGTCTCCAGCTTATGACATCCCCTTGTGTCTTGATCAAATTACATATATCCCATTGAAAAGTAGTTCATTTGCATATCAAGCCACAACTGATGTCTTAAACAGGAGACACCACAAATATATTTAAAACATATTTTTCTCTTATTTTATGCATTTGCTTGCAATTCTGCTAATACAATGTATAGATCATTGTTCTTCATTTTTTAAATTTTCTATATTCATAGTATCAGCTATGTTTAGGTTGACAACGTCCCTTGAAAACACCTTAATTAACATTTATCCAGAAACTGGGAAAAGGCTGGCAAGCCTATCCATCGTATTAAGAATTTATTGAACAGAAGTATTTACTAAATGTGTTAATGGACAACATTTTTTTCAGTGCTGTAGGGAGCACGGTTTGTGTTCCCTATAGCAATGAACGCATTAAAATGTGAGTTAATGCATATTAAGTAATTTTTACCAGCTGCCACTGAATCACTGGTTGTGCGGTAATTATTGCATGGGTGTCACATGACTGGGGGCAAAGTCATGAATGCAAGGTGGGTGTTGGGGCAAAGTCCTGGACATAATGTCTTACTTTCTTTTCACACCGTGGGTGAGCTCTTGCAAAGAGCCTCATCATATTTTAGAGTGCATGTTTTTTTTTTTGGGGGGGGCGAGTGCTGAGGGGGCTGTATTGGGAGCTTGATGGGAGTTGTGATCCTCCTGCTGTATTATGCAGCAGGAGGATCACAACTCCTATCAAGATGAGGCAGCCCTCACCAGGGTGCTTACCTCTCTGTTGCCTCCTTATGTCCCCCCCCCCCCGTGTTACTTACCAGCGTTTTGTTTTGAATCCAGCCACGGACACAGCGCATTCCCACACGGCTTGATAGCCGCGCATGCGCTGTGTACCGCCGCTGTCCGATCAGCTGGTGAGAAGGGGTGTGCGGGGGGCGGGATGTGGGTTGGTTAGCTCGCGCATGCGCGGTGGACATAAAGTTACAGCTGAGTTATCAGCTGTAACTTTCTGCGCATGCGCAGTGAGCAAATTCTCCTGCGATTGCGCAGGAGAATTTGCTCGCGTAATTCGTCAGAACACCGGCCCTTCATATAAGATTAGTACTTATTTTTTTTTTTTTTTGAATATATTTTTTATTAATATTTATTTATTTAGTTTTATTGTATTTGATTTTAGGTCAGCTGTTTCAGGTGTTAGTTTGGTCACCCATGAACAGCCTGAATTTAAGGGCTCCGATTTTCATTACGAAAATCAGAGCTCTTTGAGTAGACCACTAGGTCTACAGCAGTTTTTTTTTATTTTACAGGCTGGCATGCACATCTGAAGGACACTGGGTGCAGAGTCTTGCTTGGATGACCAGGGTCAGAGCTACATGGGGGCAGGGTTAGTGGGCTTTTTAAATAGTGGTATTACTGGTTTATTGTGGGTGAGGGACTCCACATTGATAAGGAGGGCCATGGTCACTTTGCATGCATTCCAAGCACTTGCATTTTTTTTCTAGATCAATTGTATTGTGCATGTGAAATGAATACTTTTTCTCTTATGGTTATGCTTTCGGTCTTTGGTGTTTTGTGTGACTGCTGAAAGTACAGATTTGGCCTAATGCCTGGAACAGAACAGAAACTCCATTATATGTACAAGCTGAATGGGAGAATTTTCCCAACTAGTTTGAAATTCCCTTTTCAATTCCCTGGTATTCTTTCTTTCACAAATAAAACCCTAGGTGTTCATTACATATTGGAGAAGGTTTATACTAACTTGCAAACTCCAGTGAGTACATTTTGGTTACAAAGAAGTGTCTAAACAAAGTATTTCTAAATCAGTTTGCAGAATATTTAAATTGTAATCCAAATATAACTTTTACATACTATTTTGCAGAATGTAGAATGCATATGTGTCTAAAGTGTATGCATTAATTAATCAAGATGGGGAACTACCTTGCTTAATTCATTGACTTGTGCCTGAACACATGTATTTTAGATTCTGCAGAAAAGTATGTAAATGTTACTGTTCAAATAATTAGTGTTTGGGTTTTTTGTTTGTTTGCTTGGAAGCAACGAAGGGGTGTACCTTGATTAACCGATTGCTAATCTGAAAACGAGTTTAATTCTTTTCCACAGTATCCACAGCTGCTGAATGTAGTGCAAGGCTTGACAAATGTATCTGAGGTTTAGGAGCCAGCTAAAATATCTAGGAGCCAGACAACAGCACATAAACACACGCAGTCACAGACAGACACACAGTCAGTCAGTCACATATATACACACACAGACACATAGTCCATCACATATACATACAGAATAAAGGATAATTTATTCTAATTTGGAGTACCAGGGTGAAAATCCTCTCCGTGCACCCTCCACTTCTGAGTGCGAAACCCGCTACACCTTGTTTTAATACATATACATACACACATACACATCCAGTCAGCATGGGCATACGCAGAAATTTTTTCAGGGGGGGGCATAATTTTACCGTCATCCTTTCTGCGCCGCGCCTCTTTTTGACAAGTTATCATGAAGTGGAGGAGCTTTGTCATTATTAGTGAAGGCATGCAAAGGGTTGATAAAACCTGCACCAGATACAGATCCACAGCACCAGATATAAACCAACCACACTAGATATAGCCTCACTGCACCAAATATAGATCCACTGTGCCAGATATAGACCCACAACACCAGATATTAACCCACGGTACCAGCTAAAAACCCATGACACAAGATATAAACCACAGCACCAGATAAATATCCAGAGCTCTAGCTGAAACTCCACAGCAACAGATAGAACAACATAGCAAAGATATAACCCCATAGCACCAGATACAACACTATAGCACACAATATAACCTCTCAGCACCAGACACAACACTATAGCACACAATATAACCTCACAGCACCAGACACAACACTATAGCACACAATATAACCCCACAGCACCAGACACAACACTATAGCACACAATATAACCCCACAGCACCAGATACAACACTATAGCACACAATATAACCTCTCAGCACCAGACACAACACTATAGCACACAATATAACCTCTCAGCACCAGACACAACACTATAGCACACAATATAACCTCTCAGCACCAGACACAACACTATAGCACACAATATAACTCCACAGTACCAGATACAACACTATAACACACAATATAACCCCACAGCACCAGATACACTATAGCACACAATATAACCCCACAGCACCAGATACAACACTATAGCACACAATATAACCTCACAGCACCAGATACACTATAGCACACAATATAACCTCACAGCACCAGATACAACACTATAGCACACAATATAACCTCTCAGCACCAGATACAACACTATAGCACACAATATAACCCCACGGCACCAGATACAACACTATAGCACACAATGTAACCCAACAGCACCAGACAAAACACTATAGCACACAATATAACTCCACAGCACCAGATACAACACTATAGCACACAATATAAACACAAAGCAACAGATTCCCTAAACACCCAAATTCCTAAATCCATGACATTTCTTTATCTCTTTCCCCCTTTTTTATATGTTTTATTCCTCCATGTTTGCCATCTCTTTCCCCATCATTTTATATGTTTTATTCCTCCATGTTTGCCATCTTTCCCCATCATTTTATGTGTTTTATTCCTCCATGTCAGTGACCTCTTTTCACCTACATTTTATCTTTTCTGCCCCATGTCACAATTTTGTCTGTATTCTGCTCCAATCAATCACCTCTCTTCATCCTCTATTATCTTTTCTGCCCCATGTCATCCCATTTTGTTTGCAATCTGCCTCCATCTATCACATAATTTTATCCTCCATTATCTTTTCTGCCCCATCCACTTGTCACCATGTTGATGTGAGCAGAGCCTGGTCAGAGGAGCTGCTCAGACTGGACAAATGGAGACCTCAGGGAAATGGGAGGGACCTCCGTGGATTTACCCCACTCTACCATGTACCTTAAAGCTATTATAAGCTCTTCCTACCTGTTACAGAGGCTCAGCTATGGTCTCTGAGTATCTTTCCCTGTTTCCTCCATGATGTTGCACTGCAGGCTCTCTTCTGTCAGTCATGATGCCACATGGAGGGCTTAGGGGCGGGGCTATAACTTCATATCCCCGGGCACCCCTGTCATTGGCTCTCCATGCAGCATGACTGACAGCTGCAGAGACCTGCACCAATGTGGATGGGAGACCAGTATTACAGCAAGCAGAGTTGCAGAGAGCAACAGCTTTGGGTGCCACCTCCTACCCCAGCAACTGGTGTGCAGTCCCCTAGGGACAACTAGAGGCTACATACTGAGAAAAAAAGTATTTTTTTTTTTAAAGGGGAATTGCAAAAATCGAGGGGGGGGCAAGCGCCCCCCCTTGTCCCCCCCCCCTGCGGACGCCCATGCCAGTCAGTCACATACATACACATCCAGTCAGACACATATATCCACACACACACACACATCCAGTCAGGCACATATATCTACACACAAACACATCCAGTCAGGCACATATATCTACACACAAACACATCCAGTCAGGCACATATATCTACACACAAACACATCCAGTCAGGCACATATATCTACACACAAACACATCCAGTCAGGCACATATATCTACACACAAACACATCCAGTCAGGCACATATATCTACACACAAACACATCCAGTCAGGCACATATATCTACACACAAACACATCCAGTCAGGCACATATATCTACACACAAACAAATCCAGTCAGACACATTTATACACACAAACACATCCAGTCAGACACATATACACACAAACACATCCAGTCAGACACATACACACACACACAAATACATCCAGTCAGACACATAAATATACACACAAACACATCCAGACACATATATATACACACAAACACATCCAGACACATATATATACACACAAACACATCCAGACACATAAATATACACACAAACACATCCAGACACATATATATACACACAAACACATCCAGACACATATATACACACACACAAACACACACATATATACACACACAAACACATCCACACACATATATACACACATATATACACACATATATACACACACAAACACATCCAGACACATATATACACAAACACATCCAGACACATATATACACAAACACATCCAGACTCATGTATACACACACAAACACATCCAGACACATATATACACAAACACATCCAGACTCATGTATACACACAAACACATCCAGACACATGTATACACACAAACACATCCAGACACATGTATACACACAAACACATCCAGACACATGTATACACACAAACACATCCAGACACATGTATACACACAAACACATCCAGACACATGTATACACACAAACACATCCAGACACATGTATACACACAAACACATCCAGACACATGTATACACACAAACACATCCAGACACATGTATACACACAAACACATCCAGACACATGTATACACACAAACACATCCAGACACATGTATACACACAAACACATCCAGACACATGTATACACACAAACACATCCAGACACATGTATACACACAAACACATCCAGACACATGTATACACACAAACACATCCAGACACATGTATACACACAAACACATCCAGACACATATACACACACACACACATCCAGTCACACACATATATACAAACACATACAAGGCAGCAGGTTTTTTTCTTTTAAAGTCAGACAAATATATATATATATATATATATATATATATATATATATATATATATACACACACACATACACATCCAGTCAGACACATATATACACACACACATACACATCCAGTCAGACACATATATACACACACAAACACATCCAGTCACACACATATATATACACACATACACAAGGCAGCAGGGGTTTTCTTTTTTTTAAAGGAAAAAAAAAAAAGCTCACCTATAAATGTCCCCCCTCCCTGCCATAACACATCAATGCAGGGGGGGGGAGGGGGAGAGGGTAGTGGATGCATGGAATAGCCTTCCAGTAGACGTGGTAGAGGTTAATATAGTGAAGGAGTTTAAGCATGCATGGGATAGGTATAAGGCTATCCTAGATATAAGACAAGGCCAGGCACAAAGCGGAACAGTTGGGAGGCATGTAAGTGGCATTTCTGGGGTGGAGTTGCATGGTGGGGTCGGGGGGCCCCGGGCAATTTTTGCACCGGGCCCTGTGGTTTCTAGTTACGCCTCTGACTCAAACACTTTTAATTTTGTATTCATATGATGTTTTTAGAATTGAAAAGATGGCTCAAAAACCCAAGCTTTACTACTTCAATGGAAGAGGTAAAATGGAATCTATACGTTGGCTCCTGGCTGCAGTTGGTGTTGAGGTTTGTATACATTTATTTATTTAACCCCTTCGCGACACAGGACGGACTAGGTCCGTCCTGTGTGGCGAAGCGTTAGTGACACAGGACGGACCTAGTCCGTCCTGTGTCAAAACGAGCACTGAAAGCGGAGTTTTTCCGCTTTCAGTGCTCTGATGGTATTGTAACGATGCTTCCGTGTGGAAGCATCGTACAATACTAAAAAAAATGCCCGTCGGCATTTCGATCGCTCCGGAGAGCGATCGAAATGCCGGTTTTAAAGGCACAGTGCCTTTAAAACACGTGCATTAAAAAATGAGCATAGGAAGCGAATTTTTCGCTTCCTATGCTCAGAAAGTGTTCCTGATTGCCTCGCAAGTCGAGGCAATCAGGAACACAAAAAAAAATGCACGATCTTGGTCACTGAGTGACCAAGATGGCGCTGCCCTTCTAAGGGCAAGAGCACAGGAGGCAGGAAGTACCTGCTTCCTGTGCTCTCTGGCTGTCACACGATTGCCTCTTCACAGAGGCAATCAGTGACTGCCAGGCACACTGACAGGCAGTGGGGATGTTCTGCTGAACATCCCCACTGACTGGTCAGATCAATATTAACCCTATATTGATCTGACCAGTTATGATCTGCCTCCCTCTCCTCACATTTTTTTAGTGAGGGAGAGAGACAGATCAAAGTTCTAAAAGTAAAAAAAAACAATAAACACACAACACACAAATATTAAAACAATAAAAAAAAACTTATTAAAGCAATTCCCTGCGTTTAACCCCTTCCCTGCCACTGATCTTGCACAAGCAGTGATCGTGCACATCAGCGCATTTATTTTTGCCGTTTGTGCATTTTTTAGGGGTTAATTTTTTTTGTACTGTAATTTATTACAGTACTAAAAAGGCTCTTCTAAGAGTTATTAACCCCTTCTTTGCCGTCGATCACTGCTTACGCAATGATATTGACGCCAAAGCAATTTTTATCTGTCTGCATATTTTTATTTTATTTTTTTTACACATACCCGCTAGGGGATTACATGTAAAGTAAAAATATTTGAGTTTTTTTTTTTTTAAGCTGCCTGAGCGCATAGCGATCAGTAACAGCGAATTAGTGGCAAAGGCGGTTTGGTGATTTCTCAATTAAGCTCACCATTCGCCCTGGTCAGATCAAAATTGGTCGGATCAATATTCACAAATATTGATCTGCCTCCCTCTCCTCACTTACATTTTTGTGACGGAAAGAGACAGATCAGTATTAGTGATATAAAATAACATTTTATAAAATTGTCAGGTTTTATGAAAGTCTTTCACTGTGTATTAACCCCTTCCCTGCCATTCATCACTGTGTAAGCAGTAATCTTGCACAGCAACAGTATGTTTTTCTGTCTGCACTGTTTTATGGATTAATTTCTTTGTACTGTAATGTATTACAGTACTAGATAGGCTCTTCTAAGAGCTATTAACCCCTTCTTTGCTCGAGATCACTGCTTACGCACTGATTCTGAGGCCGCGGACTCAGGGTTCGATTTTGACCCTATTCAGCTTTCTGATACATCATCTAGCGATGTATCGGTGGCTGCTGAGCCCTTGCCACAAGTAGTGATGGGGGTCTACCGATAAAAAAATATATGGTTTGGTGGGGGTAAATTACATTGGCTGGCTTCAAAGATATATCCCATAAAGGACACGTACGCAGGTTGACTACATGTCAAAATTCCAAGTTGGAATTTTGAGATGCGCATCTCACAAATGTTGCCTTCTAGCCAAAAACAAACCAACAAACCTATGCATGGGTGCTATCCCTGTACTCGGGAGATGTTGCTGAACACATATTGGGTTGTTGTTTGGCAGTGACATATACCAGAATCTGTGAATTCATGCCTGAAGTACAATGCATGTGGAAAAAAACCTCCCAAAAAAGTACTACCACAAACTTTTACAAAGGCTGGTGGTAGAATTAGTACCTATACAGTATTAAAATACCACCATTTGAAATACCTTAGGATGTCTATTTTCCAAAAATATATGGTTTGATGGGGTAAAATTCATTGGACGGCTTCAAAAATGTTCCAAATGGAACATGGGCGCAGGCTGACTACATGTCAAAATTCCAGGTTGGAATTGCGCACCCCCTAAATGTGGAATTTTAGACCCAATACAAACCAACAAACCTATGCATGGGGGGTATCCCTGTACTCAGGAGATGTTGCTGAACACATATTGAGGTGTTGGTTGGCAGTGGCAAATACCAGAATCTGAAAATTCCTGCCTGAACTACAATGTGTGTGGGGAAAAAATGACATCCCAACCCTTTGACATAGGTTGGTGGTAGAATTAGCACTTGGAAAGTGTTAAAATACCACAATTTTAAAAACCCTAGGATGTCTAGTTTTCCAAAATATATGGTTTTATGGGGTAAAATACTTTGACAGGCTTCAAAAGTGTCCCAAATAGAACATGGGCGCAGGCTGACTACATGTCAAAATTCCAAGTTGGAAATGCACCCCCCCTAAACATGGCCTTTTAGCCCCCAAATAATCTAACTAACCTACACATGGGTGGTATCCCTGTACTCAGGAGATGTTGCTGAACACATATTAATGTGTTTTGTGGCACTGACACATAATAGGATCTATGAATTCATGCCCGATGTACAATGAATGTGAAAAACAAATTACTATCCATAACATTGACATAGGCTGGTGGTAGAATTAGTGCATGGAAAGTGTTAAAATACTACCATTTGAAATACCCTAGGGTGTCTAGTTTTCAAAAATATATGGTTTTGTGGGATAGAATACACTTTTTGGCTTCAAAAATGTCCCAAATGGGACATCGGCGCAGGTTTTCTGCACGTCAGAATTCCTAGTTGGAAAACCAAAAAGCGCACCTCTCAAATGTGGCCTTTTAACCCCCAAATAACCTAACCAACCTATACATGGGTGGTATCCCTGTACTCAGGAGATGTTGCTAAACACATATTGAGGTGTTGTTTGGCACTGACATATAACAGGATCTGTGAATTCATGCCCAAAGTACTATGTATGTGAAAAAAAATTACTATCCATAACATTGACATAGGCTGGTAGTATAATTAGTGCATGGAAAGTGTTAAAATACTACCATTTGAAATACCCTAGGGTGTCTAGTTTAAAAATATATATGGTTTTGTGGGGTAGAATACACTTTCTGGCTTCAAAAATGTCCCAAATGGGACATGGGCACAAGTTTTCTGCATGTCAGAATTCCAAGTTGGAAAACCAAAATGAGCACCCCCTAAATGTGGCCTTTTAGCCCCAAAACAAACCAACAAACCTATGCATGGGTGGTATCCCTGTACTCAGGAGATGTTGCTGAACACATATTGAGGTGTTATTTGGAAATATCCCTTCACATTTTAAGGTAATGTTTACCTAAATTGCAATATATGTGAAAAATTAAAAAAAAAGATTTTTTGCTGCAAACTTTGGCATAGATTGGTGGTAAAATGGCTACATGAAATGTGTCAAAATACCCCAAGTTAAATGCCCTGAGTTGTCTAGTTTTCAAAAATATGTACATGTTGGGGGTCATTCATGGATTTAGTACAGAAATCAGTGTTACAATGTCACTATCGCTAATTTTGAAAGAAAGGATTTTAAAATAGCTTTGCACCACTTATAGTTCTGGCCCTGTAACATGAATAAAAAAGCACAAAAACATAAAAACATGGGCTATTTCTGAACTCAGGACATATATTAGAAACTTTTTAGCAGTGTTTTTTTGTTGTCTCTTGTACATGAGTATACGATTTTTCAAATAAAAGTCATAAAAAAAGTATTTTTTCAATTTTTTTGCCATATTTTATTATTTTTTTTACATCAAATTATATGCTATTATCAAAATAATGGTATCAAAAGAAAGCCCTTCTTATAACGATAAAAACGATATATAGTTTGTGCGGGTACACTAAATGAGACAGAAATAAATTACAGCAAAACACAAACTGCTCAGAAATGTTAAAACAGCCCATGTCACCAAGCGTCGGACAAGCCAAAAAAGTCATGTCACTAAGGGGTTAAGAAGTAGTTTACCAGGTAGGATACACAGAGATTTCTCTCATTTTCAAGTATGTTCTGGGTCCACAGACATTGCATTGTTACAATAGGGCAACAAAACAGATAAGAAATATAATCAACCATTGCATACTGACAAAGACCTCTTAAGGGATTTGAGACTGAGGGAAGATTTGATGGTGTCCGTGAGGTTATTCCATAATTGCAATGCTATGTATTAAAATGAGGATTGAGATAGTTTATTTTTGTATTGTGGTATAGTAAATAAAGTACTGGATCAGAGGTTATAGGAGGTGGGAAGAGAATTCTACTCAGGTAGACTGGGATCCAGTCAGGTGTTCTTTCTCCATACAGTTTGGATATCATTGCAAACTTTTAAGAGGGCATTTTTTTAGTTGAGCGATTTGGATGATAGCTAAAGGCACATGCAGAAAAATCTTGGAATATATGAACAAGACATGTTCTCAGAAAGGCTGCTTTTTACTAATTACAATCTCATTTTGTACACCAAAAAAAGCACTACATTCACCAGCTATGGATACTTTGGAAAAGCACAGATACCAGAGGCTGATTGCTGAAAGGGCCAAATCACCTTAACTTCTGTTAAAATAAATTGCCTATATTTCCATTGTGGCCCACTTAAGGTTAACGGTTTGCAGCGCAGGCAAGTGAAGAGACTGCTCCCTGCAAAAGGTATAGCTTGTAAAGAGTGCTATTGTTAATTCTCAAAATATTACTTATCTTTTATATGTATCTGACGTGTTCCTTTTTCAGATACTTTTTATGCAGTAATGTTTTGGGGCTTTTTTCAGTTTGAAGAAGAGTTTCTAGAAACCCGGGAACAGTATGAAGCATTACTTAAAGGTAAGGTAGTGATCCTAGGAAGAGGATTCTTTGAGAAACTAACATTTTTCTATTGTTTACTAATATTTAAAACAGTAAAAAATATTGATGTGTATGATTTTGTCAAACTGCATGCTGAAAGGTGCATAAGAAAACACTTGTCACTTGTTGACTGAACAATATTATTAGTGCCAGTTTGAGTAATGAGCTTTTAATTCACATGTTTAAAAGACTTTGCTTTGTGGGGAATCTTCTATGGAACTTGTTTGAGAGAATGTCTGTCTGAGAATTGATGAATACCCAGTGGCTCATGGGAAATGTAAGCTGATGTAGTAAAACATAGGGCTTTATTCATGAATGAAATAATTGAAGGGAGTTTCAAATTGAAGGCCTATGTAGCAGAGTTGGAAAAATCCTCCATTGTGACATGGAGGAGTGGGAAATGTAAACTTTTTCATATAACCTACATGCTGTGGGCCCCTGTTTACCAGTAGGATCTGCTTCATATTACCTTCTGAACCCGATGTTATCACAGTGAAATCTTCCTGGCACAGTTTTTTTTGTATTTTGTGACTATTTCATTATTGTGTCATGAGGATATGGAGAGAAATAGGAGTGGGCACTGACATTACCTTCGATTAATGATTTCATTTTTTCTATTGACAGAGGGAGCATTGCTTTTCCAGCAAGTGCCAATGGTGGAAATGGATGGCATGAAGTTGGCACAAACTAAAGCCATCTTGCAATACATTGCAGGAAAACACAACATTTATGGGAAAGACCTGAAGGAGCGGGCACTGTATGTCTTGTTTTAAATATCTATGATTTGGATATGTGACTTCTTTAAACAGCGTGATTTAAAAATTTATGTAAAAGAACCAAACAGCACTCCCTCAACAAACCCAAACTTTCAGAGGTCTTGTGCCTGAAAGTTGTCTGTGGTCTCACGCATAATACCCCTACCCAAGCTGTCTGTGGGCTCACGCATAATACCCCTACCCAAGCTGTCTGTGGTCTCACGCATAATACCCCTACCCAAGCTGTCTGTGGTCTCACGCATAATACCCCTACCCAAGCTGTCTGTGGGCTCACGCATAATACCCCTACCCAAGCTGTCTGTGGGCTCACGCATAATACCCCTACACAAGCTGTCTGTGGGCTCACGCATAATACCCCTACACAAGCTGTCTGTGGGCTCACGCATAATACCCCTACCCAAGCTGTCTGTGGGCTCACGCATAATACCCCTACCCAAGCTGTCTGTGGGCTCACGCATAATACCCCTACCCAAGCTGTCTGTGGGCTCACGCATAATACCCCTACCCAAGCTGTCTGTGGGCTCACGCATAATACCCCTACCCAAGCTGTCTGTGGGCTCATGCATTTTACAAAAGCTGGCAGTGGGATTATGTGTAATAAGATGTCAGCTTTCTGTGATTTCATGCATAGCAACCATAGCCATCAGTAGTGATGAGCATAATACCTCCCAAACTGTCAGTGGTCTCCCACATGAAACCACCCCAAGTTGTTGTCCCCTGCATAATACGGACCAAGCAGGCATAATACCCCTCAAGCTGTTGGCTCACACAAAATACACCTTTAAGCTGTCCGTTGTCTGACGCAAGCTGTCTGCCAAGCTGTCTCAAGCATAAAACACAACACAGAGAAACATATAAGGCATTTCATCCCACAGGGATTTTTTTTCCTCTGTCTTTATGTCTATGATGATACAATAAGTTTTGTACAATGAGACTTCCATACTGCCGTTTGTAGTTGCTGTGAGATTCAAGCACCACATTTCCTTGAGCTCTGCTTTCTCAATATTTTGTTTTCTGTATAACACCCCCTAAAGATATGTAATCTCACAAACCCCAGCCCCAAGCTGTCTGTGGTCTCATGCATAGTCATCTCTCAAACCTCTCGCACATTATATCTCCTCAAGCAGTCACCTCACTTGTAGTGTCAGGCATGCACAGCTTTAGGGGGTAATATCCATAATGCATAACACTCCCCAAACTGCCTGTAGTGTCAGGCATGCACGGCTTTAGGGGGTAATATCCATATCGCATTACACTCCCCAAAGCTGTCAGTCAGTAGGCTTCAACACAACACTCCTCAAGATGTCTGTCATCTCACACATAATACATACATTTATCTGTGATCTCATAGCACTTTTTCTATATTTCCTCTGGTTATGGATTTTCAATAAACCTTCACTTTGATTGATGCAACGTTGGAGTCATTGGCGTGTTCCCCTCGCACTTTTGCTGTTGTTTCTCATGAATAATATCCCAATGCAGTCAGTGGTTTAATGAATAATGTCCCTCCACCTAGCAAGCTGTCTGTGATTTCACCCATAACACCCCCAAGATGTCTGTCATCTCACACAACTCTCCCAAAGCTATCCGTCTCCCATGCTCTACAGCCCTCTAGTTGTTTTTAGTCTCATGCATAACACCTACCCGATTTGGTAAGTGTGTTTTGCATAACACCCCTCCAAGCAGTTTGTGGTTTCACACATATAACCCCAAGTTTTCTTTTGTCCACACCCAACACACGTAGTCCACCTCAAACACGCACATTGCCTTAGCATTTACCTTAAATCTCAACTCTGCCTCAACTTAGCTCACCAATACTGAACCTGGTGAACATTTACTGGACTTTGTGATAGACACTTTAATGATGTTCTACTTTCACAGACTGTTCCACGAACACTGTTGTCCTTGTACAGACTCTTTGCTTATCCCTGCTTCCTCCTCCCATCTTAACCAACTCCCCCAAAACAGTTTTTTAAACTTTTCTTTCAGGATTGACATGTATGTGGAAGGTGCAACAGATCTTATGGATATCATTTTGATCCACTCATTCCTACTGCCAGAGGAAAAAGAGAGTCATATCGAGGTCATTGCACAGAAGACAAAGAGCAGATACTTCCCAGTATATGAAAAGGTAAATCATTTAGACCAGGAGCCAGACAGACTCATTAAGAGGTCAGCCTCGTTCATTTTAAAAAGCCAGGGAAATAAATGGAACTGCCATATACAGTTAGGAGCCAGCAGTAGGGATTTTAGGAGCCATGGCTCACTGAATACCAGGATTAGTCAAGCCCTGATTTAAAGGTACATTTTTATGGGTTATATTGCAAGGAATTTCTTATGAATCGGTTTTGAAGTTTACTGCTCTAGCCCTCCCATCTGCTGTTTACATTGAAAGAAGACAGTTTGTTTGGCTTGAAAGTGCAAGAAATGTGTCAGCATGCAGAGACCAGCTCTTGAAAGCTGGTAACTCCTATTTTTTTAACATTTTTTAACAGAAGTGATTTGGAAGACAATTTTGTGATGTCATTGGGGACATCACTGACATCATGCATATATACAGCAAGTATCCCCATCATCTCTGCAATCACTTTGATTGGCTCCTGGGAGATGCTAGGAACACCCTTTATTGCTTATGCAGGAGATAAACAGGAGAAAACATGCAAAAGGTCTCATGTAATCCCATAAAGTGTCAAAGGAGTAATCCTAAACAGGGGATAGTTTAACCTGTACTGATTTCCCAACAGTGAAAGCAAGAGGTCTGCATCTGGATTCCACTTGTAAACACTAATACTTCTATTGGTTTATTTGTCACAAACTGGATACTATACAGAAAATAGTCAATCACTAGACCTTCCAGTTGAGTTATGTTGCATGCCTTCCAACATGCCTGGATAGTGTCAGCGCTGCTATGCATTAGCACTATCATTCAAAGTGGCAACTCAGTGGTTGCCTAAAACTGTGCACATGCAAAATTAATTTGCCTCCGGCATCCCTGGTAATTGGGACACCAAAGGATGAGGTTGGGACTGCAGGATAGCAGTCCCAAATGGGAACAGTCCCACTTAAAATGGGAAAGTTGAGATGCATGATGGATGAATGGAATTTGTGTAATTCTTACAAATTTTTTTTATCTGTTGTAGGCATTAAAGGATCATGGAGACAACTTTCTAGTTGCAAATCTGCTTAGTTGGGCAGACATTCAACTGTTGGAGGTCATCCTAATGGTTGAAGAAAAATGTGCTGATGTCCTGGATGATTTCCCTCTGTTGCAGGTAAATTCCTACAATGAATACAAACTTCATTAGCAGGAGCAACTGGGGAAAATGAAAGATCTCCCCTCACCAGCCCTCTTTTGTTCAAGAGGAGGGCCCCCCGCTATTCAGTGTGTCGGGGGCAAGTGACCTACCAAAAGCTCAGTGTCCATAGATGGGGCGGGCTCGAGTACATCCTGCAGTGCTGGCAAAGTCATGTGGGTGCTAGCAGGGCCGGCCTTAAGTGTTCGGCGCCCTGTGCGGGCTTCCCACGTTGCCCCCCCCCCCCCCCCGTCTCTTTCACCCCCCTATGTTTGTGTTTCTCTCCCTTCCCATGTTTGTCCCTTTCCTCTTCATTGCCATGTCTGTCTCTCTCTCTCTCCTTGTGTTCTGTCTCTTTCCCCCCGTCCCCTGTTCTGTCTCTCTCCCCCCCCGTCCCCTGTTCTGTCTCTCTCCCCCCCATCCCCTGTTCTGTCTCTCTCGCCCCCCTTCCCCTGTTCTGTCTCTCTCCCCCCCCGTCCCCTGTTCTGTCTCTCTCCCCCCCCCCGTCCCGTTCTGTCTCTCTCTCTCCCCCAGTTCTGTCTCTACCCCCTGCCCCTTTTCTGTCTGTCTCTCTCCCACCCCTCCCCCTGTTCTCTCTCTCTAGCCCTGTTCTCTCTCTCCCCCCTCTTCCTGTTCTCTCTCTCTCCCCCCTCCCCCTGTTCTCTCTCCCCCCTCCCCCTGTTCTCTCTCCCCCATCCCCTGTTCTGTCTGTCTCTCTCTCCCCTCCCCCTGTTCTGTCTGTCTCTCTCCCCCCTAACCCCTGTTCTGTCTGTCCCCCCTAACCCCTGTTCTGTCTCTCTCCCCCCCCCCCCCCCTTACCTTTGCCTGAAAAGGTGGATCCAGGGAGGGGGCGGAGCTAACCAGCACAGCGGTGTAGCTCCGCCCCCACCCCGGGAAGCAGAGCACAGTCTGCATTACGGGGAGCCATGGGCAGCAAGAGAAGGTGCTGCTCGGGCTCCCCATGCTTAATGCAGGCATGGGGAGCCGAGCAGCACTATCTCATGCTGCCCGTGGCTCCCTGTGAAGCAGACTCTGCTCTGCTTCCCGGAGTGGGGGCGGAGCTACAACGCTGAGCCGGTTAGCTCCGACCCCTCCCCGGACCAAGCAGAGAATGCCGAGCAGAGGGCTGGTGAGGGGGGATCTTTTGATCTCCCCCAGCCAGTGCCTCTACCGGCATTTTTTTTATTTTTTTTTAACTTTTTTTTTTTTTTTTTACCGGGCGGGCGGGCGCCCCCTGGGGTGTTGCGCCCTGTGCGCTCGCACAGGTCGCACACCCCTAAGGCCGGCCCTGGGTGCTAGGGCAAGTCCATTGAGTGAAATGTTGATGCTGGGGTAAGTTTTGGATGCTGGGATACAGCCTGTATGCAATATACACAGGGCCGGCCTTAAGTTTTACGGCGCCCTGTGCGGGCTTCCCCCATGGCGCCCCCCCCCGTCTTTCACCCCCCTATGTATGTGTCCTCTTCCTTGCCATGTCTGTCTCCCCCCCCGTCCCACCTGTTCTGTCTCTCTCCCACCTCCTGTCTCTCTCTCCCTCTGTTCTGTCTCTCTCTCCCCCCCCCTTCCCCCTGTTCTGTCTCTCTCCCCCCCCTTCCCCCTGTTCTGTCTCTCTCTCTCCGCTCCCCCTGTTCTGTCTCTCTCTCTCTCTCCGCTCCCCCTGTTCTGTCTCTCCGCTCCCCCTGTTCTGTCTCTCTCTCCCCCTGTTCTGTCTCTCTCTCCCCCTGTTCTGCCTCTCTCTCCCCCTGTTCTGTCTCTCTCTCTCCGCTCCCCCTGTTCTGTCTCTCTCTCTCCGCTCCGCCTGTTCTGTCTCTCTCTCTCTCCGCTCCCCCTGTTCTGTCTCTCTCTCTCCGCTCCCCCTGTTCTGTCTCTCTCTCTCCCCCCTCCCCCTGTTCTGTCTCTCTCTCCCCCTGTTCTGTCTCTCTCTCCCCCTGTTCTGTCTCTCTCTCCCCCTGTTCTGTCTCTCTCTCCCCCTGTTCTGCCTCTCTCTCCCCCCTCCCCCTGTTCTGCCTCTCACCCCCTGTTCTGTCCTACTCTCACCCCCTGTTCTGTCTCTCTCTCCCCCTTTTCTGTCTCTCTCTCTCCCCCTTCCCCCTATTCTGCCTCTCTCTCCCTGTTCTGTCCTTCTCTCACCCCCTGTTCTGCCTCTCTCTCCCCCCTCCCCCTGTTCTGCCTCTCTCTCCCCCTCTCCTGCCTCTCTCCCCCCTCCCCCTGTTCTGCATCTCACCCCCTGTTCTGTCCTTCTCTCACCCCCTGTTCTGTCCTTCTCTCACCCCCTGTTCTGCCTCTCTCCCCCCTCCCCCTGTTCTGCCTCTCTCTCCCCCCCCCCCTCCCCCTGTTCTGTCCCTCTCTCACCTCCTGTTGTCTCTCTCCCCCCCCTGCCTGCAAGTGTGGTTCAAGGGAGGGGGCGGGGCTAACCGGCACAGCGGTGTAGCTCCGCCCCCACCCTGTGAAGCAGAGCAGCCTCTGCTTCACAGGGAGCCACAGACAGCAATAGAAGGTGCTGCTCGGCTCCCCATGCTTAATGCAGGCATGGGGAGCCGAGCAGCACCGTCTATTGCTGTCTGTGGCTCCCTGTGAAGCAGACGCTGCTCTGCTTCACAGGGTGGGGGCGGAGCTACACCACTGCGCCGGTTAGCTCCGCCCCCTCCCCGGACCCAGCACAGCTTGCCAAGCAGAGGGCTGGTGAGGGGGGATCTTTTGATCTCCCCCATCCAGTGCCTCTACCGGCTTTTTTTTTTAACTTTTTTTTTTTTTAATGGCTGGACAGGCGCCCCCTGGAGTGTTGCGCCCTGTGCGATCGCACAGGTCGCACACCCCTAAGGCCGGCCCTGAATATACATACTGGGATAAGTCCTGTGTCTGTAATCTTGGTACTGGGGTAGGTCCTGTCAGTGGGCAAGTCTGGGTGGTGGTGGCATTGAATCCTGTGAGTGCAGTCTGGGTGGCAAGGGGGGGGGGGAGAATCTTGTTAATGCAGTCTGGGTGGCGAGGGGGGGGAATTTTGGGAGTGCAGTCTTGGTGGCGGGGGGAATCCTGTGAGTGCAGTCAGGGTGGCGAGGGGGGAATCCTGTGAGTGCTGTCTCGATGGTGCGGGGGAGTCCGGTGAGTGATACGTGGGGCAATTTCTAGGTGTGCAATCTGGGTGTTCTGGCAAGAACTGCGGGTTATGTGGCACAATGAGTCCTGTAGGCGTCGCCATAATATGAGAAACTCTTAGTATGCTATGTCCCAATTATAATACACATACCTATTCATATTAAGAATATCTTTATGTATATTTGATTTTTATTTAGGCCTTCAAAGAGAGACTGATCGAAATCCCTACTATCAAAGCATTCCTACAGCCTGGGAGTCAAAGGAAACCACAGCCTGATGACAAATATGTGGCTACAGTGAGGGCTGTTCTCCAGATGTATAACAAAGTTGCTTTCGAGTATGCCGAGCAGGTTAAAAAATAGCCAATCAAGCCTGCGCGTTCCACCATTCTCTCAATTTTACATTACTTCATAACCTCTTCTTGTCAGCAACAGTCTGGAAAAGTAGCC
The DNA here is from genome assembly GCA_036172795.1 of Pelodytes ibericus. Classification (NCBI taxonomy): domain Eukaryota; kingdom Metazoa; phylum Chordata; class Amphibia; order Anura; family Pelodytidae; genus Pelodytes; species Pelodytes ibericus. Next base: position 127,244,847 of record CM069861.1, read on the forward strand.
TTGTTTATAATAACAATAAAACAAATCTGTATGAAAAACTGTTGTCATGATTGAATGAATCTTTCCTTAAATTCCATCCATGCAGAGAGGGCAATATAATGCAAGCTCTCTTGTACCATCTTGAGAATAAAGATACTCAAGGCTCTTTTTTCAAAATCTATATGGAGATTTCATTTAAAATCCCTTTAAGATTTAGACCCTCCCCATAGCGATATCTTATAAGTAAATTGTGTTTACTCGGTGATGTGCAATGTCTAATCCAGATCAATTTAATTCAGTTCTAGTGAACATTGAGGAACTTGACACCACATTACATACAGCACCATTCTGCCCACAAACATTGCACACATAGCACCTGCCTAGCACCTTAAGTTTGAAATTCCAATCTCAATTCCATGCAGTTCTCTCTTTATTGAGTAGTCCCTCAAATCAGCCAGTTCCCGACATTTGCGGCATAGCATCTATACCATATTTATGCACTGGTAAGCTGTTTGAGGACAGAGATACGTAGATAAAAGAAACGGTGTGTGTAAACAACGTGCAAAAATTACAATGATACTTGCTGAGCAACTCAGCCCCCTATTGCACTCTCCCAAGTGCCAAAATATACAGATAAAACCGGCAGCCTCATCAGGAGAAAAAAAACATTTTTCTCCTGATGAAGCTGTGACAGCTGTTCCAGCGAAACGCGTTGAGTTCCTGCAGTTATTTGTTTGTTTCCAGTGTATCCTCCAGCAGTAGCCATTTCTTTCAACTACTGAATTGGACTCCGTTTTACACCTTGCACTATATCTACATGCGCATTTGAGACCAACAGCTTGTAAGTGGAATCCCAGTGGGGCCAATATTTGTGTCTATCTGGTCCTGCACACGTGTGTTCTTTTACCTTTTTGCAGATTAAACCAAGTTTTATACCCAGCCATTTGTGACAAGCTCCATCTGTACTTCTGTTTGTAAAAGTAATACTTACCTATTCAGATTATTAAGGTTCAACATGATACTGTGCCTTCCTGATTCCCCCCCCCCCCCCCCCCCCCCCGGTTTTATCTGAGGACAGAGATAGCAAGGGACAGAGGTGGTGTGGACAAGCTGTTTGGGGACAGAGATGGGACTGTAAATCTGTATGAAGACAGATTCAGGAAGGACAAGCTGTTTGTAGATAGATGGCACTGAAATCTGTTTGGGAAGAGAGATGGCACTGGAAGCGGTTTGCAGAGAGAGATTGCACTGGCAAGAGGTTTGGGAACAGAGATGGCACTGGAAGCTGTTTGGGGACAGATAGCCAGGACAAGCTGTATGCGGACAGAGATGGAATGGGAACGCTGTTTTGGGAGAGAAATCCAAAGTAATAAGTAATATTAAATATAGAAAGAAAAAAAAACTTCACAGAAAAGATATATTACAACGGGTAAGTACCTCAGAGTTGTTACATGCTATACTGCAGGGTTGGGTGATGTAAGCCTTCACAGACCTGCGCGGAGTCACGTTATCTCGTGATTGGCCGCAACTGCCGACTTGCTAGGACACTGAAAGTACCAGGACAAGTTACCAAATTGTGGGACTATACCTGGAAATAATGGGACAGTTGGGAACTATGGTACTGAGGAAGGCCATCAGAAATGTTGACAAATCTTGCAGTACTAATAGTCTACTTCCCACTGCTGACACACTTACCCCCTGGTGGTCTAGGAGGGTAGTGCTAATTTGTATGAGGGTCAGACTTATAAGAAGACTGCTAGTAATAGTGTTCTTAACAAGATAGTGAAAGGTTATGTGCACATCTACTCGCCCTTCCTGTAGCTGCCCCACATGCCATAGATATGTTCCGGAATAAACTGAAATCTTTGAGTTTGGATTTCAATATTGTTGAATGGATTAGACAATGGCTGAGTGACAGGCAACAGAGGGTTGTAGTCAATGGGGTATATTCGATGCAAGGTCTTGTTACTAGTGGGGTACCTCAGGGATCTGTTCTTGGACCCATTCTCTTTAATATTTTTATTAGCGATATTGCAGAAGGTCTTGTTGGCAAAGTATGTCTTTTTGCTGATGATACAAAGATTTGCAGCAGGGTTGATATTCATGGAGGGATAAGCCAAATGGCAAATGATTTAGATAAACTAGAAAAATGGTCAGAGCAGTGGCAACTGGCATTTAATGTGGACAAGTGCAAGATTATGCACCTTGGGCGTAAAAACCCAAAAGCAGAATATAGACTATTTGGTACAGTCCTAACCTCAACATCTGAGGAAAGGGATTTAGGAGTAATAATTTCAGAGGACTTGAAGGTAGGTAGGCAATGCAATAGAGCAGAAGGAAATGCTAGCAGAATGCTTGGTTGCATAGGGAGAGGTATTAGCAGTAGGAAGAGGGAAGTGCTCATGCCATTGTACAGAGCACTGGTGAGACCTCACTTGGAGTATTGTACGCAGTACTGGAGACCGTATCTCCAGAAGGATATTGATACTTTGGAGAGAGTTCAGAGAAGGGCTACTAAACTGGTTCATGGGTTGAAGGATAAAACTTACCAGGAAAGGTTAAAGCATCTTAACATGTATAGCTTGGAGGAAAGACGTAACAGGGGGGATATGATAGAAACATTTAAATACATAAAGGGAATCAACACAGTAAAGGAAGAGAGTATATTTAAAAGAAGAAAAACTACCACAACTAGAGGACATAGTCTTAAATTAGAGGGGCAACGATTTAAAAGTAATATCAGGAAGTATTACTTTACTGACAGGGTAGTGGATGTATGGAATAGCCTGCCAGCAGAAGTGGTAGAGGTAAACACAGTCAAGGATTTTAAGCATGCGTGGGATAGACACAAGGCTATCCTAGCTATAAGACTGGGAACGGGGGACTAATAAAAGTACTCAAAAAAAAAAAATTGGGCAGACTAGATGGACCGAATGGTTCTTATCTGCCGACACATTCTATGTTTCTATGTTTCTATGAAAAAAAAAAAAAACTACCGTATTTGTCGAACATAAGGAGATTCTGATTACAAGGTGACCTCCCAACTTTGGATCTTAATGTATGAAAAAAAGTAAAGGCCTAAATAAAGGCCAGTCCAATTAGAAAAACAGTTTTGCGAGTAAATATTGCTTTGCATGTAAAATGTTTTTTATATCTAATAAAAATAAATTTCTTATTTTTATTTCCTACAACTGTCTTCCTTCGTTCCAGTTCATATGCCCACGGCCCACTAAACAGTTTTGTAGCCCTTATAAAACATGTCTTGACAGACTGGAGTAAACCCAACTTGTATCTTAATAGATACACGTGGGTTTACTCTCTGTTGTCTCTCACATCTGAGACACCGCAGTTCTTGGTTGTCGTGCGCTGACACTGTCAGCACATGCACAGCCAATCAGAGCAGAGGCTCGCCCTGGTCCGTTTGCAGAATGCGTGGGTCTCTTGCTGAGAGAGACCCTCGTTTTTGCATGGAATCAGCAGGGGGATCCTAGTTAAGGTCCCTCTGCTGATTCCATGCAAAAATGAGCGGCGCTAGCAGAGAGAGCCAATCGCCGACCAGACAGCTGTCATGGCAGATACCGGTCAGAGAATATAATGGCATGTACTATCAAAAGTACCCGCCAGTTTATCTTCACACTAGGAACAAATAACCTTTCACTTGTGCTTCTATATTAGAAGCACACGTGAAATATAACAATTAATGTTCCTTTAACATGCCACAGTCACTTTGTCATTAACATATGCCAGTGTTAGTTTACTGATTAAAATGTGCCACAGTTTGACCAATAAATCTGCCATATTATGCCTATTAAAATATTTCTCAGCCAGGTGCCCATTAATATGCCACTGTTTGCTCATTCATATGTCACAGACAATTTGCCCATTATTATGCCAGTGTTTTTTTGCCATTAATATGCCAGTGTTATTTTGCCATTAATTTGCCACAGCCAATTTTCCCAATAATATGCCAATATTATTTTGCCATTTAATATGCCCCATCCAATTTGCTTTTTTGCCACTAATATGCCGGCGTTATTATGCTCCATTACATGTACAAAAACATTACATGGGGCCCCCTAGATCACGGGCAGGGGAGGGCTGGCAGCCTTAGGCCTGGGGGGCAAATCCAGTCAAGTGGCCCATTGCACCACCAAATCGGCTCCCCATCCACAGCCATCTTTTCCTTGTTTTATAACGAATATTGCCAGGATTTTCCCCCACAATATGCCAGGATTTGCCACTTAATATGCCAGAATTTTCCCTTACAATATGCCAGGATTTTCCCCTCAATATGCCAGGATTTTCCCCTCAATATGCCAGTATTATGTCCCTCAATATGCCAGGATTTTCCAATCTATGCCAAGATTATGCCCCTCAATATGCCAGGATTATGCCCCACAATATGCCAGGATTTAGCCACCCAATATGCCAGGATTTTCCCCTCAATATGCCAAGATTATGCCCCCTCAATATGCCAGGATTATGCCCCCTCAATATGCCAGGATTTTACCCTCAATATGCCAGGATTATGCCCCACAATATGCCAGGATTTAGCCACCCAATATGTCAGGATTTTGCCCCACAATACACCAGCATTTTGCCCCCCAATACACCAGCATTTTGCCCCCCAATATACCAGGATTTTGCCCCTCAATATGCCAGAATTATGCCCCACAATATGCCAGGATTTAGCCACCCAATATACCAGGATTTTGCCCCTTAATATGCCAGGATTTTCCCCCTTAATATGCCAGGATTTTCCCCCACAATATGCCAGGATTTCCCCCTAAATATGACAGGATTTCCCCCACAATATGCCAGGATTATGCCCCCTCAATATGACAGGATTTCCCCCACAATATGCCAGGATTATGCCCCCTCAATATGCCAGGATTTTCCCCTCAATATGCCAGGATTATGCCCCACAATATGTCAGGATTTTGCCCCACAATACACCATGATTTTGCCCCCCAATATACCAGGATTTTACCCCTCAATATGCCAGGATTTTTCCCCACAATATGCCAGGATTTTTCCCTAAATATGCCAGGATTTCCCCCACAATATGCCAGGATTATGCCCCCTCAATATGCCAGGATTTCCCCCACAATATGCCAGGATTTCCCCCACAATATGCCAGGATTAAGCGCCCTCAATATGCCAGGATTTTCCCCTCAATATGCCAGGATTATGCCCCACAATATGTCAGGATTTTGCCCCACAATACACCATGATTTTGCCCCCCAATATACAGGATTTTGTCCCTCAATATGCCAGGATTTTCCCCCACACCATATTGAGTACTTACCTCCTTGCTGCTGCTCTGTCTCCGTCTCCCGGTGCTCTCATCTGCCCGTCTGTGGCTGTGAGGGAAGCATTGTGCGCTCCCCTCCAGCCAAGCGTCTTCAATAAAGTTTGTTTAAACTTTTTTTTTCAACAAACTTTATTGAATGCGCATTGGCTGGAGGGGAGAGCAGAACGCTTCCCTCACAGCCACGGACCTGCAGCACCTGGGGACAGCAGCAAGGAGGTCAGAACTGGGAAAGCGGGGGGGGGGTATTTTTTTTTCCTGGCGTGACCTGGGCCCACCGGGCCCCCTGGACCCGCCGGGACGCCAGTATTGGCCGTCACCCCCTGGGGCGCCCAGTGTTAAAGACGGCCCAGCGGCCATTTTTAGCATGCATCATGGCGGCCTGGAGGGCAATTACCTCCCTGGCCCCCGGCCCAGCCCGCCCCTGATCACGGGGGCCACTGGGCAATCGCCAGGTTGCCCATGTAGAAAAACGGCCCTGAGGGTAGTGGATCCATGGAATAGCTTTCCAGAGGAAGTGAAGGAGTGAAGGAATTAAAGCATGCTTGAGATAGGCATACAGGTAGCCTAGATATAAGATAAGGCCAGGGATTAATTAAAGCATTTAGAAAATTGGGCAGACTAGATGGGCCGAATGGTTCTTTTCTGCAATCACATTCTATGTTTTCTATACATCTTCCCATATTCCCTAGATTGTAAGCTTGCGAGCAGGGCGCTCTACCTCACGTACCAGTCTGTTCTAGTTTGTCTAACTTAGTATGTAGTTCCTTTCTAAGCTCTTTATCTAGTGCTACGTAAATTGTTGGCGCAATATAAATAAATGGTAATGGACTCCAGCAACATATGAAATACTTGTAAAGAAGACACCAACTGGAGAAATCAAACATTATTAAATCAATAATAATTATTCATCACTTCAGACACTATGATCTTGGCAATCTACCATTCACCTTGTAATTGGAAAAAAAAAAAATTCTGAAAGTTGCCATGTAAAAAGCTGCACTTTGCTATGCTTCTTACTCTGAAGATAAAATTTGTGATCTGTGTGTTTTTTTTGTGTGGAATCAAAATATGATAAAAAATCTGAACTGATTTACCAGTACGTAAACAATATCTATTGGAATACAACGACAGCTATTACAGTTTGATAATGCCGCACACAACGCCTCCTATTGGAGCTATGTTTCCTTGCATGACAAAATCTAGTAAAAACGGTATTTTACTGTCCGTATTAACAGTAATTATAATTAAAGTATATTAAAGTATGGTAAACTATCATTTATAATTTGTAAGTACACATGTCTATATTAGTATACCGTTATTAAATGTTATTTTGCGTGTGTGTAAATTCAAATATGTATGCTCTACAAATTGCCATTTCATGGTGTATTTATTATGTTTCCATATAATATAACAAAAGAAAGGCATACTGCCACATGCAGCGCCTAACTTGGATGTGTCTGAAGACTTGGAGCTTGACTACCCTACGTTTCTCTCCTACAAAGGGACCTTGAGCTTGTTTGGAGGTTCTAGCAGGGGAGCGCAGCTACTCGTATACCCTGGACCGAAGATCGGTGCTTCTCTACCGGGGATGGCCATCCTCTTCGACCGAGCGCGCAGCTTCGGGAGGGACGCACATGGAGCGGTGAGGGAGGAAGGGGACACCCGCCTAGCCAGCCAGATCAGCCGAATCAACCCTAGCGATCAATGGGGTGACAGATGTCGCAGCCAGATCGCCCTCACATCCAAACCTAAAAAGGAACCAGCACGCTATATATGTCTCCTGTCAATCAAACCTTTCGCAGTAACAGCGACATCGCGATATTGTGATGACGTCAACGATTGTAGCTTTACTTTTACTTGTTTCGATTCCGCAAAATGCATTTTCACGAAGAATCTACAAATTGAGTTCTATTTGATTCTTTAACGAAAACCTTGTGTTTTAAGATATGCAAAACTCCTTTCATCCGATTGGTACCTTTAGACGCCACTCAAAAAAATGCTGTGCCTGCAGTGTCTCTGTACAGACTGCAGCGTGTGGAACTTCCTGCATTTGATTGGAAAACTCGGGTAAGCAGCGCTGCGTTCTAGTGTCAATGCATATCGGGTGATAGATTCTTTATTTATCGGTGATAGATTAATATATAGGACGGCTTGCAAACTCACGTGGATTTGCAAATCATAAGGTTATGAATGGTGAGAGTTGGAGTGTTTGATTTTTTTGCATGAGTCCTTTGTCAGTTTTTTTGGCGTTTCTCTGTAAAAATTATATTATTTATTAAATGTATTTCTGATCTGTTTGCCATCAATGTAATGTGAGTTCTTAAATTAATAAACGCACTTAATGATATTGCTTATTTTCCAGACAGATGTTTAACCAGTATGATGGTATATTGTACCATCTGTGCATAAATAAAACGCGATAGTTATGTATTTAAAAATAGTACTATTATTGGAAATCTAGAAATCCCCGAGAACGTTTAGCTGAACATAAGGACAAAGTGTGTGTGGAAGGGAAGGCTACACTAATACTGGAAGCTGTAAAGTGAGAGTATAATCAACAGTGCACTTATCTGAAACCACTGTATGATGTTTCAATTTCTCTTGAATATATACCGGTAGAACAAACATGAGGAGGAGGTATATAATACCTTTTAGTTTATTTATTCATTAGATATGGATATAACGGAATAACTCCAATTAGCTTACCTCCATATGAAATATAAACACAAATGGAGAGCCTTACTCTCAAACTGGCAAGCTTATGGATACATGGGGTGTGAGTGTCCTCAATAACCAAATACTTGTGAGGAACGTGGTGCAGAGAAAAGTCAAGGGGAGATGCCAGGGATAAATATCAACAGTGTTCTTTTCTTGTAAAAAAAAAATATAACACTCTGCTTACATATAAAATAGAAACTTTGCTCCTAGTGCACATGGAGTTATAACTACATCCTGCTTAGGAGAGGTATAGCATATAGTATATATAGTATATCCTCATTCTCTGTTGCCCCTTTGGGGTTGATCTAATTGGCATTATAATATGCCTCCTCTTTCTCATTTTGCTTCCATATATTCAAGAGACATTGATGCATCATATAGTGCACCCTCACTTCATAGTTTTAAGTTGGTTGTGTGAAGGGATTACCCACCAGAATGGTTTGCTGTATTTTATTTATTTGGTTTAAATATCAGAGCGCCCACAATTCATATTTGTTTAGCACTCTAATACTGGTGCTATCCTCATGTGCTCCTATTTATAACACAGACTTCATAAAAATGACAGTTATGTGTGCTGGTGCCAAATGTTGGAGTTGCTCCAGCGACAGTGCAATATACGTATAACGAATCAGGTGCTTTTCGGATGCTAATAAATGTTGGAGAACCTTCAGCAAACACTATTAAAGCAGTATTTTACTGTGTTAATAGGAATAAAACCAGCCATGGTTTTGAGGCCAACATTTGCTCAATAAACCAGTCAAATTGTTTATCCCTAACCGATAGTGTTTGTTTTGTTTTAATGGGAAAATTAATTCCTTGCCTAAATTTCCTTGGAGCAGCTATATAAAACCTACTCTGAACCCCCAAATGGTGTACCTGTTATTGGGGACCACTGGTGCATGTTCTGATCTAAATAAACCAGTATCAACTGTCTAAGAAGCCAACCCATATACAATATCCTCTAGTAATATAGTACTGGCCACCGAATTTCTGTTGCCACTATGATTCAACAAAGCTCATTGAACATAAAGTTCATGGTGAGCTTTTGCGGATTCCTCTTGTCTGCTAATCATTGCTCTTATTGATTTGCACCAAAGACCCCTGACCCGGCAACATGCTTGTACAATGGCAAATCTACATTTGACTTTTTATCTTCCATGCACAAGCATACACCAGTAATCTTGCAGTCAAAAATCTGCACCATGATATCACACTTACCTTCATTTCCTGACCACTTTGATATTGAAATGGCTCTTTCTTACCCAACAGTATCTATTTCTACCACCTATTGAAATCCAAGATATCAGCATAACCCTACAAGAAAAGCATGCTGGCTGCCCCATTGTTCTAGTCTTTGCACAGGTTATACCTCAGGCTAGTCAAGTAGCCATTTTGGAAAGTCTGAGGGCAAGGCACCTTAAAAGAACACTGCCACCAAAAAAATGAAAAGTTTTTTTTTAAATTCTTTTGCATTGTTGATATCAGATATGTGCAGAGAGAGACCCTAGTTTTTGCATGGGATCAGCAGGGGGCTGATCCCATGCAAAAATGAGGGTCTCTCTCTGCGCTAGCATCAAGAGACCCTCGCATTCGACAGTCAGAGCAGGGCGAGCCCCCGCTCTGATTGGCTGTGTGCGTGCTGACGCTTGTAAACCCGCGTGTATCTATCAAAATACAGTCGGGTTTACTTACAAGTCCCAGGACATGTTTTGTTTAACCCTTGCTTTCTTGAAGGAAGCAAGGGTTAATCAATTTGGAATGTCCTTTTAATGTATGTTTATCTAAATACTCACATGATGTATAACCATAAGTATATAAATCTACAGACTCATGACTGAATCCAAATTAAATTTCTCCCTGACAGCAGCACTCACACTGCTCTGTGGATATTGACCTCCTTTCATTTCTTCATTTGTCGCCATTTGGAGGTATGTGTATCGTTATATACATGATCTTTTAAATCCTTGTTTGCCAAGTTATACCTTCTGTGTTACTCTGTAGTCTTGCGTTTTTTTCTGTAAATAAATGTAGCTGAGTATATTTTGGTTGCAAAACATGAACGTTTTAAATAATAGTTTTATTCCTATTAAGTTTGCAACTTCTAATTTAATCACCATCCATTGCTCATTAGCATATAGTTATATCATTCAATGGGGGAATAGATTGCACATTGCAGTTTGTCATCTTTAATAGTCATTTAGCAAGTTGAAGAAACAATTTGCCTTAGTGATTTTTGATTCTCTCTCTTAATGCATGTAATGGGGTATTGGTTTTTCATGTTTATTTGTCAGTATATAAATTTGATTTTCGATAAGCTATTTTGTAGTACACACTACTATAAATAGGGAAAATATTATAACATGTCCTAGAATACAGCAACACAGTAAATAAACACACATGTATCAATGTAAGTGAAATAAAAGCAATAACCTCATTGATTTATATGGTGGTTATTTCAGAGGGTTCTAATGCAACAGTCTTTTTAATTAGTTACAATATGATGCCCATGAGTTACTCCATATTTATAGTATTCACCACATTTCCAAAGTACGGTAGTATTGCTTTTTCTGACCTCTTACACATTGCTTTTATTTCTAGTTTTGGCATAAATAAGAGAGTTTCCTTGGAAATATTTATAGCTGTGAGAATAAGTTAGATATTATGAGAACAGTAAAAAAGCAAATCTTTAATGACAAATTCAATATTAATATATCAGTCACAAAGTCATTGCCAAACCCCACCATTTTGCCCTTTTTTTTTATAATGGTGTTAAATATGCCCGACCTGTGTAATGAAAGGTACACAGCATTTAAAATCTCAAAATTCACTCTAATAATATTTTGAGATGACAGAGTGCAATATGGTGCTCTGTATTGTAGGTTGTGTTGATAACCCAGCCACTTTATTTTCACTGGGTCTAATTGTCCTATGGTGAGTGCTTGTGATGTCATATCTTCCACCAAATGAGGTAACTAATTTAGAGTTCTAACTTTAAGCATTCAATGTATGTGCACTATGACTCACACCATGCTAACCCAGATAATAAATTGAACCTAAAATCCCTTATTGAAATTTAATGCACATTTTTCTGTTTCTATTAAGGAAAATTGCCATGGCTGAAAAACCCAAGCTTTACTATTTCAATGGAAGGGGCAGGATGGAGTGTGTCAGATGGCTGTTGGCAGCAGCAGGTGTAGAGGTCTGTATTGCAAACAATTTATTTACACTTAGCACAGATGTAGGCTGCCCCCTTCTGGCCTGGCAATTAATTTGGGCTTGCTGACATGTAAATGTACAAATGATGTAATGTACTTATAGCATGTATGCTTTATTTATTGCACAAAGAGCAATGTAAGACATATTCCAACAACCAAAAAGAAATGGATTGTTTCAGTTTAATATGTTAAACCATAATGTAATAACTTTTAGTATGTCAAACCTTTTGAGATCATGGCCCCCCTTCTAATTCTCATCAAAATATCACACCCCTTCTAGAAATATTGGCTACTACTCATCATTGACTTAGGCATTGGATAGATACATCTGCTGTTTCTGTTTTTTTCTTTTAACTGTACTTAGCCCTTCTCTTTGTCATCCAATCACCGCAACATCTATAACTATCCATACATTATGCCTGGAGTGCTCATGCCCCTCCTAGAGACACCACACCCACCAGGGAGGCCTTGCCCCCTCAATAGGAAACACTCCTTTTCAACTTATCTACTTGTCTTCTCTTCAAATCTCTCCTTGCTATGCAATTAATCAGCCTTAATTACCCCATGCTTTAGACTACTCTATTGAGTTTAAGTTGTTTCTTGTCGCTTGATTACAGAATCGTTATATTACTATATTGGAAGGAAATGGGATACAAATTTATGTGTCTCATTCATTTTCTTTTACAGTTTGAGGAAGAATTCTTAGAAACCAAGGCACAATATGAAAAATTAATTAAAGGTATAACATTCTTCTCATTAGTTTATTAGTATACACAATATTCAAAATATAAACAAATTACAGTATGTCTACGTTTATTAAAAATCTTATGTAGTCGTTTTTTTTAGTTGGGTTGCATGCCAATTATTGAGGTTGAAACAGTGTAATAAAACTCAAAAAAAAAAGTTTTTTTACATATATTGGTGTTGTCATAGAGCCCATTGCTCTCTGTGTGTTTGGCAATTGACGTGGACACACACCAACCAATCAGTAGGAAGGAGATCATCTCTTCCTTGGCTGGCGGTGTGTTCGGCATCATAGACATGGCACACCAATCACTACTGCTAGGTTGAGGAGAAGTATCCACGACATGGCAGCTTGGAAGTCGGCATATTATTTCCAAGTAGCAAATCAATAATCAGATCCGGACACGCTTCTTTATGGATTTCACAAGAAGGTCTACACCTAGCCTTAAGCATATAAATAAAGACAATGCCATTTATTACAAAGGTCAGGCCTCAGGCTTGAAAAAGTCTTTTGTTGAAATATAAGTTGCTTTATTTAAGTGTTTGATTTCCAACATAAAAATCACTACTGAACAATATGCCATATAAGCACTGTTGAGTTGACTTTCTAATTACACATAAATTGTCCTCTTTGTGATCAAAATGTCACATGCAGGGTTACTCCCCATTTAAAATGAGCGTGTCTGTGGATATTCAATTTCCGACCATCCTTCTCTCCCACATGACCACTTATGTGTGTAATTTTTCAAACCTCAGCTGCAAATAATAATTCTATTTTATGTGATTTCTATACATCTATCTGTGGTGAATCTAGTCCACATGATATTTCCATAGAATACTGCAGAAAATGTACCACATTGCGTAATGACTACAGCAGGAGGTGAGGAAATATACAAAAGGGAATTTCAGTTGCAATGGAGATGAAAAACCCCCCACTCCCAGTAATAGATAATGCAGTATTTCAAGCTACACTGGTATGATTGTTTAGGTCTTCATACATGACAATTGTAAGCTTAGCTGGCTGAGTTGAGTGTTTGATCAGCATTGAAAGCATTGCAAAATTCTCCAAAATGCTCAGCTGTGGGGAAACCCCTCTGGCAAATCAGATCTGAAAAATTTCCATGAAATAAGTTTCTAAGCGGAGTCCCAGCAAGAGGTAACCTGGAGGTGTTCAGTGAAAATTGTAAATTCTTCAAATTGAGTTGTTGTGAATAATATTCAAACTGTTCTGAGTAAACTGCTTGTGCCTTATGTAAAAAAAAAAAAAAGTGTTTTTTCTTGGTCATCTTGAGTCTGAACTCAAATGAAATTTGTAATGCAATAATGGTCTACACAAGGCAGCTGTGGAGCAGAAATTCATGTAAACATGGCAGCATCTCTGCACAGTTACTCTGTGCTACTCTTTCAGTTTTAAGAATCATATTGTACACATTTCTGCGAAATAGTTGAACCTGATCCATTTTGTATCTCTTTAGATGGATTTCTGCTTTTTCAACAAGTCCCACTGGTTGAAATAGATGGGATGAAGCTGGTGCAAACTAAAGCTATTCTGCAGTACATTGCTGCTAAAAATAACCTGTATGGAAAGGATCTGAAAGAGAGAGTACTGTAAGGATTTTGTGTTATTTTATTTATTTCTGCATGGTTAGTAAAATGGATCACTATTATGTTTAAACAAATTTACATTTAAAACACAACTGCATATAATAAAGCATGGGCAATCATTCACCAAGCAACATATTACTACCTTTGTACACCTGGCAGGAGTTACACAATACACCTTCTCATGTTACATGGACTAAGTTACTGACATTAGCATCTCAGTGGTGCAGACCTTTCGTACTGTGCTTTACAGCAGGGCTCGACAAACCCCAGGCGCCAGGTCGCCATGGCGACCAGGAAATTAGACCTGGCGCCTGGGTGCTGTCAGCCTCCTGGTCCCCTTGCCGCTGCCATCCGATTTTTCCGCAGCGCGAGGGGGTAAAGTCTGTGCCGATGGCCGATGGCACAGACTGCAAGCTCCGCCCCCTCGCGCAACGCGTGCCTGAGTGCCGGGTGTCGTCACGTGACATCCTGGCACTCAGCACGCCGACCAACGGAGATCAGCAGCAGCAGGAATGTCCCCCTCCCCTGCAGTGAGGTAAAGCAGCTGGGAGGGGGACACATCAAGAAGAAACCCCCAAGAAAAGACTGTGTTAGGTGGGTGTGTGTTTGTATGTATTGTAAAGTAGGTGTGTGTGAGGGGTTTGTATATATGGGTGTGTGAGGTGTTTGTATATATGGGTGTGTGAGGTGTTTATATATATATATGGGTGTGTGAGGTGTATATATATATATGTGTGTGAGGTGTTTGTATATATGTGTGTGAGGTGTTTGTATATATGTGTATATGTAAAGTATGTGTGTTTGTATATATGTGTGTGTGAGGTGTTTGTATATATGTGTGTGTGAGGTGTTTGTATATATGTGTGTGTGAGGTGTTTGTATATATGTGTGTGTGAGGTGTTTGTATATATGTGTATATGTAAAGTATGTGTGTTTGTATATATGTGTGTGTGTGAGGTGTTTGTATATATGTGTATATGTAAAGTATGTGTGTTTGTATATATGTGTGTGTGAGGTGTTTGTATATATGTGTGTGTGAGTTGTTTGTATATATGTGTGTGTGAGGTGTTTGTGAATATATGTGTGTGTGAGGTGTTTGTGTATATATGTGTGTGTGAGGTGTTTGTGTATATATGTGTGTGTGAGGTGTTTGTGTATATATGTGTGTGTGAGGTGTTTGTGTATATATGTGTGTGTGAGGTGTTTGTATATATGTGTATATGTAAAGTATGTGTGTTTGTATATATGTGAAGTAGGCGTGTGTGTTTATGAATTGTGTTTATGTTTGCGTGATTGTCTGGCTCCTAAAAAAAATGTCTGGCTCCTAAAATCAAAATAAATTTGTCAAGCCCTGCTTTACAGACAGTTTTGGTTCTGTTGTCTTTCAACTGGGGAAGGACATGTAGTCGGGGAGCTTTTCGTTTTACTAATTAGTTACAAGGTGGCAAGCTGAACAGACAAAATATCTATTGTCATCTAAAATATGAGCAGTATTTGAGATTTAATCATATGGGGAGATATTCGTTGGTACATTAAATACATGGATATTATATGGTGGAACTGCCCCTTTAATCCTGTTTGTAGTTAGAGAATGTGAGTGTTACAAAGCAGGTGTGCCTACCCCATAGCTATTGAAGGGGCTCTCTTCTACATGTATTCAATTTGTGCAGCACACTCGAATTTGGAACAGTGTTTATTTACTTGCTTCTGATAAGTCAGCTCACATTTATGCCTTATTGAATGGACCCCATATATATGTCCACATGGATAAAAATAAAAATCTGCCAATACGTATTGAATTTATTTTTGTAACTATACTATTTGTGAAAAAAACTCCCGCACTGCAAAGTTTCTGGAGTTTTATTAAAAAAAAAGCACCATTGGCATTTGATATGTATAACAGCGTTGACGCTTTTTTATAACTCCTGACACTTTGCAGTGAGGGAGAGCGGGACCTCCATCAAACTGAGTTTGGCAGAGGTCCCCCGACACATATTCAGGCGCTTTTCAGTGCCTGATATTTTTCATACATAAATAAAGATAGATCCGTATCTGCACTCAAGGTGTGTGAAGGTGCCGAGGTCCTGGGGCGCCACCCAAGCCAACAGTGCATAAAAATCAAATAAAGGATCCAGCACAAGGCCTGAAAAAAACCCACCAGTGTTGAAACGTTGCCTGTGTTTTGAATAAAACTCTCCACTGCAATGCAGAGTGCTGGATCCTTTATTTGATTTTTATTTTTCATACATAGGCTGCAACCTAAATCTATAATTCGGTTTAGATAACGTAGAGTGAGTCTGCTTAATACATTGACACACATGCCAATTGCGCCAGTATTTGAAGCAATCAGCGTTGAAGCAATCTGCGTGTGCGCCGTGTTTATATATGCTCTGAGACCGATTTACTTTGTGTAAAATGTATGGTCAGTAATAAAAAATGCACCTGGTCAATATATTAAAAAATATTGGATGTATTTTATGTAACAAAGCTGTGTTCACTGCCTATTTTTTCAGTATTGACATGTATGCAGAAGGAACAAATGACCTGATGTTACTGATAATTTCTCTACCCTTCCTACCTGAAGATAACACCGTAAAACAAAGAAACCTAATCAAAGACAAGGCTGTAAATCGATTCTTCCCTGTTTATGAAAAGGTATTTAAAATGTTTATACTATTCATGTGACAGTATCTCCATACATTGCAGGAAGGGCAAGTGATAGAGGAATGTATTATTCTCCAGTTCAGTGAAGCACATTCACCACTTGTTCTCCTAATCCCTGCATGATTGCTTGAGAAACACAGTGAGCCACTCAGGATTCACATGGACAGCATGGAGGGATCAACATTAACCAATCAAAAGACAATCATACACCATTCTCAACTAGATTTCCCTTAAGTCTCACATTTTTCTTATTTTTATTCACTGTACAAGAAAAGTATATAAGCATACATAGAAAATGTCAAAAATAATGATAAGAAAAAGCAGAAACCCTTCTTTTCTGCCTAAGCAAGAGGAAACTGACAAACACGTTCTATCCTTCCGCAGTGTGTAGGATTTCCTTAATAGCACAATTTAAACATATTGGACCTGGGTAACTATTTTTTATAGTGTTGAATGGTGACAAATGTATAGACTTAAAACATATATCTGGTGGTGCCACCTTGGAACCAGGTTTATGTAAAATGCTAAATGTATTGCAGAATATTTACAGCTATGCAGTATGTCAGATGTTCTCTGATCATGTGACATAATACACAGATAATGAATCACTTTGTTTTTTACAGGTTTTAGAAGGTCAGGATTTCTTGGTTGGAAACCAATTAAGTTGGGCAGATGTACAACTGCTGGAGGCCATTCTAATGGTGGAGGAGGTCCATAATGACATCTTACCTCTCTTCCCAAGACTGAAGGTAATGTGTGGAATGTGACTATGGGGGTCATGTACTAAACAAGTGCAGTGGGGAAAACATATTTTCACTGCTGTGATGCTTAGCTAGATCTATTGCTGGCATTTTTGTTGGCTGAGCATCATGGGAACTGGTTTATAACAGTGGTGGTGTCAGAGGTTAGCCATCATTTTCCCTCATTTATTTTTCCATAAGAAATAATGGGTAACAGTCAGCACACTGGCTTCTGTAGACTACACCCTCCATGATGCACAGCCACATTTCTGGCTGAGCATTATTATGTCTAGTCTACTGCAGCTGGTGTGCTAAAGGCTAGCAATCACTATCCTGTCCTTATCTCCGGTTTCAATAATCTTTTATTTTATCAATTATAAAAAAACAATACAAACAAATATACAAATACAGTACTAATTATGCTGATCTTATTTCTTCCCTTAATTAGTGATGACTAACATTTGGCTTTGGGATATAATTCAGTAAAAATATAATAATTTTTGAAGAAGAGACTAAGTCTCGGATGCAGAAAATGCCATGCAGGGGAAAATCTCGAATTTCTAAAACATTTATTAATATAGAAACTGCATAGATAGGGGAGGAGAGGTAACTAGCTTGTAGTCATGGACATAATGACGTATGGCTAGTTACTAGCTTGTACCGCATAAAGCATTCCTTTTTTATGTTCCTCCCCTATCTATGTTGTTTCGCCACTTGTCACCGAATTTTCGGAATCATAGAGTTAAGGGCCTACTCAATAAAGAGAGAATTGTAGGGAAGTGAGATGGGAATTTTCAAACTTAAGGACAAAGGAGCCAAGTTGGAAATATTCCCCAATTCATCTTAATAGAAGAGTTTGGCCTTAAAGACAATGTATCACCTAAACGTTGTTTTTACTGTCAATGTAGAGAATAAAAAATGACTGAGAATTATATATACATTGTATATACACACAATATTGCCCTTTCGGTGCTTGTAATATCTTGCCACTGGGCTCCCCAAGATAGTCACACAAACCCAACAAATACATATGTTTAATTTAACATATGAATCATGTATAGCCTACACTATTTAAAATATTATCTACACCACAAAAAACGAAGGGGACTGGGTTCACTGAGTTATGAGTGCTAATGATTATACTGCAGCCCTGCATTAAATATTTTTTAAAGCTCATCCTGCAATAGGTATACTGACTGCAGCCATAAATTTGCAGTATCTGTGCGATTACAAATACACATTCATATAATGATCTCGGCCTATGTCGCTATCATTGAATATTTGCCAGCAGCATAAGTACATGAATGTGAGATCTGTTTTCTCAGCTAGTTTAGCTTATTTTCCACTATTCACTATCTATCCAATGGAGACAACAGATAATCAATTATTCAAGGGACAGAGACTCATTGACCCAGATTCAATGGCCCTCTGTTAATCACAAAACTGTCTGCAGCGAACACTAAGTGCTTAAAAATCGTTACCATACCCATTAAAAAAATGACCACACTGGCTAAAATATTACAACCCCCTCTAAAATATTACCACACCCGTTTAAAAAAGGCTATACTTATAATGGTGCGTTAGCGCAACTGTTAAAAATGGTATTGAAACACTGTTCTTTGTGATAATTACCGCACAAACAGTGATTCAATGATCCAGTAAAAAAATCCAGGCAAAAAGATCATGGTCTTTTTCATGCATATAACTTCCTTGACTAATTAATTAATTTCCCTCTGAACACAACTTTTTCTGCTGTAGTACAGAATTTATAATGGCCATAGCCAACTACATTTTCATATGCGTGGAATCAGAAGTAGAGGGAATTAAAGTAAGATCTATTCAGGTTAGAAAATAGTAGCAAATTAGAGATCGTGATTGAGAGGAATGGCTGCTTAGACTACAAGTAGTAAAACAGTGGGAACATTTCTTGTTTGGAGTGCACCTTTAATGTTCTATTCTGTCTATAATCAAGTACTATGTATGCATCATTATGATCTGTCTGTTATTCCCAGGCATTTAAAGAAAGAACAAGTGAGATCCCAACAATTAAGACATTCCTGAAGCCTGGAAGCAAGAGGAAGCCTATCCCTGATGAAAAATATGTAGCAACTGTCAAAGCTGTCCTGTATTCTTAATTCATTTTAAAAAGATTCACGGTGCAGAAATGTCCTACAATGAAAGTTGGCTGCTTTAATGGAAAGTCGTTCCATATATTCTGATAAATGGCTATCAGATTTACAATAAAATATCTATACTGTATAGCATAACTGTCCGTTTATAATTTAGCAGAAGAGTTTTGAGCATAATTCTTGCTGTATCTATGTTTAAATAACCAAACTTGGAAAACTAGTGTACAGTTGTCCTTTAATCAATTTTTTATCGCATTTTTAACAATTCATTATCCAGAGCCAACTCAATTCTTTGTCTGGGAAGAACTCACCAGATTTAGCCCTTTATGATGCATAGTTAATACCCTTTAGTGAATAGATCTTAATGAAAAACTGATACATACAGGTCTTTGTTCACAAGTTTTTTTTTTATAATCTTGGGTCAGATAAGTTAGATCTTCATTAATCTGACCCAAAATGTCAGCTATGCAAGACTTTATTTATAGTCTTTCATTAAAGAATTTCTTTTTAAAATGGACATTACTAGTAAATTCTGTCCCATTAGATTTAAGGCAGTGTTCACTTTAATTTTTCCATAAAGTTGCATATATTGAGTGCATTTTAGTGTAAAGCAGGTTTTGCCTGCACCTAACAATGCATAACATTGTGCCCAAAAAAAATATCTTAATCATTATTCTTAAATTTGCATAATTTGTAAATCGGACCCCACCAGAAGTGGAATTACTTGAAAGGCCTGCTATACTAAATAATATATTTGAGCCATAATTAACCTGGTACATATGTTCTCAAGGATCAGAGATCTGCTGTTTTGCAAATCATGTTTTTCTGCACCCAGTGACTGTAGTCATGGCTATACAAAGCTTTCGTATTCTCTTATGGGCCTTGCATTCCCCAGACATAGCTTTGCAGTACCGGAGAAACAATAGCAATGTTTTCTATCCAAGTTCTTTAGGGTGGTGTCCAACCTAGATTCCAAATTTTCTTTGCAAAGTCTGTGAGTTTTGCAATGTGGTCTAGCTTGATTATCATTCACCTGCGATACTCCTCTAATTAGTTAAGTCTATGACAGTTTATTTCATAGGGTTTATTCACTAAAATCAAGAGTTAGGAGTTTGAGATGAGAGTTCATCTCAAACTTTCGACTCAAACAATTTTGACAACCCACGCATCACCCCATTGGAACCACACAAAATGCTATTCACTAAGCATTTTTGCTAAATCAAGATGCAGTAAGGGCAGCCAAAATGGAGTGGAGCAAGAGTAAACTTGCATCACATTGATTTCAATGGGGGAAGGATACAAATGGTTGAGTTGGACTTGTCTGAAAATACCTTCTCCCAGTGAAATGAATGCCCTGCTATAACTGGTGAGGTAAAATTACCACACCTGTTTTTTAAAAAAAGGTGCTCCCCCATGTATCTACAAATATTTTGAGGGGAAACTGTAGGTGGAACTGCATTTTTTTAATGGGAACTGTCTCAGCACAGATTGCAGACTTTTCAATTACTGATTAACTATGTTTCCAGTAGATGGACACTCATCTGCTGCCATCTATGAAAGATAATCAATGATTAACAATAAATACTTGTCTTATTACTTGTATTTGGCAGATTTTATATAGGACACAATTTCCCCCTCAGTTTCACAATGCTTTCTTTTCTGACCATTCCATGGATATAATAATAATAATAAAGTATTTAACCAGGAAAGTTACATTCCGATATTCTGTGGTTTCCGAATATGGCCTATGGAGGTTCCTGAATGAGGACCTGCAATGAGCATGGAATATGTATAAAATATATAGTTTGTATGTAGAAGCTAGAGAAATATCAAGGTGATTTGAAATAGCTGAAATTAACCATCAATCTTGTTACTACTTGAACGTGTGCTTAAAGTGTACCTATAATCGACAAATGGCATGGTATCAATAACCAGTCATAACAGAACAAGTAATGGACTTCAAAGTGCTAACACACTCATTATTTAAATGTGTGTATGCACATGCATTGTGTGTGTATATGTATGTGTGTGTGCAAATGTGTGCACACACAAGCACTGTGCAAGACTTTTTGACGGCAAACATATTTTGCTGCCCTCACTAATCCCAACGAATACACAGTCACACATTGACTATCACATACACATTCAAGCACATGTACACACAAAGTCACATATACAGTGTCTAACATGCACAGTCACACATATACACGGTTATCATAACTATAACATATGGACAGTAATTTAAACAGCATATAAAAGAAATGGTAAACTTCATTTAGTCCCTCCCTTTTGTCTGAAGCTTAATCCTTGCCCAGAGGCTTTTGTAATTTGCACTTATCACAGCAACCACTTGCTAATTAGTACGGCTTTCCATTGTTTAATGTCAATTGACCCATCCAAATGATTATTATTACAGAGCTCTCTAACAAATACATTTTGCTTACCTTGTTCATTGGAGCTCCAGCCTGTGTACTCTTATTTTATGTGTTTTACAGTAAAAAGTAGGCAATTATTATTATGGAATGCTTTAGTTCTGCTTTCAGAATGATAGATATATCAAGCAATTTTTGTAATCATCAGTAAGTATTAAATTAGGAAATACATAGTTGCCAGTAACAGGGCTATCTTTAATGCTAATGTGTCCTACTCAGAACTGTATAAGACGGGCGGCCATATGCAAGAGATATAAACTTGTCTCGATAGATTAAGTTTGCCACCACTGACATTTTTTATTGGCCATATAAAACTATTACACGCTGCGTTGCAATTAAAGTAAAAATAATAAATGGCTGAGGTGGCAACCCTATAACAGATCTAAAGGGTTTGCAGTTTTCATACTGAGATATTATTCTGTTTTGATCCCTTTAAGTTTCTCTACTAAAGTTGGGAGCTTACATGGTTCTAGGTTTGGTCCTGCCTGGACAGTTGCTCTATTGAATTACCCCGGTGATATCTCTCTATAAATGATAAAATATAAATATTGTGTAATTAACTGACTTCATATTGTGGATGTGTACATACAGAGAGAAAAAATATTATCAAAGTAAATGCATACTGCTCACACAGTGCCATACTTGGATGTGAAGCATTAACTACCCAATGCCAATGGATTGTTTGGAATATCTATCAGGCAAGTACAGCTATAATGGACCAAGTATTATCCCAAGTATCAACATTGGCAATCAATGAAGTGACTAGAATCTCTTGCCTCATTTTGATAAATAATTCTAAAAATGAAGGCATACTGCTCACACAGTGCCATACTTGGATGTGAAGCATTAACTACCCAATGACATGGGATTGTTTGGAATATCTATCAGGGAAGTACAGCTACAATGACCCACAGGAAATACTCTGCAACTGAGCGCAAGGCTTCAGGAGAGTATGGGTTGGATGAGGGAAGAAAGGGACACCAGCCTAACCAGCCAGATCAGCCTATTAACATTAGCGATCAATGAAGTGACAAGTATCGTAACCATATCACCCCCACATCCAAGTGTGAACTGTAATTTCAAAAATATATAAAAGACAGTTACCAAAATGTTATCAAGGACAGTGTGAGTAACACTTTTCCATGGAAACAACATATTTCCATGAGCAATTAATAACACATGATCATTTGACAGATCCCAAATTCCTGTGATTGAAATCATTTATTTTTGCTTTTTAATCATTTAATTTGCTATTTATTGTGCATTTAATATACAGTTGAACTGTCTGAAGACTATATGCAAATGTTCTGAGATGTAATTGGTAAGCCTCACATGGTCCCTCCTTTTTTTCCCTTTTGTCTGAAGTTTTCTTCCTGCCCAGGGGCTTTTGCACTTATCACAGTAACCACTTGCTAATTAGATCTGCTTTCCATGGTTTAATGCCAATTCACCCATCCAAATGATTATTATTACAAAACTTTCTAACAAGTACATTTTGCTTACCTTGTTCATTGGAGCTTAGCCTGTGTATTCTTATTTTTTGTAAACAGTAGGCCATTTTTACAGTAAACTGTGTCCATGTTGTTTGGGACAAATGCAAAACTACTTAAATCAAACAATCCTCAAATAAACGTCAAGACCACATCCAGTTATAACCTGACCCGGGTATATTCATATAAGTATCTTGGCATGTGGCTAGACCCAAACCTATCTTTTGGTCTCCATATTGCATAGTTGCCAACATTTGAAAATATTTCCAGGGACATTTTGCAGCTCAGCTTCCAATTACTTACTTTAATATTGACCACACCCACTGCCCAAAGCTCCACCCACTACACAAAATTAGCATAATGTAACTCCACCTTATTGTCACAGTGTAGATTATATCACCAAGTTCCCACCAGCATTACCAGCATCCTTGGTATACAACAGATACATTCACAGCACAACATCTACATCAGGCATATGGATATTATTACCTTTACATGACATATAGTAAGACCTGGTTTATAATTCAGTCAGAGAGCTGAGTGTACACCATAAAACATACATTAGTATGAACCTACCATTTCTGCTGGAAGGCCATTCCATGTATCCACTACCCTATCAGTAAAGTAATAGTTTCATTAGTCCCTGGCCTTATCTTATATCTAGGATAGCCTTATACCTATCCCATGCATGCTTAAACTCCTTCACTGTATTAACCTCTACCACTTCTGCTGGAAGGCCATTCCATGTATCCACTACCCTATCAGTAAAGTAATACTTTCATTAGTCCCTGGCCTTATCTTATATCTAGGATAGCCTTATGCTTATACTCCTTCACTGTATTAACCTCTACAACTTCTACTGGAAAACAAATCCATGCACCCACCACCCTCTCAGCAAACAAATATTAAGTTTCTGACCACAAAAAAACCTGTAAAATATTAAATATTTCCAGCCTTTTCAAAAGCTTGAGGTGGACCCCAAATATATGTTTATAACTAGTTGCATTTATACCAGGGCTTGAAAAACGTAATTGATTTTTAGGAGCCAGCAAAAAAATCTAGGAAACAGCACATACACACAATCACATACACACTCATACATATAGTCAGTCACATAGACACATACACTCATACATACAGTCTGTCACATACACTCATACATACAGTCTGTCACATACACTCATACATACAAACATACAAGTGAGCGTTGTTGTTTTTTTAATCTTAAAAACAAACCAAAATTTTTTTAGATAAATATGTCCCCCTTCACTGTTGTTATATCTTATTGCAAGGAAGGGGGGCATTTCTGTTCCAGGTTTGTCTGTGCCTCTTACAAAGGCACAGACCATCATTACTTACTAATTACATTATTTTGCTTATGTAAGAAATTAAATGACCTTATATTTCTTACATCCATTCATTTGTCATGTTATTTTGGCCATCATTTGTCACTGTTATCATGCCCATCATTTGTCAGTCTTATCATGCCCATCATTTGTCAGTGTTACCATGCCCATCATTTGTCAGTATTACCATGCCCATCATTTGTCAGTCTTACCATGTCCATCATCTGTGAGTCTTATCATGCCCATCATCATCTGTGAGTCTTATCATGCCCATCATCATTTGTGAGTCAACTCATGCCCATCATCTGTGAGTCTTATCATGCCCATTATCATCTGTGAGTCTTATCATGCCCATCACCATCTGTGAGTCTTATCATGCCCATCATCATTTGTGAGTCTTATCATGCCCATCATCATCTGTGAGTCTTATCATGCCCATCACCACCTGTGAGTCTTATCATGCCCATCACCATCTGTGAGTCTTAACATGCCCATCACCATCTGTGAGTCTTATCATGCCCATCATCACCTGTGAGTCTTATCATGCCCATCACCATCTGAGAGTCTTATCATGCCCATCATCATCTGTGAGTCTTATCATGCCCATCATCACCTGTGAGTCTTATCATGCCCATCATCATCTGTGAGTCTTATCATGCCCATCACCATCTGTGAGTCTTATCATGCCCATCACCATCTGTGAGTCTTATCATGCCCATCATCATCTGTGAGTCTTATCATGCCCATCACCATCTGTGAGTCTTATCATGCCCATCACCATCTGTGAGTCTTATCATGCCCATCATCTGTGAGTCTTATCATGCCCATATCACCCTCCCTCCACCCCCTTCCCCAGTACTCACCTCTTGGTCCCCGTCTCTTCCTCCGTGCTGCAGGCTTCCCTCCTGAACGGAGGAGGGAAGTACATTAGCCGGATATGACTAGTTGTCATATCCGGCTGAAAAAAAAAAAAAGTTAAAAATAAAAATGCACCTGTGAGCATAGCTCACACTGCGGCGTGTACATTGCAATCTCGGGACAGTCCCAGGAAACTGGGCTGTCTCGCGATCGCAGAGGGTCACATGACATCACCGCACGACGTCACGTGACACAGTGGCCGGCCGCGATCGCGTGACAGCCCAGTTTCCCGGGACTGTCCCACGATCGCAATCTACGCGGGACAAATGCATAGTTGCCGGGACTGTCCCGGCAAATCCGGGACAGTTGGCAACTATGATATTGATAAGCTCGTGTCAAAGCTATATCCTAGGATTGGCTTTCTACATAGAAACAAATCAAACCTATATTCAACGGTAAGGAAACGTATTGTGCAGCAAATGTTAATGCCGATCTTAGATTATGGAGATGTTGTGTATGATTCTGCCCCGCAGACACACCTTGGAAAACTCGACACTGTACAATACATTGTGTCGCTTTGCACTACAGTGTGATTATATCACACATCACTGTTAAATGTTAAAAGAGTTAAACTGGCTGACGCTTGGCTCCAGGCGCACTCTCCACCTAGCTTGCTTAGTGCATAACCACTTCTCTGGAACGCTCCTCCCCACCTGAGTGGCATGCTCGCTCTTACTCCCTGCACTTCCTACAATCTCAGATCCTGCACCAACCCTTCACTAGCGATCCCTCACTTCAAAAATGGAGCTGGTCGAGGTGCGTTCTCTTTCAGAGCTACAATGGATCAATGAATTATCCCAAGTATCAACATTGGCAATCAATGAAGTGACTAGAAACTTGTCCATATCACCCCCACATCCATCTGTGAAATAGAGGGGATATAGTTATGAGACCTCTCGCCTCATTTTGATAAAGAATTCTAAAAATGAAGGCATACTGCTCACACAGTGCCATACTTGGATGTGAAGCATTAACTACCCAATGACATGGGATTGTTTGGAATATCTATCAGGGAAGTACAGCTACAATGACCCACAGGAAATACTCTGCAACTGAGCGCAAGGCTTCAGGAGAGTATGGGTTGGATGAGGGAAGAAAGGGACACCAGCCTAACCAGCCAGATCAGCCTATTAACATTAGCGATCAATGAAGTGACAAGTATCGTAACCATATCACCCCCACATCCAAGTGTGAACTGTAATTTCAACAATATATAAAAGACAGTTACCAAAATGTTATCAAGGACAGTGTGAGTAACACTTTTCCATGGAAACAACATATTTCCATGAGCAATTAATAACACATGATCATTTGACAGTTCACAAATTCCTGTGATTGAAATCATTTATTTTTGCTTTTTAATCATTGCATTTGCTATTTATTGTGCATTTAATATACAGTTGAACTGTCTGAAGACTATATGCAAATGTTCTGAGATGCAATTGGTAAGCCTCACATGGCCCCTCCTTTTTTTCCCTTTTGTCTGAAGCTTTCTTCCTGCCCAGGGGCTTTTGCACTTATCACAGCAACCACTTGCTAATTAGATCTGCTTTCCATGGTTTAATGCCAATTCACCCATCCAAATGATTATTATTACAAAACTTTCTAACAAGTACATTTTGCGTACCTTGTTCATTGGAGCTTAGCCTGTGTACTCTTATTTTTTGTAAACAGTAAGCCATTTTTACAGTAAACTGTGTCCATGTTGTTTGGGACAAATGCAAAACTACTTAAATTAAACAATCCTCAAATAAACGTCAAGACCACATCCAGTTATATCCTGACCCAGGTATATTCATGTAAGTATCTTGGCATGTGGCTAGACCCAAACCTATCTTTTGGTCTCCATATTGATAAGCTCATGTCAAAGCTATATCCCAGGATCGGCTTTCTAAATAGAAACAAATCAAACCTATATTCCACAGTAAGGAAACGTATTATGCAGCAAATGTTAATGCCGATCTTAGATTATGGAGATGTTGTTTATGATTCTACCCCACAGACTCACCTTGGTAAACTCGACACTGTACAATACATTGTGTCGCTTTGCACTACAGTGTGATTATAACACACATCACTGTAAAATATTAAAAGAGTTGAACTGGCTGACGCTTGGCTCCAGGCGCACTCTCCACCTAGCTTGCTTAGTGCATAACCACTTCTCTGGAACGCTCCTCCCCACCTGAGTGGCATGCTCGCTCTTACTCCCTGCACTTCCTACAATCTCAGATCCTGCACCAACCCTTCACTAGCGAACCCTCACTTCAAAAATGGAGCAGGTCGAGGTGCGTTCTCTTTCAGAGCTCCTCATATGTGGAATAGCCTTCCTGTTTCTGCCAAATCATCATCTAGTCTAAAATCCCTGAAAATAAGTGTCTCCCTAATCCTGAACACGGATTGTACCTGTTATTAGTTACAAACTCCTTTGTATACTGTCCATGTTGTTCCTTTTATGTATCAATAATGATTCACCCTGTATTTTCCCATTCCAACTTGTTTAATATATATATGTATGTATTTATTTTTAATCTACTGTTAAATGTGTAACTCTATGTAACTTCATTCTGGACTGGGTCCCCAGGACATCCTTGAAAATGAGAGAAATCTTAATGTATTCTTCCTGGTAAAACACTTTCTAAATAAATAAACAGAAGGCCATTATTATTATGGAATGCTTTATTTCTGCTTGGAGAATGATAGATATATCAAGCAATTTTTGTCATCATCAGTAAATATTAAATTAGGAAATACATAGTTGCCAGTAACAGGGCTATCTTTAATGCTAATATGTCCTACTCAGAACTGTATCAGACGGGCGCCCATATGCAAGAGATATAAACTTGGCTCGATAGATTAAGTTTGCCACCATTGACATTTTTTATTGGCCATATATAACTATTCCATGCTGTGTTGCAATTAAAATAAAATAATAAATGGCTGAGGTGGCAACCCTATAACAGATCTAAAGGGTTTGCAGTTTTTAAACTGAGATATTATTCTGTTTTGATCCCTTTTCTTTTAGTTTCTCTACTAAAGTTGGGAGCTTACATGGTTCTAGGTTTGGTCCTGCCTGGACAGTTGCTCTATTGAATTACCCTGGTGCTATCTCTCTATAAATGATAAAATATAAATATTGTGTAATTAACTGACTTCATATTGTGGATTTGTACATACAGAGAGATTTTTTTAAAATCAAAATAAAGGCATTCTGCTCACACAGTGCCATACTTGGATGTGAAGCATTAACTACCCAATGCAATGGATTGTTTGGAATATCTATCAGGCAAGAACAGCTATAATAGACCAAGTATTATCCCAAGTATCAACATTGGCAATCAATGAAGTGACTAGAAACTTGTCCATATCACCCCCACATCCATCTGTGAAATAGAGGGGATATAGTTATGATACCTCTCGCCTCATTTTGATAAATAATTCTAAAAATGAAGGCATACTGCTCACACAGTGCCATACTTGGATGTGAAGCATTAACTACCCAATGACATGGGATTGTTTGGAATATCTATCAGGGAAGTACAGCTACAATGACCCACAGGAAATACTCTGCAACTGAGCGCAAGGCTTCAGGAGAGTATGGGTCTGATGAGGGAAGAAAGGGACACCAGCCTAACCAGCCAGATCAGCCTATTAACATTAGCGATCAATGAAGTGACAAGTATCGTAACCATATCACCCCCACATCCAAGTGTGAACTGTAATTTCAACAATATATAAAAGACAGTTACCAAAATGTTATCAAGGACAGTGTGAGTAACACTTTTCCATGGAAACAACATATTTCCATGAGCAATTAATAACACATGATCATTTGACAGTTCACAAATTCCTGTGATTGAAATCATTTATTTTTGCTTTTTAATCATTGCATTTGCTATTTATTGTGCATTTAATATACAGTTGAACTGTCTGAAGACTATATGCAAATGTTTCTGAGATGTAATTGGTAAGCCTCACATAGTCCCTCCTTTTTTCCCTTTTGTCTGAAGCTTTCTTTCTGCCCAGGGGCTTTTGCACTTATCACAGCAACCACTTGCTAATTAGATCTGCTTTCCATGGTTTCATGCCAATTCACCCATTAAAATGATTATTATTACAAAACTTTCTAACAAGTACATTTTGTTTACCTTGTTCATTGGAGCTTAGCCTGTGTACTCTTATTTTTTGTAAACAGTAGGCCATTTTTATAGTAAACAGCAGGCCATTATTATTATGGAATGATTTATTTCTGCTTGAAGAATGATAGATATATCAAGCAATTTTTGTCATCATCAGTAAGTATTAAATTAGGAAATAAATAGTCGCCAGTAACAGGGCTATCTTTAATGCTAATGCTAATCCTACTCAGACCTGTATCAGATGGGCACCCATATGCAAGAGATATAAACTTTGCTCGATAGATTAGGTTTGCCACTACTGACATTTTTTATTGGCCATAAATAACTATTACACGCTCCCCCCCACCTGAGCGACATGTTCACTCCTGCACCAACCCTTCACTAGCGATCCCTCACTTCAAAAATGGAGCAGGTCGTGGTGCGTTCTCTTTCAGAGCTCCTCATATGTGGAATAGCCTTCCTGTTTCTGCCAAATCATCATCTAGTCTAAAATCCCTGAAAATAAGTGTCTCCCTAATCCTGAACACGGGTTGTACCTGTTATTAGTTACAAACTCCTTTGTATAATGTCCATGTTGTTCCTTTTATGTATCAATAATGATTCACCCTGTATTTTCCCATTCCAACTTGTTTAATATATGTATGTATGTATTTATTTTTAATCTACTGTTAAATGTGTAACTCTATGTAACTTCATTCTGGACTGGGTCCTCAGGACATACTTGAAAATGAGAGAAATCTCAATGTATTCTTCCTGGTAAAACACTTTTTAAATAAATAAACAGTAGGCTATTATTATTATGGAATGCTTTATTTCTGCTTGGAGAATGATAGATATATCAAGCAATTTTTGTCATCATCAGTAAATATTAAATTAGGAAATACATAACTGCCAGTAACAGAGCTATCTTTAATGCTAATGTGTCCTACTCAGAACTGTATCAGACGGGCGCCCATATGCAAGAGATATGAACTTGGCTCCCAGGGCCGGACTGGGAATAAAAACCAGCCCTGGAAATTATAGTATACCAGCCCCATAGAATTGCATATTTATTTTCTTGTTCATAACGGACAATCCATGCATTTTACAACACATTTGAAAAGTGTATTATTTTATAGAGAAGACTTGTACATACCCCTGCACAGGGAAAAATATGCCCCCAGTATGTACACAATATTATAACTAACGTACTGCTCTGATATATACCCCATGCACAGGGCAACACATAGCAACCAGTACACAAGGTTATATGACTTGCCCTGTGCAGGGGTATATATAATTAGGGAATTGTGTGAGCTATAACCTTGTGTACATACTGGGTGGCTATATTGATTTACCCCAGCACCCAGACTGCACTGACAGGACTTAGCCAAGCATGCAGATTTCACTCACAGAACTTACCCCAGCATGCAGATTGCACTGGGACTTATCCCAGCACCCATAACTTGTCCAAGGATTTACCCTAGCACCCAAACTTCACTCCCAGGACTTGCCCCAGCACCCAGGTTTTACAATAGCTTTTAGATTACACTCATAGGACTTACCCCAGCACCTAGTAGGTATCCCAGCATGTAGATTGCACACAAATGACTTGCCCTATTTTATTACATCTCCGGAGACGACTTTACCAATGATAAAAAGGGAACTGGACATTTTTGGGGAACTTTCCAACCTAAAAATGAACACACAGAAATCGGAAATACTGGCAATATCGATCTCTCCCCTGCAATTTGAGGCTCTGAAAGAGGTTTTCCCTTACAAATGGAAAAACGACAAACTCAAATATTTGGGGATTTGGCTCACAAGCAACCTAGATCAATTGTACAGAGCTAATTATTTACCTCTAACACACACCATTTACTCAGATTTATCTAAATGGGGACAAACATACCTGACCTGGAAGGGAAGGATAAACACGGTTAAAATGAATGTTTTGCCTAGACTACTGTATCTGTTTCAATGCCTCCCCATTAAGTTGCCCCAAGTTTTCTTTACCATTTTGAGACAAGCCATCACGAAATTCGTCTGGCGAGATAAACGCCCTAGGCTACGGTACTCATATTTAACTCTACCACACTCCAGAGGTGGCCTCGCCCTACCTGACATTCGGAATTATTACATTTCGACCCATTTAATGCGTATTGTTGACTGGACAATTTCCCCAAAGGAGAAATTATGGATAGACATGGAGGGTGCAATAATACAAATCCCAATTCAGAGTCTACCATGGCTCACACCTGAGACGAGTAGACCCCAAGCTAGGAAAAACACATTTGTCTCCGCCACACTAGAAGTATGGCACAACCTGGCCAAAAAAACTAACCTCACCACATTTCCCTCGCCACTCACACCCCTGCTATATAATGAAGATTTTCTACCCGGAAAAGACGGTTCATTAGGCCGTACATTCAATTTGACAGTAGTGGGACACATCAGAGAAGTGATGGATTCAAGGGGCATTCTACCACTGAGCTCAATTTTGCCAGATGTAGAACACTCATTTCTCACAGTTTTACGGTATGGGCAGATTACTCATTACATTAAATCACTCAGACAGCAACACAATCTGACCAGAGAATTGACGTATGTTGAACATCTCAGTACGAGACCTACTCAAACAGAAAACGGAATATCCCGTTTATATCAGGAGCTATTACCACCCTTAGATGACCCGTACCCAGTTTACACCGCCAAATGGGAGGAGGCTTTGCAGATAACACTTACTTCCAAACAATGGGATAAGATATTCATCCTTACAAAACAATGCTCCAGATACACAGTAGTACAAGAAAATGCTTACAAGGTGCTTACAATGTGGTACAGAACCCCGAGAGTTTTACACAAAATTAACCCGGCTATTCCAGAGTGTTGCTGGAGATGTGGAACTGAGGTGGGCTCCATGATCCATATTTGGTGGG
Source organism: Pelodytes ibericus (assembly GCA_036172795.1). NCBI lineage: Eukaryota > Metazoa > Chordata > Amphibia > Anura > Pelodytidae > Pelodytes > Pelodytes ibericus. The sequence continues at coordinate 127,277,195 of CM069861.1, forward strand.
ATTGCAAAGTCTTAAAATCCTTTTGGGAAACAGTCAGAGACACAATCATTAAACTGACAGACACGCCGATTCCATTCTCTCCAGCAACATTTTTACTTCACCACACAACTCAATCAGTGGCCCAATACAAAAAATCTCTGATGAAACAATTACTTAATGCAGCAAAATTACTGATCCCAGTCAATTGGAAATCCACTGTCCCACCAAGTTATCATGAGTGGATCATGAAGGTCGAAGAACTACGGTCCTGGGATGACCTGTCGGCAATAACAACTAAACAAAAAGAAAGTTACTATAACACTTGGTTCCACTGGATGGAGTTTACAAAAGAGACGGATTCATTCCCCCAGCAAAACACAAACAGACCATAAACAGCACGCACAAACACTAAACCATACTAATCCGAACCAAAGTATTAATGTATATCTTGAAGACTGACTGAACCCTAGACTGGACTGGATTTCCCCCTCCTACCCATCTTAACTATCTGATTAATCATTTATATAACTACCTGTCCCTCTGTTCCCAAACAGGAAAGCGATATTATTCTAAAATAAGCGAGTGTTGCCTATAGTTATAGCAAGAAAAACTCCCAGAGATTTAAATACAAATTCGTGGAAGCTACAATGACATAAACTAAATAAATGTTACTGTAACAATAACGTGTGTATATAAATATGCAAAGAAACGGCGGATAGCCGATGCAGATTTATGCGAGAGGTATAAAAGAAAGGATGTATACTTGGGAATGTCTCCCCCCCCCCATGACCAATCTCCCTCCCCACCCCCTGTTTTTCTTTTCTGTACCCATACCATTTTTTCATCCCCTCCCACAATGAAAAGTATGTTTATTTGTTTAACAAAATGTAAAAATAAAATAAAAATTTGATTTTTGGAAAAAAAAAATGACTTGCCCTAGGATTTACCACAGTACTTAGATTGCACTAGGGTTGGTGTCACCTGGTACGATAACTCAGGGTGTCACCCTCCTTGATTTCCTCCAATACCATGTCAAACAGATTCCCTAGTAATGCCAGCCATTTGGCCCATTAAATATGCCATAAAGGAGACCCAAAAATTATGCCACATACAGGAGCACCAAAAATTATGCCACATACAGGAGCCCACTAACTACGTCACACACAGGAGCCCCACTAATAATGCCTCACGCAGGGGCCCAATTAATTATGCCTCATGCAGGAGCCCCATTAATTATACCTCACGCAGGAGCCCCATTAATTATGCCTCACACAGGGGCCCCATTAATTATGCCTCACGCAGGGGCCCCATTAATTATGCCTCACGCAGGGGCCCCATTAATTACGCCTCACGCAGGGGCCCCATTAATTATGCCTCATGCAGGGGCCCCATTAATTATGCCTCACACATGAGCACCATTAATTATGCCACACACAAGAGCCCTGTAGTTATGCCACACACAAGAGCCCCATAGTTATGCCACACACAAGAGCCCCATAGTTATGCCACACACGGGGGCCCCATAGTTATGCCACACACGGGGGCCCCATAGTTATGCCACACACGGGCCCCATAGTTATGCCACACACGGGGGCCTCATAGTTATGCCACACACCAGAACAATAAATATCTATACACATATTGTATTGAATTATTTCATATGTGATAAAATGTTATTGAAAAATTGCATTTCTGGTTTTTATTCCCTTCCTATACACCCACATTGCACCTAAAGGACTTAACACAGCACCATACAGTACTAGGGTTGCCACCTTTTCTTAAGAAAAATACCAGCCTTGATACTGTCCACATAGACTTAACATTGGCCTGAAGCCAATTTTTTTTACCAGCCTATCGGTAAAATACCGGCCAGGTGGCAACCCTATTCAGTACCCACAGCATTTGCCAAGCACTCATATAACACCCACACAATTTGGCATGCAACAGTGTCACTTTATCCCACAGAGCTGCCCCTGCAGAACAAACCACAGTGTCACTTTGTCCCACAGAGCTGCCCCTGCAGAACAAACCACAGTGTCACTTTGTCCCACAGAGTTGCCCCAGCAGAAAAAAATCACATTGTCACTTTCCCACAAAGTACATGTTATTTTGCCCCACTGAACATGCCACAGCATCACTTTTCCAATTCAAATAAGCCAGGTACCAATTAACATGCAACAGACACTTCGTCATTAACATATGCAACAGCTCGTTTGCCTATTAAAATATGCCAACAACCAATTTTGCCAATAATATACGAGTATCATTTTGACATTAATATGCCACAGTAAATTTGCCCATTACTATGCCAGTATTATTTTGCCATTAATATGCCACAGTCAATTTGCCCATTAATATGCCACAGCCAATTTGCTCATTAATATGCCAGTATTATTTTCCCACTAATATTCCACAGCCAATTTGCCAGTATTATTTTGCCATTATTATGCCAGTATTATTTTGCTATTAATGTTACAGTAAATTTGCCAGTATTATTTTGCCATTAATATACCAGCATTATTACAGTCGATTTGCTAGTCACTCACACATCTACACTCTGCCACTCACACACTTATACAGCTATACAGAATTATGTGTTTACAAGATACTGTATTTACAAAAGAAAAGGATTTGGGATATATAGGAAGTTAGGTTGGGAGGTGGATGGGGTGTCAAATATACAAACTGCCCCAGGTGACTCTTTAAAATCATATGATTTTTTTTTTAACTCACAGTGTCCCTTCAAAAATCTGGTGCATGAATACACAATATAACAGTGGTGGTGCCCTGCTTTTTAATATTAAAACCTCTTAATCACTCCACTCCTCACCAATATTATGACAAAATATAGCAAGCAATGCAATCGATGGTGTGGCTTAACAATAAATCATGTAAGCTACATCTGGTCAAGATGTGCCATTCACTCACACACTTACACTCTGCCACTCGCTCACACACTTACACCCTGTCACACACTTACACTCTGCCACTCGCTCACACACTTACACTCTGCCACTCACTCACACACTTACACTCTGCCACTCGCTCACACACTTACACTCTGCCCCTCGCTCACACACTTACACTCTGCCCCTCGCTCACACACTTACACTCTGCCACTAACTCACATACTTACTCTCTGCCACTCACTCACATAGTTACACTCTGCCACTCACTCACACACTTACACTCTGCCACTAACTCACACACTTACACTCTGCCACTCACTCACACACTTACACTCACTTTCCCCAGCACCATACTGTATATACCTTACCCTGCAGTCCGGCAGCTTCCTCTCAGGTTGCACGCAGCAGAAGCCCCCTCACCTTTCTCTCCCACTCAGCACGCTCTGGGTGAAGCCGAATTTCTTTAAGGGAAGCGGCCCCCGTAATTTTAAAGGGACGCGCCCGCCGAAAGTCTTAAAGCAGCCCCAGGGTAGGCGGCCTACCGGGATTTTTCCCGGTATCCCGGTAGGCCAGTCCGCCCTGTTGGCTCGATAGATTAAGTTTGCCACCATTGACATTTTTTATTGGCCATATATAACTATTCCATGCTGCGTTGCAATTAAAATAAAATAATAAATGGCTGAGGTGGCAACCCTATAACAGATCTAAAGGGTTTGCATTTTTTATATTGATATATTATTCTGTTTTGATCCCTTTTCTTTTAGTTTCTCTACTAAAGTTGGGAGCTTACATGGTTCTAGGTTTGGTCCTGCCTGGACAGTTGCTCTATTGAATTACCCTGGTGATATCTCTCTATAAATGATAAAATATAAATATTGTGTAATTAACTGGCTTCATATTGTGGATTTGTACATACAGAGAGAATTTTTTAAAATCAAAATAAAGGCATACTGCTCACACAGTGCCATACTTGGATGTGAAGCATTAATTACCCAATGCAATGGATTGTTTGGAATATCTATCAGACAAGAACAGCTATAATAGACCAAGTATTATCCCAAGTATCAATATTGGCAATCAATGAAGTGACTAGAAACTTGTCCATATCACCCCCACATCCATCTGTGAAATAGAGGGGATATAGTTATGATACCTCTCGCCTCATTTTGATAAAGAATTCTAAAAATGAAGGCATACTGCTCACACAGTGCCATACTTGGATGTGAAGCATTAACTACCCAATGACATGGGATTGTTTGGAATATCTATCAGGGAAGTACAGCTACAATGACCCACAGGAAATACTCTGCAACTGAGCGCAAGGCTTCAGGAGAGTATGGGTCTGATGAGGGAAGAAAGGGACACCAGCCTAACCAGCCAGATCAGCCTATTAACATTAGCGATCAATGAAGTGACAAGTATCGTAACCATATCACCCCCACATCCAAGTGTGAACTGTAATTTCAACAATATATAAAAGACAGTTACCAAAATGTTATCAAGGACAGTGTGAGTAACACTTTTCCATGGAAACAACATATTTCCATGAGCAATTAATAACACATGATCATTTGACAGTTCACAAATTCCTGTGATTGAAATCATTTATTTTTGCTTTTTAATCATTGCATTTGCTATTTATTGTGCATTTAATATACAGTTGAACTGTCTGAAGACTATATGCAAATGTTCTGAGATGTAATTGGTAAGCCTCACATAGTCCCTCCTTTTTTCCCTTTTGTCTGAAGCTTTCTTCCTGCCCAGGGGCTTTTGCACTTATCACAGCAACCACTTGCTAATTAGATCTGCTTTCCATGGTTTAACGCCAATTGACCCATCCAAATGATTATCATTACAGAACTTCCTAACAAATACATTTTGCTTATCTTGTTCATTGGAGCTCTAGCCTGTGTGCTATTTTTTTGTGTGTTTTACAGTAAGCAGCAGGCCATTATTATCATGGAATGCTTTATTTCTGCTTGGAGAATGATAGAAATATCGAGCAATTTTTGTCATCATCAGTGATCATTATTTTAGGATATTCATAGTCGCCAGTAATAGGACTATCTTTAATGCTAATGTGTCCTACTCAGAACTGTATAAGACAGGCGCCCATATGCAAGAGATATAAACTTGGGTCGATAGATTAGGTTTGCCACCACTGCCATTTTTTTTGGGCCATATTACATGCTGCGTTGCAATTAAAGTAAGAAAAAAGATGGCTGTGGTGGCAACCCAAAAACAGATCTAATAGGTTTGCAGCTTTTATACTGAGATATTATTCTGTTTTGATCCCTTCTCTTTTAATTTCTCTACTAAAGTTGGGAGCTAACAAGGTTCTAGGTTTGGTCCTGCCTGGACAGTTGCTCTATTAAATTACCTTGATGAAATCTGTACAGTTTATAAATGATAAAATATAAGTTATGTGTAATTAAATGACTACTGATTAACTGTACAAACGGAGATAAAAAACATAAAACATTATTATAATAAAGGCATACTCTCTCCCTTTTTTGTCTGAAGTTTTCTTCCTGCCCAGGGGCTTTTGCACTTATCACAGCAACCACTTGCTAATTAGAGCTGCTTTCCATGGTTTAATGCAAATTAATCCATCCAAAGGATTATTAAAACAGAAATTTCTAACAAATAAATTTTAGTTTATTTGTTGGCTGTACCCTGTGCACTCCTTTATTTAGTTCTATGAGGAGGACTACATCTTATGTCTGGACTATTGACAATTTCCTGTACAAGTCAATGGGAGGAATTTGAGTAAAGCCAAAAAAGGAGGGAAATGCAGCTGCCGGCTGTTGCTTAATCGTGACTGTCTCTGTCAGAGGGCTGGGGTTCGCCAGGCCCTTAACTTTTGGTTTTTGTGGGGTTGACTGTGGGTGGAACATTAATGGTGATGGGCAGATGATCCCTGCGCAACTCTTTAACATGACTCAGTGGACTGAGGTGTCACCATTTGTTTTTTCACTTCTAAATGCCATAGTGTTTAGCTCTTCCTATATCTCTATCCAGTTGTCTTGTCTGTCAATCAATCTCTGTCCCTTATCTGTATATATGTCTTGCCTGTCTGTTTGCTGATGACAAAAATTTTTAGGTTCAATATAGGGACAGTCCCTCCTAAATAGGGACACTTGGCAGGAATCCATTTGATTAATGTCTTTTCACTTTTAGTATACTAAAGGAAATGCATTTTGTGCAAATATAGCATGGTTGCATGCAGTCAAAAATATTGCCTATCATAATTTAATCCTGTTGTCTTAGAGCAGACCTGGGCATCTTACGGCCCACGGGCCACATCCGGCCCTTTGTGCGTCCCTGTCCGGCCCGGGTGAGGCAGGGCCTATCCTGGGCGGGTGCAAGGGAGGAGAGGCGCTGTAGCAGGGAGCTCTCTCCCTGCCATCCTCCTCCTTGTTAATCCAACCACAGCGTGACGGGTGTAAGCTCCGCCCCCGTCGCGTTCTATGATTGGCTGTTTCAGGGAGGAGGACATTCTCTAGGGTATCTGCCAAGACACCATAGAGAACATCCTCCTCCCTGCAGCCAATCACAGAACGCGACGGGGGCGGAGCTTTCCCCCGTTGTGCTGTGCTTGGATTAACAAGGAGGATTAGGTAATAACAGTTTGGGGGGGGGGGGGGGGGGTTAAAAAAGAAAGGAAGTGTCTGTGGAAGTGTGTGTGAATGTGTATAAGTGTGTATGTGTGTGTCAATGTGTATAACTATGTGTATGTTACTGTCTGTGTAAGTGTATGTACATGAGTGTCTGTGCAAGTGTATCCTGTGTGTAAAGGTGGCTGTGTGTGTATTTATGTATGTGTGACAGTGTGTAAGGGTGTCTGTGTAAATGTATGTCTGTGAGGTTGACTAAGTGTGTAACTGTGTTTGTGTGACTGTTTGTATTTATGTATGACTGTTTGTATTTATGTATGTGTGTACTGTATAAGGGTGTCTGTGTAAATGTATGTCTGTGAGGGTGACTAAGTGTTTAATTGTGTTTGTGTGTATTTATGTATGACTGTGTGTATTTATGTATGTGTGACAGTGTGTATAAGGATGTTTGTGTAAATGTATGTCTGTGAGGGTGACTAAGTGTGTAACTGTGTTTGTGTGACTGTGTGTGTTTATGTATGACTGTGTGTACAAGAGACCAGCATGGGGAACAGAAACATAGAGATGGAAAAAGATATAAGCGATGAGGGGAGAGACAGACATGGGGTATGAGTGGCGAGAGAGAGAGACATGGGGTATGAGTGGCGAGAGAGAGACAGACATGGGGTATGAGTGGCGAGAGAGAGACTGACATGGAGCATGAATGGAAAGAGAGAGAGACATGGAGCATGAGTGGAGAGAGAGACAGACATGAGGGAATGGGGAGAGAGAGAGACAGACATGAGGGTACGGGGAGAGACAGACAGACATGAGGGTATGGGGAGAGACAGACAGACATGAGTGTATGGGGAGAGAGAGAGACAGACATGAGGGTATGGGGAGAGAGAGAGACAGACATGGGGTATGAGTGGCGAGAGGGAGACAGACATGGAGCATGAATGGAAAGAGAGAGAGACATGGAGCATGAGTGGAGAGACATGGAGCATGAGTGGAGAGAGAGACAGACATGAGGGAATGGGGAGAGAGAGAGACAGACATGAGGGTACGGGGAGAGACAAATATTGAGCAAAATTTTATTGAAATATTGTCGATGTGGCCCTCCAGCAGTGCTCGGGTTGCTCATGCGGCCCCCGGTAAAAATTAATTGCCCACCCCTGTCTTAGAGGTTGTGTGTTTGGAGATTTGAAAAACCCTATGGGATGTAGTCATCTGGGGTCTATTTGTATGTATGTAACATTTGCATTACGCAAAAGACTCACAATACATGCACATGAACATTTTGTATGGGTGTATTCACTTTACATTCACTTTACACCAAGATCACATTTCATAGGTGTTGAGGTGTATCAATTGTAGCTACTGTATTTGCTCGAATATAAAACGACCCTGATTATAAGACGACCCCCCCAAACTTTTGATATTCCTTTAGGAAAAAAACTAAAAGCCTGAATATAAGACTACCTTATAGGTAAAACTTTTTATAATATTTAATAAAAATGATGATATAAAAAAATGCATTTCTTGTTTTTATTTTCTTTTATGCTGCCTCCCTCCCCCAATGCTGTCTCTCTCTACCTCCCTCCCCCCAAACATTGTCTCCCTCTCCCCCTCCCTCCAAACACTGTCTCTCTCTCCCCCTCCCTCCCCCCAGTGTTGTCTCTCTCTAACCCAGCATTGTCTCTCTCACCGACCCCTCCCCCCAGCCTTGTCTCGGTCTCCCCCTCCCCCTGCGTTTGTCTCTGTCTCCCCCCTGCGTTGTCTCTGTCTCCCCCCTTCTGTGTTATCTCTGTCTCTCCCCCCTGCATTGTTTCTGTCTCTCCCCCCTGCATTGTCTATGTCTCTCCCACACCGCTCCCCCCTACATTGTCTATTTCTCTCCAACCCCCCCTTCCCCTGTGTTGTCTATGTCTCCCCTCTCCCTGGTGGCTAGTGCAGACATCCCCCGGCTGCCCAAATCTCCCTGGTGGGTAGTGGGGGCAGCCGTAGGATGTTTGCACGATACGTTCAGACATCCTCCATGCTGCCCGACACTTCTGTCTAATATGACGGAAGTGTTGGTCACCATGGAGGATGTCTGCACATATCGTGCAGACATTCACCGACTTCCACAATCTTCCTGGTGGCTAGTGGGGGCAGCCGGAGGATGTCTGCACGATACGCGCAGACATCCTCCATGCTGCCCGACACTTGCCGGGACTTGCCGGTCACATGACCTCCCGGCTTTAGTCACAGAAGTCCCGACGGACGTGCCGGCAGCAGCAGTGGATGTCTGCGCGTATTGCGCAGACATCCACCACTGCTTGCGAGGGGGAACCAGCTCCCCTGCAGATCTGCGGTTGACATGGATCCAAGTCTTATAGTCAGACCTCGATTTGAGGTCAGACTATAAGACGAGGTAGTTTTTCAGAACTTTTTTTTGTATAATCAAGCAGATACAGTATTTTTCATATAGATATTTGCTGATTACATGAATTCTTTGTGTTTTTATGCAGCCACAATCAACCGTGTACCCTCTCTTTTATTCAAACCATCAAAATGTAATGTTTCTTCAATAACGTTGTAAAGCAGTGGTACAGCTATATAACCAATATCAGCACTGACTTATAACATTTAGTATTGTTTACAAATGAATAATACATAACTGATAACAATGATAATATGCCATTTGTTCACAACATGTATTTTTCGTTTGTACTTGTAAACATTACTAAAGGTTATAAGTTAGTGCTGATATTGTTTATATAGACCGATCAGCCATAACATTATGAGCAGTGACATTTGGCAAGCTGGCAGAGGCAGTGTGATGCTTTAGGCAATGATCTCCTGGGAAACCTTGGTTCCTGCCATTCATGTGGAAGTTACTTTGACACGTGCAGAGCATGTACATCATTTCTTGGAAATGGTACTCCCTAATGGCATTGGCCTCTTTTATCAGGATTTGTTTTTGTTGGTCTTGTAGACAGTAGAATCTCTAGTGCAACACATTGCCCCATAAATATGCCATACACAAGAGCCCCAATTTTATGCCACACACGGGAGCACCCGCGAGGTGATGGTGGGGGCCACATTCAGCAATTGTACAATTAGAAAACAATATATATATTTATACACAGACGCACACGTCTCAAGCTCATCTATACACATAGACATGCCACAGTGTCACTTTCCCCATTAGTACATTATTTTACCCCACATAACATACCACAGCATCAATTTGGCAATTAAAATAAGCCACTGTCAGGTACCAATTAACCTGCCACAGTCACTTTTCCATTAACATATGCAAAAGTCAGTTTGCCTATTAAATTATGCCACAGTTTGTCCATTAAATATGCCACTGTAAGTTTTCCCATTATTATACCACAGTTGGTTTGCCCGTTAACATATACCACTTTTAGTTTGCCCATTAACATGCCACTGTTAGTTTGCCCATTAATATGCCATAGCCAGTTTGCCCATTCATATGCTACAGCCAGTTTGCCCACTAATATGCCACTGTTAGTTTGCACATTAATATGCCAGTGTTAGTTTGTCCATTAATATGCCAATGTTAGTTTGCCCATCAATATGCTGCTGCTAGTTGTCCAATAATGTGCCACTGTTGGTTTGCCCATTAATATGCCACAAACAGTTTTTCCATTAATATACCAGTGTTAGTTTGCCGATAAATATGCCACAGCCAGCTTGCTAATTATTATGTCACTTCCAATTTTCCATTAATATGCCAGTGTTAGTTTGCCTACTACTATGCTAGTGTTAGTTGGTCCATTAATATGCCAGTGTTATTTTGCCCATTAATATACCACCCTCCTCCCCCTTCCCCAGTACTCACCTGGCTTCTTCATGTGCCTGGCTGTTCTTCTCTATGCTCGGGTGAGGGAAATACAGCTGCCGGATAGGACTCGCTGCAAAGAGGATTCCAACACAGATGTCACCGCTGTGGCTGTCATTCGGTGCAGTCTGCACCCCCCACACAGGTGCTCCGTCGATACAGGTTTGTTTTTAGGTCTTGTTTAGAGTTAGTATTAGGATGTTAAACTTAGTATAAGGGTATTAGGCCTAGGCGTACGTTTTAGGGTTAGTATTAGGGGATAAGGGTTAGTGTTAGCGTTAATATTAGTGATCAAGTAGCAGGTAGGCGTGATGATCAGTCAATGTTGTTTTTCACTCATGCGCACTGGGTGCTGTGCGGCCATTTTGTTGGAGACAGGACTCCGGAAAGAAGGCGATGCCGGACCGTGAGGAGCAGTGAGACGGGGACAAGGTAAGTTAGTTACAAATATTGATAGTCATAAAAATCATTAAACAAAAATCTGCTGGTGTGTGTGCGTGTGTGAGTGAGTGTGTGCTGGCTGTGTGTGTGTGTGATTGAGTGTGTCTGTGAGTTATTGTGTGCTGATGTGAGTGTGTTTGTGAGTGTTTGCTGAGTGTAAGCGTGTCTGAGTGAGTGTGTAGTGGCTGAGCATGTACGTGAATGCGTGTTTGCTTGCTAAGTGTGTCTGTGAGTGGGTGTGTGTGTTACTGTTTTTGTGATTGAGTGTGAATGTGGGCACAATATGAGTGTATATTATGTGCTAGTGTGTGTATCTGATCAGTATATGAATGTGTTTATATGTTCTAGTGTATCTGATCAGATTAATCCTAAATGGGAACACTAACATATATACACATTCATATGTTGATCATGTACACACACACATACACAATCATATGCTGATCTGACGCAAAAACTAGCACATACATATACACTCATATGCTGATCAGATGCACATGCTAGCATATACATATACACCCGTATGCTGATCAGATGCACATGCTAGCACATACATATACACTCATATGCTGATCAGATGCACACGCTAGCACATACATACACACTCAGGGCCGATCCTAGGGTCACGGGCGCCTGGGTGCAGGTTTTCCTTTGGCGCCCAAGGGTGGGCGTGGCTATATTATGAACTCCTCCCCTTTAGACATTTCTGTTCCAGACATGCCCATTTCAATATTGGGGAGAGAGAAAATTGTATTTTAATGTAAAGGACCAACGTTTATTTTAAATAAAGATATATATTTTGCCATAATACTGTGTAGTGGTTTTATTTATTTCTATGATGCTCAGCCAGCAACATGGGAGACTTTTTGCTGGCTAGCAAAATGAGTTTTAACTACCGTTCCCATGATTCCCAACCAGCCAAAGTCTCTCATTAGTCTGGCTGAGCATCATTGGAAAAGAAGTACATAAGGAGTGATAAATAATATTCCACCAAGTCAGTCACTCACGTCTCTCTCTCTCTCCCCATACCCTCATGTCTGTCTGTCTCTCTCCATACCCTCATGTCTGTCTGTCTCTCCCCGTACACTCATGTCTATCTCTCCCCATACCCTTGTGTCTGTCTGTCTCTTCCCCATACCCTCATGTCTGTCTCTTTCTCCCCATTCCCTCATGTCTGTCTCTCTCTCCCCGTACCCTCATGTCTGTCTCTCTCTCCCTATTCCCTCATGTCTGTCTCTCTCTCCACTCATGCTCCATGTCTCTGTCTCTCTCTCCATTCATGCTCCATGTCGGTCTGTCTCTCTCCACTCATACCCCATGTCTGTCTCTCTCGCCACTCATACCCCATGTCTGTCTCTCTCTCGCCACTCATACCCCATGTCTGTCTCTCTCTCGCCACTCATACCCCATGTCTGTCTCTCTCTCTCTCCACTCATACCCCATGTCTGTCTCTCCCCTCATCCCTTATAACTTTTTCCATCTCTATCTTTCTGTTCTCCATGCTGGCCTCTTGTACACACAGTCATACATAAACACACACAGTCACACAAACACATTTACACACTTAGTCACCCTCACAGACATACATTTACACAAACACCCTTATACACACTGTCACACACATACATAAATACACACAGTCATACATAAATACACACAGTCACACAAACACAATTACACACTTAGTCACCCTCACAGACATACATTTACACAGACACCCTTATACACACATACATAAATACACACAGTCATACAAAAATACACACAGTCACACAAACACAGCCACCTTTACACACTTAGACATAGGATACACTTGCACACTTGACACTCATGTACACACACTTACACAGACAGTAACACACACATAGTTATACACATTGACACACACATACACACTTATACACATACACAAACATTTACACAGACAGTAACACACACATAGTTATACACATTGACACACTTATACACATTCACAGACACTTCCACACTTTCTTTCTTTTTTTATTTTATATTTTAACACCCCCCAAACCCCTCCAACTGTTATTACCTCCTCCTTCTTGTTAGTCCAAGCACAGAGCAACGGGGGAAAGCTCCGCCCCCGTCGCGTTCTGTGATTGGCTGCAGGGAGGAGGATGTTCTCTATGGTGTCTTGGCAGATACTCTAGAGAACGTCCTCCTCCCGGCAGCAGCCAATCACAGAACGCGACGGGGGCGGAGCTTGCACCCGTCGCGCTGTGCTTGCTTTAACAAGGAGGAGGACGGCAGGGAGAGAGCTCCCTGCTTCAGCGCCTCTCCTCCCGTGCGCCTGGGTGCGGTACACCCCGTGCACCCGCCCAGGATCGGCCCTGTACACACTCATTTGCTAATCAGATTCACACACGAGCATACACACTCATATGCTGATCAGTTGCACACACGAGCACACACATACACACTCATGCTGATCAGTTGCACACAAGAGCACACACATACGCACTCACATGCTGATCAGATGCACACACACACACTCATATGCTGATCAGGTGCACACACAAGCACACACATATGCTGATCAGATGCACACATGAGCACGCACATAGACACTCATATGCTGATCAGATGTACAAGCTAGAACATACATATACACTCATATGCTGATCAGATGTATACACAAAGTGTATGTGTGTGCTTGTGTGTGTATCTAATCAGCATTTGAGTGTGTATTTGTGTGCTATACCAAGCGCTTTTGTTTATAGATATTTGTAGAATAATTATGAGACATTTAGAATTAAAGGAGCTGCGAATTCTTAATTGCTGGGATTTAAGACTCGTCTTAAAATATGCTATTTATACAGTAAATTTTTATTATCATCTGCATATCTTTTTTCACAAAGTCTAGAGCCGCACCTGCCACCCTGTGGTTCTCTGCTGAAAGATTACAGTGTCTCAGTTACAGTGGACCATAAGAAATTATCTACTACTAGAAACAGAGCTTTAGGAGGGGGAAGGGAGCATGAGGGAAAGAGTGACAGCAACCTAACTAGTAAGAGCAGCCTATCAACAGTACTGATTACACAATTTATGTGTCTCTAGGGAATATTTAAATTGCTGGCATGTGATTGGTGTGTGGTTGACAACACTTCTCTGTGTTCAGTTTTCTTCATGTTCAACAGCAGTCACAAGAAGTTCTAACTATTAGAAGCAGCTTTCATTCATACGGTAAGTTCTTGCATATAATTGAGGCTATGTATAAAGAGTAATCCGGAGATGAATTTCTGAAAGTGAAACAATTAGCAGACAGTGCCTTGGTTTCCATGCAGTGTTGCTTTTTATACATGGCTCCAATGTATATGTTACTATTTTTGATTACCCTTTATTTTTCAGGTTATAAAGGTGTAATGGTCTCCTATAATTATCTTACAGGATATGTATGTATGTATGTAATATATATATATATATATATATATATATATATATATATATATATATATATATATAACACAGACACACACACACAAATATAAGACATACACTTTAAGGACAAAGATATTGGGACACACCAGTTAATTATTGAATTCAGTCGTTTCAATCAGACCCATTGCCGCAGGTGTATAAAATCATCCTCACTATTTGTCTACAGCCGAGGACGCTGTTTGTGCTGCACGTCACCCTAAGCACTGTCAGGTATATTTACTTACTGGCTCTTGCACGATGTGACCCTCTACACAGTTTAAACTTTTAGGTGTATAAAATCAAGCAGCTAGACAAGCAGACTGCATTTACAATCATTTGTTAAACAATTTGTTCTGAAGAGCCAATGTTCTGATGATTCTATAGCTGAAGAGTTCCAAAATTCCACTGCCATTAATATCAACACAAAAACTGTGCAGCGGGAGATTCATGGAGTGGGTTTCCATGGCCGAGCAGCTGTATGCAAGCCTCACATCACCAAGTACAATGCCAAGCGTCGCACACAACCACACTCTGGAACAGTGGAAATGCTTTCTGTGGAGTCTTCACTGTTTCGTAGTCTGGTGGGCGACTCTGGATTTGGTGAATACCAGATGAACATTACCTGTCTGACTTCATTGTGCCAACTACAAAGTTTGGTGGAGGAGGGATAATGGTATGGGGCTGTTTTTCGGAGGTTGGGCTAGGCCCCTAACTTCCATTGAAGGCAAATCTTACTGCTTCAGCACTCCAAGACATTTTGGACAATGCTATGATTCCAGCTTTGTGTATACAGTTTCGGCAAAGCTCCTTTCTTTTCTTTTTCATGTGTCCCAATATTTTTGTCTATATAGTGTATGTATGTGTGTATCCTCTAACTTGTAAGCTTGCAAGCAGGGCTCTCAACCTCATGTATCAGTCTAGTTGTGTTTGTCTAATTTAGTATGCAGTCCCCTGCTATGCTCTGTACCTAGCGCTATGTAAATTGTTGGCGCTATATAAATAAATGTTAATGTATATCTGCTTGAATAAGGCAGTTTTTTTTAGCAGCGCAAATGCTGCAGGGACCTGGGTTTCACTAGCAGGCTGCTGGATGTTTGTGCACAGACATTCTCTCCCGCTACCTCATACTACCCAGCTATCTCTGGACATAGGCAGCACGCGACTGCCAAAGAGTATGTCTCTCTGTGCTCCTGGGCAGAACACAGACATCCACCACTAGACTACTAGCGAGGTAAGTTTAGGGGGCTAGGGAAGTGGGTGTAATGGCAAGTCCTGTGGTGCATTATCCTCTTCCTATTTTATCGCAAAATTAAAAAATTGTATCCATTGAGATTGTGCTTTTACTGAACTTTGATTCATGTACTGTACTAGGATCTAATTATTAACCCTGGAACACAGTACAGACAATATTATTATGTTATTAGGTACACAAGTGTCTCCAAGAGGAGTTTTGTTTAAACCAGTTTCCGTCAGAAAAGTAGTGCAATTGACCCATAATTCATTTGGCAATTGTAAAAAATATATGTCTTAGAAAATAATCTAAGTGCCCTTTTAAGAGGACCAAATTAGTTCTTATTATAAACACTAAGGAGATGGAGCTCAGAGAGGCTACTGAATGGAGAATGACACCTGTGTATTACATTTTTGTCAGCATGACTAAGAGATTTCTAGTCTAGCAGAATAGTCAGTTTGTGTATCTTGGATGTGAAGCTAAAGGAATCATATTTTGTAATTTTGTATTTCATATACAAAGCACCCTTTCTTGAGAACAACAAGTGTGGAATACTCGTTATGTACCTACATTTGGCCCAGAAATGGTGACTCCAAAGTTTGGACAGATTTGGGACAATTTGGGGAAACATCAGGAACCGAAATGTAAGCTGTCCCAGTATGCCCTGACACCATGCAGCTGAAATACACCAAAATTAAGTGGTAACCTCGGTCCACCCCAACTTCGGCTTATTTTGAGGTCAATTTTAGAGGACCTTTCAATGGTACTAACTGCCAATTATCCTGGACCCGGACTTCCATATACTGTCTAGATGTCCTTTTGTGGCCCTCAAACTGTTTCAGGACTACAACTGCAAGAATTTTCTGGTATTCTAAAAGGGTGTTGTATGGTTATGGTATTTGTGGTTTCTCAGCAGCTGGAGATCAATGCTTATTTGATGGTGAACTGTGAGCTGTGCGCACATGCGTGATTGAGGGTTTTCAAATCTGTAAAGATGCAGCAGAATCAATGGAAACTGCATTTCCTATGACTCTGTGGTGGAGGAAGCGCTGCTGTTTCTTTACATATTTTAAAAGCAACAATCACACCTGACTGCACATGCGGGTGCACAAGTCACAGTCGGCCATCTTCCAAATAAGCATTGCCGACACAGGCTGTTAAAGTGCGATCTCCAGGGACATCACACACAGGATCACGCACAGGACCTCTTGCAGATTGTGAGTGACTCGACCGAAGATGCAGCGCTCGCAGCTGTAAGCAGTGCAGGACTGGGGATAAAAACCAACCTTGGAAAAAATTGTATAGCAGCCCCATTGCATTGCGTCATTATACCAGCCCCATAGCATCACATTATATTCTTGTTCATAAAAAGGAAAATCATGCATTTTTAAAGCACAGTTGAAGAGTGTATTATGTAAAGAGACTGATATATAACCCTGCACAGGGCAATATATACACATAGTATTTACATAAAGTATTAGCTCACACACTGCCCTGATACATATCCCATAGACAGGCTAATGCATAGGCCCCAGTTTGTACACAAGGTTATATGAATTTCCCTGTGAAAGGGTATATATCAGGGCAGGGTGTGAGACATAACCTTGTGTACATACTGGGGGCATATATTGTCCTGTGCAGGGGTATATAGAAGGGCAGTGTGTAAGATATAACCTTGTAAACATACTGGGTGGATATATTGATTTACCCCAGCACCCAGATTGCATTCACAGGGAGGAGGACGGTCCAGACGCCATTCAAGTTCTTCTGAACGCCGGATGTCATCTAACATCTAGCATTTGATTGTGCCTATCCATGCCTGTGGTCACATAATGGAGTGTTACAAAAATTGGAATATGCACTGTCAGAAAGAAGAAAAAAAAAAATCAGGGAAAACTAAAAGGAACTAGAGGCAGAAATTAAGGTTTATATTGTTTATAAGACGTTACCGAACTGATGAAGTTATAGAACAAACAATGGCTCTGTGTTTTTGATTTATTTTGGTTTTGTTTTGTTTCATTTAAGGAAATATAATAATGGCTGAAAAACCAAAACTTTACTATTTCAATGGAAGGGGCAGGATGGAGGCTGTCAGATGGCTCTTGGCAGCAGCAGGTGTAGAGGTTTGTATTCCAAACTATCCATCCATAATATACGATTGGACTCCCAGAGTCCTTCTAGACTACAGTAACGATCACAACCTGCCTGAGCATGATGGGATTTGTAGTGAAGCAAAAGTGAAAGTTTGCTCAAATTTGACCTTGTGAAAGTGCTATATTGATGTAATATGAAACATCCAAAGTTGTACAGTTCCACCTGAACCCACTCAGACTGGGCTTGTCCACTCGATGTTTCCTCTGGTAAAAAAATGTAGAAGAAAGGGATAATGGGTTTAGATCCACCTCGCACCAGAAAATTAATTCAGGGCAAGAGAAACTGCTAAATGGTGTGTTTAATAACCATTGTGTCGGTCAGCAAACAGTGGGAGACCTTCACTTTGGGACACAGACCCGCCTTATGTGTTTCACACCACAACATAGTCGCTTAGTCATAGGCTTCTGCAAGCAAAAGGTCAAATCCAAGAAGTCAGTGGAAAACAAGGCCAGGAACAGGCATGGATCACATAATAAGAACAGAGATAATGCACAGGATTGGACCACAGTAACAGAGCACAAGAGCAGACCTACATGACTGGACCTAGGGAACAGATGCAGAGCACAGAAACAGGAGCATTTTTTTTTATTTCTTGCACTCAGATCTTGCAACATGTGTGCATACATTTGTGTTATACTTATTGCTCTTACGTGTTTTCAGATCATCTTTGTGCTTATTTTCACTGTAATTTATTTTCTTTCAGATTTCTTTGTTTTCTTTCCTTTCCCCCTACCCTCCCTCTCTTCCTCCTTTTCTCTTTTTATTTCCTTCCTTCCTCTTTCTCTTTTCTTTCCATTTGTTATTTTGTTTTGGTACAAAAAAGGATAGTATATAATAATAAATAAGTAGAAAGAAAATGTAAAACATACAGACATTAAACATAAAACATACAGCAAATACCAAAAAAAACAACAACTGTACATCTATATATTTAGTTATCGTCGTATCTTAATTCCTCTCTCTCTCTTTAGTCAATTTATATTATTGATTTAAATTCCCCCCCCTAAATTATTTCTTTAACCAAATAGGGTCTTATAAGATACGTCAGTATAATGGAAAAAAAACAAACAAAAAAAAACAGAACAAAAACATACGTATGGGTGAGCAAACCACCTGGCGGAACAACGGGACATTAATTTATTCCTATAGTTTTATAATACTAATTGGCTTTAATACGATGTTTAGTGTCATGTTGACATTGTGTGCAGGACCCAATAGCAAATTGTTCTAATTTGGCTCTTCCCTATCTAAAGACTTTATACATGTTTCCCACATATCTTTTTTCTTACTTAACATGTGACTAACCCAACCAAGTCCCTTTTATAATGTCAGCTGTAGTTTAATCTGATTTCCCAATTGTTCTTACGAAATATAAATAGTTTGTTTCCAGGCTCTCGCTATTAAAATCTTGACTGCAACCATTGTGTGGATTATCAATGCTTGCTGCAGGCAATTCATTTTAGGCCACTTCAAATGTAGCAGTCCAACCTCTGTTTTTTTTCCCAATTGTAGCCTTGTACTTCTTTGTATTATATCAAAAGCTATCTCCCATATTTTTTTTAACTCACATCCCCACCACATGTGGGTGTAAGAAACAGGATCATTTTTAGATGCACTATAGATAGAACACTAGTATAGAAAGATATGATGTGATCGTGGCAGTGGACGGTACAGAGTGCTGATCTCCAGAGCCGCCACCAGGAATTTCAGGGCCCCTTACTGAACAAATTTTCTGCCCCCCCCCCCAAAAAAAAATATCTCCCACTCGCCCCACCGACCCTCACAAGCATGTTATCCCGGTCTAATGTAATATGGAGGGTGGTTGGGAGCAGTTGGTTAATATGCCAGTAATATTTTGCCACTCAATATGCCAGTAATATTTTGCCACTCAATATGCCATTCTTTTGCCATTTAATATGCCACTATTTTGCCATTCAATATGCCAGTATTTTGCCCCTCAATATGCCAGTATTTTGACATTTATCATGCCAGGATTTTGGCCCTCAATATGCCATTCTTTTTCCCTCAATATGCCATTGAATATGCTAGTATTTTGCCCCTCAATATGCCATTTAATGTGCCATTCTTTTGCCCCTCAATATGCCATTCTTTTGCCCCTTAATATGACAGGATTTTGCCCCTTAATATGCCAGGATTTTGCCCCTCAATATGCCAGGATTTTGCCCCTCAATATGCCAGGATTTTACCAATTAAAATGCCAGGATTTTGTCAGTTAATATGCCAGGATTATGCCATTTAATATGCCAGAATTTTGTCCCTCAAAATGCCAGGATTTTGCCCCTCAATATGCCATTTAATATGTCATTATTTTGCCCCTCAATATGCCATTCTTTTGCCCCTCAATATGCCAGGATTTTGCCCCTTAATATGTCTGGATTTTGCCCCTCAATATGCCAGGATTTTCCCCCTCAATATGCCAGGATTTTACCAATTAAAATGCCAGGATTTTGTCAGTTAATATACCAGGATTATGCCATTTAATATGCCAGGATTTTGCCCCTCAATATGCCAGGATTTTGCCCCTCAATATGCCAGGATTTTACCAATTAATATGCCAGGATTTTGCCAATTAATATGCCAGGATTTTACCAATTAATATGCCAGGATTTTGCCCCTCAATATGCCAGGATTACCGTATTTGCTCGATTATAAGACGACCCTGATTATAAGACGACCCCCCAAACTTTGGATATTCCTTTAGGAAAAAAACTAAAAGCCTGAATATAAGACTACCCTATAGGAAGTTAAATTTGTATATATTCACATGTAAATTGCTTTTTTAATAAAAAAAATTATATCAAAAAATGCATTTGCTGCCTCTCTCTTTCCTTTGCCCCAGCTTTGTCTCTCTCCCCCTCCCTTTGACTCCCCCCCTTGTTTCTCTCTGCCCCCTCTCCTTGTTGCTCTGTCCCCCCCTCCCTCTGTCTCTCCCCCCCCTTGTTGCTCTGTCTCTTCCCCCCTCCCCTTGTTGCTCTGTCTCTTCCCCCCTCTCTCCTCTTGTTGTTCTGCCCCCCATCCCTCCCCCTGTCTCTCTGCCCCCCATCCCTCCCCCTGTCTCCCTGCCCCCTTCCTCCCCCTAACATGTAAATAGATCCCTGGTGGCTAGTGGGGGCAGCGGGGGATGTCTGCACATCCTCCATGCTGCCCGACACCTCCGTCTATTATGACGGACAGCTGGTCCGTCATAATAGACGGAGGTGTCGGGCAGCATGGAGGATGTCTGCACGTATCGTGTAGACATCCCCCAGCTGCCCGATTCTCCCTGGTGGCTAGTGGGGCAGCAGAGGATGTCTGCGCAAAAAATTTCTGAAAAAAACCTTGTTTTATAATCGAGCAAATACGGTATGCCATTTAATATGCCAGGATTTTACCAATTAATATGCCAGGATTTTGCCCCTCAATATGCCAGGATTATGCCATTTAATATGCCAAGATTTTGCCCCTCAATATACCAGGATTTTGCCATTTAATATGACAGGATTTTGCCCCTCAATATGCCAGGATTATGCCATTTAATATGCCAGGATTATGCCATTTAATATGCCAATTAATATGGCAGGATTTAGCCATTTAATATGCCAGGATTATGCCAATTAATATGCCAGGATTTAGCCATTTAATATGCAAGGATTATGCCATTTAATATGCCAGGATTGTTGTGCGCTCCCCTCCAGCCGCGTGGATCAATAAAGTTTGTTAAAAAAAAAAATGCGACCAGAGTAACTCCGGTTGCTTTTTTTTTTTTAACAAACTTTATTGAAGCTGTGCAGCTGGAGGGGAGCGCACAAAGCTTCCCTCACAGCCGCGGACCGGCTTAAGAGAGGGGGAATTTTTTTTTATTTCTTGGCGTGATGCGGGCCCGCCGGACCCTCTGGACCCGCCGTGCCCGGGACGCCAGTATCACCCGTCACCCCCTGATGGCGGGCCTGCTAATCCCCACGTCTGGCATGCTACTAGGACAGATAAACACTGAAGTTAAAACGCAGGTAACTTTTGATCCCTGTGATATTCACATGCAGTGTGGCGTGTATAAAGAATCAGCCACTGAAAAGTCTGACATAAAAGTGTATAAAAAAAGACTCAAACACTAACAAATAATTTCTTGAAACTTTACAATGTGAGGGAGTTTCTATACGTAACCCCTTATATATTTTGGCTCACGAGCTTCAAAAGTGGCTATAACTCAACCAAGCAAAACCAAAAGCCAAGGTTTCATTAACAGAAAAGCTTCACCAAAGTAGACCTGCTGGATAAATATGTGTCATGCCAACATTTTAAATATTATTAGATTATTTACCAAAGCTATGATCTTTCATTTCTTGTGTTTGGCACTCATGATACAACATTTCATAGTATGTATCTTACAGCCATTTATGAATAGCAGTTTGTGTTTTATAACATTTTAAGTCTTTGAACACACCCCATCCACATATGCCATTTTATTTCTTTTATACAGTTTGAGGAGGTATTCTTGGAAACGAGGGAGCAATATGAAAGACTGCTCAAAGGTAAGCATTCATTCCAAAATCTTAATTTTTCCGAGTCCATTTTTTTATTTTCTAAACCATAAAACATAAATAAAATAGAAAATGTCAAATATATATGAACAAATAAGCACAAGTGTGGGGCAAATTTCATCAAAGTTGGATGAGTTTAAAAACAAATGTATAAATATGTGTAGAACTAGAAAAAGCTGTATTTTACAGCAACTCCATCTGAGTTACAAACAAAAAACAATGACATATATTTTACTTAAAGGCTAATTTTTGGTTATTTTTAGTTGAACTTTCATCTTAATAATCTTACTTTTCATTGCTCGAATACATATATATGTTTGGCCATTTTATTTTGAGGGACACATGACTTTTACGTGCTACCCTGCAGAGGGAAATCAGTTAAAGTGGCACTAAACCTTTTTTTTTTACTTTTGCTTCATAAATTGAACCAAAAGTTAAAAATTTAGTGCCACTACTCCAGAGTAAACCCGACATGTATCTTTGCAGGTACCTGCAGGTTACTATGAGCTCCACCTCCCAGCTGAGGCAGAGCTCTTCTGATGCTGGTGCATGCTGACAACGTCGGCGTATGCACAGCCAATCGTGCCCTACTTGTCTGATCGGCGTCTGTTGTGGCTAGTGTAGAGAGAGAGACTTGGTTAAGGTCCTCTTTCACTGCACTTGCACTGAGAATCTGTTGGCGACACTGTGAGCCCTGATGATACTTAAGGAAGCATCATGGCTTCTGGTTTGAGAATAAACTGGCATGTATTTAAAAATGTATATGCCTGTTTATCCTCCTACTAGGGCTACTTGTATTTTGACTTGTGCTTCTGTACTAAAGTTTACTATCACTTTAATCAAGGTATTTCCTGAACTATCCACTGTTTGATTTAATTAATTGGTTACCCCTGGATACACTTCCCACATTGTGCATGAAAATGTTGTGCCCAGCAAAAAAAATGGCTGACCTGGCAATCCAAGCTGTACACCTCAAGGAATACAAAACATACAGATGTGTATTTTGGAAGGTTTCTGTTTAATATATTTCTGCACACATTGCAACTATAGTTTTGCTTGTCGAACACTTAACAATGCTCCTTTTGGTCCTCTCAGACTTTAAAACTGAGAGATGAGTAGGAGGGTCAGTAGAAGCTGTAAGCCTGATATTTAATTAATTTACTTCAATGTGTATGATAAAGATCATTTCAAGGCAGCGTGGCCCTTTAAGGTAACTGGAGCTCTACTTATGTAAGGCTTTGAAATTCCCATTTTATAGGCAGTCAGTAAAGCTGATTAAGTTAGGTAATTCCCAGGGTTGGAACACAGGCCATGCAGTTATTTATGTGAGAAGGCTACATCTATTTCATTGCAGTTATACAATGAAATAGACATGATGACGTGAAGGCAATTAAATGGTTCATTCTGATTTATATTTTCAGGTGTAATATTATCACTAGTTTACTTATGAAGCATATTCTGCTTGATGTACAGTAGACTGGCACAATACTTGGAGCATTGACTTGGTTATCATGTAGCACCTGATACTACAGTGATAGTGCAAAAAATAGAACCATGCCAAGATATCTAATATATCCCAAGCTTTGTAGTGATCCTTTATGCTCTATAGCTCCAAGCATAGAACAGAACGAGGGGTATGTACTAAAAAACAAATTTATATAAGCAAATATATTTTATGTGCAAAACTATTTCTGAGGACCAAAGAAGAGAATATTTGAAGTCTTCCTAACAGCTGTCGTATTGACACACACACTATTATAGGTGTGGCTATGCAAACTGCATCTTCCCTTAACAAAAGTGATTTGGTTTAGTGCAGGGCTGTTCGACATGCGGCCCGCGGGCCAAATGCGACCCGCCTGACATGGAGGTGCGGCCCGCATTCGATTGGATGCGGTAACCGCACCTCTGTCCCTTGCATACCTCTGCCGCATAGGGGAGAGCGCAGCATGCTCCACTCCCATGCTCCGTGTTCCTGTCGGAGCGCCTGGTGTCAGGTGACATCCAGGCGCTCAGAAGATGATGACTTCTGGATTGGAGGTAAACGGTGTGCCTGACATCAATGGCATATACTTTTTTAAGTAAAAAAAAAAAGAAATGTGTATAAGGGTATGTGTGTGAGTACGGAAGGGAGTGTGTGTGTGGAAGGGAGTGTGTGTGTGTGTGAGTCTGTGTGTGAGTGTGGAAGGGAGTCTGTGTGTGTGAGTGTGGAAGGGAGTCTGTGTGTGTGAGTGTGGAAGGGAGTCTGTGTGAGAGTGTGGAAGGGAGTCTGTGTGAGAGTGTGGAAGGGAGTCTGTGTGAGAGTGTGGAAGGGAGTCTGTGTGAGAGTGTGGAAGGGAGTCCGTGTGTGAGTGTGGAAGGGAGTCTGTCTGCGTGTGCATGTGTGCAAGGGAGTTTGTCTGTGCGTGTGTGCAAGGGAGTTTGTCTGTGCGTGTGTGCAAGAGAGTTTGTCTGTGCGTGTGTGCAAGGGAGTTTGTCTGTGCGTGCATGTGTGCAAGGGAGTCTGTGTGTGGAAGGGAGTCTGTGTCTGCATGTGTGCAAGGGAGTGTGTGTAAGGATGTATGTGTAAGTGTGTCAGGGTGTGCGTCTGTGTATAAGGGTGACTGTGTTTATATGTGTGACTTTGTGTGTATGCGGCCCACGCACACATTCATTTCTGGTGAAGTGGCCCACTATTGAAAAAACTTGGACACCCCTGGTTTAGTGGCTTACATGCAGCAATTTGAATAAAAACACAAAACAGATAAATGTTTATATAGAGCAAAAAGTTTGTCAAATCAATACAGTGACTTTATATAGTTACTTTTTGTATTAATCCATAGCTATTTAGCTAACTTATTATTATTATTTTTGCAATGTGTGTATGGACCTAGTCTTCAGCAATTCACATACAATTATATTTGAATATATTGTGTCTATTGATGATTGTGACTGCCCAATATATACCCCAGTTACTTATTGATTTTCACTATTGATAAACTTAACAACGGGTATTCTCAATTGTTTTTAACATTTACACCTTTATCTGCACTTATTCACTGTCTTGTTATTTGTTTATTTTATCCTATGGACATATAATAAAAGTTAAGATTTAATTTATCAGAGACTTCAAATATTCTCTACTTTTGTCCTTGCTGATATCTGAGTTATCCCCAATTTTTAAGTCTCAACCCACAGTGTTGCCATTGTAGAGACTCCTATATAAGTTTTCCAAAACTATTACTGCACTTTGCTCCTATTGCAATGTACTAAACATTTAACACTCAAATAGTAAATACGAGCAAATTCTGAATAAAAAACGGGTATAATTGCGAATAAAAACAGGCAATTTTGCAAATCTTTTTTTTTTTATAAGCTCTTGCTAAAAGCTGGTGTACTTTTCACATGCAAAATAAGAATTATTTTTCACAAAATATTTGCAAAATTCTTTAGCATGCGCAAATATAAACATAATATATTAGCGCAACCAGAAAAATGCCCACTACAAAAAAAGAAATGGAAGAGGCGCAAACGCAAAATGTTACAAATATTCGCAAATGACTCCTTCTTCGTATTTTACCAACTCTTTTCCCGGCTGCACTTGTTTAGTACAAATGATACAGTTTTGTTGTGTTGAAATCTGTCTGGTATGGTAAATGTCCTCTCGCTGACAGTGGTAGTAAGCAGTGTGTACATTTTACACAATGACTGGTTTCAGTACAGGGGCTTCCAAGTTTTTTCTAAGTGGGTCGCATGATCATATATGTTTATTTATAGTTATTGGGAGGAATAGCTTGTCAGCTATTGAAAAATGTTTTTCTATTTAGCAGAATATTTATTGGGCTAATAAGAATGAGTAATTAAGTCACACTGGCCTTACGTTGCGGCCCATGCCCCGCATGTTGCACATCCTTGATATGGTACACTGTCTTATAGGTCAATTGATAATAGGAACCCTTTCTGTATCTCTTTAGATGGATCACTATTGTTTCAACAAGTCCCACTGGTGGAAATAGATGGGATGAAGCTGGTGCAAACTAGAGCCATTCTGCAGTACATTGCTGCTAAATATAACCTGTATGGAAAGGATCTGAAAGAGAGAGTACTGTAAGCATTCCTTAATTATAAATAAAATAAGCTATTAGATAGAATACAGACACATAAATACCTGTAGTCGCTACACTTGCAGTAAGTTCCCCAAAAAAATAGATATATCTATTTAAATAAAATGTAGCGGTCATGTTAACAGATGGCACTGGGTAAAAGATTGTGCGTTGTAAGTCAGAGGGGCCTATTCACTAAAATATGAGTATAGTGCGAGGAGACCGACTTTCACTTTAAAAGTTGACCTCACGCTATTCACTCACCTTAACTCAACCGCTCTCTCCCTCCACCTCACCAAAGTCCATCTCAATCTCCCATCTAGAATTCCATTCCGAAAAAAGCAATACAATGGCTATTCACTAAAATTCTAAGGAGGTTTGTATTGGGAGGCGAGTTGCATTAAAAAAAACAGAAAAATGTAAAATAAATAAATAACCCCCCGCCCACTGTTATTTTAATGGAGCTGAAAGCCATTTGGCTAACACTTGGGCTAGGAGCTTGCTTTTAGCTGTTAATACCAGAGCCGGGAGCCTGCCTAAAATGAATGAGCCAGGGACTTGCCCAGGGTCCCTAGCCCATTAAAAAATAATTTCCCCCAACAGGCAGAAGCCTCCCTGTCCCCAGGCGAATTGAAGCTAGCAGGGTTTTTTTCTCACCTCCTCTTGCCTCCTATCTTAGTGAATAGATCTCAGAGTCTGTTATGAGGTAACTGGAAACTAGGTATAAAATGTGCATGATGTAGGCATGGATCTCTGTATAGTGAATTCATGTAAGTCAAGGAGTTTATATGACCCCCAATGTGAGGTGTAACCCTTTTAATTATGGTTAATGTCCTGAAGCTGACATTGGTAGTACACTGTGTGTACATTTTACACAATGACTGATAATATATGTTTATCTTTTATATTTATATACATAAACAGATGCATATTATCTCATTAACTTACAGGAATACATAAATACTATTTTTGTTTAGTCACATAGCATTTGATGTTAGAATTGTCTTTTGTTTTTTAGAAGTAGAACTGACGGTCAGTGTAAAACTAAGAGGCAATCTACTATGAAAAACGTTTAAAAGGACTGTCACCTAAAAGTGTTAATATTTTGAATGTATTGAATAATAAATGAACAAAAAGGATTTATACTTTGTGTTCATACCTGCAAGCATTTGCATAAATGAAGAGAAAATATGTTCTGTGTCATCACCTTGTGGCCTCATCCATGTGATAATGACGATATTACATTATTTCCTTTCAGTATTGACATGTATGTTGATGGAACGGTTGACCTCTTGCTAGTGGTTTTTGCTCAATACATGCTACCGGAAGCAGACAGGATAAAACAAAGAGAACTAATTAAAGAAAAAGCAATAAATCGATACTTCCCAGTTTACGAAAAAGTAAGTAATATCCAGACAACCACAATGTATCTGTACAAGGACAAAGGTGTCCATGGCAAGGTCTCTGAAAGTTCATAGAACATCATTAAATGGTCTGTCACAAAGTTCAGTAAATGTCCATCATAAACTATATGGGTGCCTATTTCAGCTGGTATTCAGCGCAAGGCAAAAAAAACAGAAGCTTGTCGACAGGGGGTATCAAAAGATCTCCTCTCACCAGACCCCTGCCCGCGAGCTGGCAGAATGGTGATGGGGAGTGTGAGAGGCAGTGAGATAGAATGTCTGTGCGCATGGACATCACACAGACACCTCACAGACACAAATAACTCATCTCAAATGTGCAAAATGGCATTCATTTCAACAAATAATGGTTCTCAAGTTAAGTCCAACAGTCATTAACTCACAAAAAAAATTCAGTATGTAAACTGGGTCTGGGGTTTTCCAAAATGGCCCCTGGACGCATAATACATATGGCAGCCAGGGCAAGTAGCCCTGCCCCCTATTATTTACGGAGCTGGGAGCTGCAAAATGGCTCTCAGCCCCCTGTATATTGAATGGGCCAGAGGCTGGCCTGTTATTACCCCCACAAACCTGTTTAAAATGAGCCAGCAGCTGGCCTTAGGCCCCTGGCCTATTGATAACTGTTATTAACCTTCCCAAGTGAAGTACCTGGCTCATGGGGCTGCCCCAAGGCCCCCAGACCTTTTAACCCCTTAAGGACAGAGCCTTTGAAACATTTTTGTCCTTTCTGGACAATGGCTATTTTAACATTTCTGTGCTGTTTGTGTTTAGCAGTAATTTTCTTCTTTGTCATTTGCTGTACCCACACACATTATATATTGTTTTTATCGGGACAAGAAGGGCTTTCTATGGATGCCATCTTTTTGATCATATCTTATCATATTATTAAAAAAAATAATAAAATATGGTAAAAAAAAAAAAAACACAAATTTCCTGACTTTTATTTGAAACAACTTCTCCTCATCGACAATAGCGAACGAAAAAACATGCTAAATAGATTCTACTATTTCTCCTGAGTACAGGGATACCACCCATGCATAGGTTTGTTGGGTTGTTTGGGGGCTAAAATGCCAAATTTGTGAGGTGCAGTTTTTTGTTTTCCAACTTGAAATTTTTACATGCAGACAGCCTGCACCCATGTCCCATTTGGGACATATTTGAAGCCAGCTAGTGTATTTTACCCCATCAACCCATATATTTTTTAAAAGAAGACACCTTAGGCTATCTCAAATGGTGGTATTTTTACACTTTCCATGCACTAATTCTACCACCAGCCTTTGTCAAACTTTGTGGTAGTAATTTTTTTGTGTTTTTTTTTCACAAACCTTGTACTTCAGACATGAATTCACAGATTTTGGTATGTGTCACTGCCAAATAACACCCCAATAAGTGTTCAGCAACATCTCTTGAGTACAAAGATACCACCCATGCATAGGTTTGTTGGGTTGTTTGGGGGATAAAAGGCCAAATTTGGTAGGTGCAGTTTTTGGTTTTCCAAATTAAAATTTTGACATGCAGACCGCCTGCACCCATGTCCCATTTGGGACATATTTGAAACCAGCCAGTGTATTTTACCCCATCAACCCATATATTTTTTAAAAGAAGACACCTTAGGCTATCTCAAATGGTGGTATTTTTACACTTTCCATGCACTAATTCTACCACCAGCCTTTGTCAAACTTTGTGGTAGTAATTTTTTTGTGTTTTTTTTTCACAAACCTTGTACTTCAGACATGAATTCACAGATTTTGGTATGTGTCACTGCCAAATAACACCCCAATAAATGTTCAGCAACATCTCTTGAGTACAGGGATACCACCCATGCATAGGTTTGTTGGGTTGTTTGGGGGGTAAAAGGCCAAATTTGGTAGGTGCAGTTTTTGGTTTTCCAAATTAAAATTTTGACATGCAGACCGCCTGCACCCATGTCCCATTTGGGACATATTTAAAACCAGCCAGTGTATTTTACCCCATCAACCCATATATTTTTTAAAAGTAGACACCCTACGCTATTTCAAATGGTGGTATTTTAACACTTTCCATGCACTAATTCTACCACCAGCCTTTGTCAAAGTTTGTGGTAGTAATTTTTGTGTGTTTTTTTTTCACAAATATTGTATTTTAGACATAAATTCACAGATTTTGGTATGTGTCACTGCCAAACAATAACCCAATATGTGTTCAACAACATATCCTGAGTACAGGGATACCACCCATGCATAGGTTTGTTGGGTTGTTTGGGGGCTAAAGGGCCACATTGTGAAGGTGCGCATTTTCAACTTGGAATATTGACGTGTAGTCAGCCTGAGCCCATCTTTCATTTGGGACTTTTTTTTTAAGTAGGACAGTGTATTTTACCCCAAAAAGTATATATTTTGTAAAAGTAGACACCCTAGGCTATTTTAAATGGTGTTATTTTAACACTTTCCATGCACCAATTCTACCACCGGCCTTTGTCAAAGTTTGTGGTAGTCATTTTATTGTGTATTTTTTTCCCACATACATTGCACTTTAGACACAAATTCACATATTTCGGTATGTGTCACTGACAAACAATACCACAATATATGTTCAGCAACATATCAGGGATACCACCCATGCATAGCTTTGTCAGCTTTGTTAGGGGTTGAAAGGCTACATTTGAGAGGTGCGCTTTTTGATTTTCAAACTTGGAATTTGAACATGTAGAGCAAGGAAGGGGTTAATAGCTCTTATAAGAGCCTTTGTAGTACTGTACAAAAAAATTAACCCCTAAAAATGCACAGACAAGAAAAAATGTTCTGCTGTGCAGTGATCAGTGGGGTTAATACACTACACTATACAAAGGGTATGGCTTTTATAAAAGCCCTTGGGACTCACAATTTATTAACATTTTATTTAATTTATTACAATTAAAAAATTATGTTATACAGATCTGTCTCTTTCCCTCACTAAAACTCAAGTGAGGAGAGGGAGGCAGATCCATATGGGTCAGAACAATATTTACGAACCAGACGAATGGTGATGCTCATCTGAGAAATCACCAAACCACCTTTGCCACTGATCGGCTGTTACTGATCGCTATACACGCGTTCAGACAGCTTCAAAAGGAATACACGTAATCCCCTAGTGGGTATAATTAACCCCTAGCGAGTCTGACAAAAAAAATGCTGATAGCAAAAAAAAATCCTTCGGCGACTAGATTGCTCCATATGCGCTGCTTAGGCAGTGACCATATGCACTGCTTAGGCAGTGACCATATGTGCTGCTTAGGAAGTGATATACGGCAAGGAAGGGGTTAATAGCTCTTAAAAGAGCCTTTGATATACTGTAATAAATCAAAGTAAAAAAAAATAACCCCTAAAAAAATGCACAGACAGCAAAAAATGTGCTGCTGTGTAAGATCACTGCGTACACAGCGATCAATTGCAGGGAAGGGGTTAAATACTGGAAACGGCTTTTATAAAAGCCTTTGGGTCTCAATTCTATTAAATATATTATAATTAAAAACTTACATTATACAGCTCTGTCTCCCTCCCTCACTAAAACTCAAGTGAGAGGGAGGCAGATCTACACGGGTCAGATCAAATATTTACACATATTGATCTAACCAGACGAATGGTGATGCTCATCTGAGCAAACGCCAACCCGCCATTGTCACTTATCAGCTGTTACTGATCGCTATACATGCGCTCAGACAGCTAAAAAAAAAAATGTTTTTACGTTAAGCGTAGTCCCCTAGCGGGTATAATTAACACGTGACGGGTGTAATAAAAAAGTTTAAAAAAAATAAAAAATGCTTCTGCAGCAAGATTGCTGCATTTGCGTCAGATCGCTGATTAGACAGTGATCTACGGCAAGAAAGGGGTTAATCTCTCTTAAAAGAGGTTTTTTTATACTGTAATGAATTACAGTAAAAAAAAATAACCCCTAAAAAATGCACAGACAGCAAAAAATTTGCTGCTGTGTATGATCACTGCGTACACAGCGATAAATGGCAGGGAAGGGGTTAAATGGCTTTTTTGGTGTTTAAAATTTTATTAAATATTTTTTTTATTATTTTATTTTATTTTTTTACTTGATCTGATCTGTCTCTCTCCCTTACTAAAAGTAGTAAGGTGAGGGAGGCAGATCAATACTTGTCAAAGGCAATATTTAGTAATATTGCCTTTGACAGCATGGTAAGTGCTCATCAGAGCACTTACCATACATGCCTGCACACAGATCACATAGATCTGTTGTGCCGGCATCGATTGGCTCCCCCTAGAGCATCGGAAGTGAAATACTTTCACTTCCGATGCTCTTGCCATTAGAAGGGAAGCGCTGCCTGTACAGGCAGCGTTCCCTTCTACTGAGCCGATGGGGTCGCTCAGGAGAGCGACCACCATCGGTTCTGGGGCAGCCTGGAGGTGTTGTTAAGTGCCTCGCTGGCGAGGCACTTTAACAACACCGCAGATGCTTAGAAAGCGAACGATCGTTCGCTTTCTAAGCACATGTGTGCAGTGGGCGCAGCCATTTTTAAATGGCTGCTACGATCACTCCGTGGAGTGATCGTAGCGCGCCCCTGCACATTTGGGGGGTGTTGCACAATGCCTCTACCTAGAGGCATTGTATCAATACCGTTAGAGTAAAGAAAGCGACCGCTG
Source organism: Pelodytes ibericus (assembly GCA_036172795.1). Classification (NCBI taxonomy): domain Eukaryota; kingdom Metazoa; phylum Chordata; class Amphibia; order Anura; family Pelodytidae; genus Pelodytes; species Pelodytes ibericus. Next base: position 127,309,453 of record CM069861.1, read on the forward strand.
GTCGCTTTCTTTACTCCATTTAGTGCATGACGTGCCAGGCACGTCAGCTGTCGGCAAGTCCACGATTTGCCGTGACGTGCCTGGCACGTCATCTGTCGTTAAGGGGTTAAAATAATTGAAAATAAATATAAATAAAACCCTACCTACCCTTCTACATCTACACTGCCTAGGTAGTGGAGTAAGAATCAATAAAAAGCCCTTAAAAAAAAGCAACAAAGCTTTGAGTGCCATGAGCATGGGCAGTGAAAGTTAGTGCCCTGTGGAATAATATCTCAAATGTATAATAAATGGTTCAAGAATATTTTTTACACAGTTTTGCCTATAATGGTTTTTCACAAATAGTGTAGCTAAAGGAAACTAACCCAGTTAGTGGTCATTTACACTCCTCCCCATTACAGCATTGCACAACAGGCATACGTATCAAACTAACAAGTTGTTTTGAGAAAGGGGTAGAGGGATATCTTTAAAGGCCTTTTTTTTAAAATTGTATACATATTTAAAAGTATTTAAAACCATTTAATTTTTTCTCAGATTCTAGAAGATCAGGATTACCTGGTTGGCAATCAGTTTTCTTGGGCAGATGTACAACTGCTGGCTACGATGTTAATGGTGGAGGAGGTCCATGGTGACATCTTGTCTCTTTTCCCTCGTCTACAGGTAAATGTGTGGACACTGACAAAGCAGATGCTATGTACTACAGCATATCAAATTTAAACAGGCAGCTATAGGATAATATAAATTGCTCATTTATTTACAGAATTATTTCTAATTTACTGCTTTTAGATTGTCTCAAGGCTTTATGGTTCAGGAGTTGCTAAAGGCTTTAATACACCATCTCCCATTTGTTAATGTTATTTGTTTCACCCTCCTAGTTCTACAGACACTGATAAGAACACAAACAAACAACCATGATGTTATTTCAAATCACATGTTTTGGGAGGGGTTTGAGTGAGTATGTGATACTCAACAGCACAGAAATACATTTATAGCTGTATTGTCTGTAAAATACAAACGTTAGTTTATTTTTGGATTATTGCTTGATTTATATTTTTTTTATGTGTTTTGAAAATTATACCTTTAACTGGAAAATGTATTGTTGTGAATACATTGCCTATTTTTTTTAATTGCTTGTTTATAACACTTGTTTTATAAAAGGGACTACAAATTTTGTGAAAATATTCTGGTGCTCACTAACAAAATATTTTTTTTTTATAATAATGGAAATGCTAAAAGTATAATGTATGGTAATAACGATATAAACATTAATGGAAAATTATGGATGAATTGATTTCTGTAATTTCTAGGCATTCAAAGAAAGAACAAGTGAGATCCCAACAATTCAGAAATTCCTTCAGCCTGGGAGCCAAAGAAAACCTATACCTAATGAACAATATATAGCGACTGTAAGGAGTGTCCTCCAAATTTGATTCATGTTTAAAGTGGACTTGACACCTGTACAATCTTTATCATTATTAATTATATTTATTAAAGCATCAACTGATTGATTGCATTAGAAATAAAAGATTTCTGGTGTAAAAGTTTTAAATGCTACTTGTGTAGCATTATGCCTGGTAAATGGAAATGCAAAAAAGTATATATTTTTTTTTTACAAACCAAGGCATCCTATTTGCTTAATTACATTTAAAAAGGCTGTTGTGATACAAAGAAGATAAACTAGAGAACACAGCATTCAGAGACACATACACACAAAAAAAACATTAAGAAAAGCAGCTCAAAAGCAACTGCTATGAAATCCATCAAACTTGTATGCTTTTACTCCCAAAATAGTGTAGGTGGAACATACTGCTCAAACGTGCTTCTCTTAAACTGTACAGTTTATGTGGATACACGTACTGTGTATGTGTATTATAATGCCTAGAAAGCTTAACATATTAGAAGTCATTTCGATTAGGGATGGTGTTCGGTCCACTTTATTAACAGAAACAATTACCTTACAGAAACATTTTTATGGAGAAAATAAAGACTGTATGTTATATTGTATATGTGTTTTAAAATTAATTTGTCTTTCTTTACAATACAATACATTAACACCAACAATTTACACAACACTTTGTACAGAGTTTTAAGGGGAGTTACAAACTTGAGTAGAATGACAAAGACTGGCCGATACAATGGTAGTGAGAGCTCTGTTTGCATGCTCACGATATAGAGGGGATGAGTGACTGAAGATTCATAACTTGTTGGAAAAGGTGTGAAGTAATTGGAATCAAAATAAACAACCATCATGGACACAGATAAAGAAACAAATTACATACCAATATACAATGTAACAAAATATTGCATATAATGATGGAACTATTGGTAAGTTCAAGAAAAGATGGTCACCCTGGCTTGCCCGTTTCCCTCTGGGTGAATGAAAACCCTTGCAAATGGTGGTAGAAAATAGATTAATGTCCATTTGGGGAGGGGGAAGTGGAGGAAGAAGGTGAGAGAAAAAAAGAGAAGAAGGAGAGAGAACACCTTTAACCCCACCCACATACCACTATTTCTAGCACTAATGCTGATGCTAGCCCTAGATCTAAGGCTAACTAAGCTTTTTGTCACTATAATGTTGCTGACTGCCTCTAGAGACAGCAAACATAGAAACAGCGACTGCTCACCCAAAGTCAATGTTCTCGATCACTATGCTCCTATATAAAAGTTTCTTCTTTATTCATCCAAAGTATAAAGTCAAGGCTTCAGTCGAAAAAAAGACTTCCCATCACACCATGTCAGACATCACCTGATGCCTTTTCTCTCACTCTGTACCTAAGATTAAGTCCAGTTTCTGGCGAAGTATAAATGTAACTATTTCTCTTTATACATTTGGGGGGGAGAGAGAGAACAGATTGGAGGGTGAGAGCGTGAACAGATGGGGAAGAGAGAGAACAGATATTGGGGGAGAGAGAGAAAACATATATAGGGAGAGAGAGAAAAAAAACATATATGGGGAGAGAGAGAAAACATATGGGGTGGAGAGAGAGAACAGATATCGGGGAAGAGAGAGAACATATATGGGAAAGAGAGAAAACATATATGGGAGAAGAGAGAGAACAGATATGGGGAAGAGAGAGAAAAGATATGGGAGAGAGAGAGAACAGGTATGGGGGAGAGAGAGAACAGATGTGGGGAGGAGAGATAGAGACAGACATGGGAAGGGAGAGAGACAGACATGAGAAGGGAGTGGAAAGAGACAGGGAAGGGAAAGAGGAGAGAGACAAGTATGAGGCGGTGCCATGGGGGTTGCCCCCAGAGGGCGCATGATAACTTAAGGCTGGCCCTGCTTATGCGTATGCCCCTTGGATATCACAGCAGGCTTCTATTACCTCGTAATATAGGATGCATTACTATTTCACATCACAATGATTTGATGTAGTATGTTGTGTATAATTATGTGGATATATTCCCCCAAAGAAACAAAACTCACAATTTTCGGAGCTTTTGATAACCAGGTTTACAGTATTATCGCAGAAGGTGAATAACCAAGTATAAACATGTACCACGTGAAGTATGATTTTCCAAAGTGGTTATGGCATATAAAAAAAATGATTCTCAGGACAGCAAAACAGCAAAAACATGGAGGGAAAGAGACAGTATGGTCAGGTAAAAAGTAGTTTTAATTGGCAGTGTAATCTCTGCTTACATTTAGGGATCAGTAGCTGCTGAATACAGGGTCTAGGACACTTGTTCGCCGCATCTTCATCACTGACAGTTCAGCGCGGCAGTTAGAACGTTGAACTGTCAGCAATGAAGAATAACACGGCCGTTTCATCGCGGCCGCGACTATGTAAGAGCTGACAATTCAGCGCTGAACTGTCAGCTCTTACAAATGTAAAAGTAAAACGAAAATACCCCCCCTAATAAATGATTCCCAAATCCCAATACTAAAAATATCCCCAATACTAAAAATAACACCTTTCCTAAAAATAACCCCAATACTAATATTAACCCCAATACTAAAATTAACCCCCGAACCCTAATACTAACCCCCGACCCCTAATACTAACCCCCTAAACCCTAATACTAACCCCCGACCCCTAATACTAACCCTCTAAACCCTAATACTAAAATTAACCCCCTAAACCCTAATACTAACCCCGACCCCTAATACTATCCCCCTAAACCCTAATACTAACCCCCACCCCTAATACTAACCCCCTAAACCCTAATACTAACCCCCAACCCCTAATACTAACCCCCTAAACCCTAATACTAACCCCCGAACCCTAAAACTAACACCCTAAACCCTAATACTAACCCCTGACCCCTAATACTAACCCCCTAAACCCTAATACTAAAATTAACCCCTTAAACCCTAATACTGAAATTAACCCCGAACCCTAATACTAAAATTAACCCCCTAAACCCTAATTCTAAACCCCTAAACCCTAATTCTAACCACCCTTAAACGAAAATAGGTAAAATACTTACCTTTAGCGAAGAAGTGTCCCGTGATGAAATCTCCAGCGACGATGTGTCTTGTGCTGCAGAGTCGGCAGTGAAGCGGCTGTATGGAAGCAGCCGCGATGAAGAGTCCCATCCCCCTGAATACAAGCCTACAAATTGTTGCACACGAAACACGGAAAGTCTCTGCATTAGATGATCATACATGTTGGTTTGGCTCCTCCCCCTCCATTTTGCATAATGACATCAACACTTTTTGACTTGTATGTCTTCTTACGGACATGTCTTAGTTTGCTGTCCATTAATGTATATTGACTGAGGATCCGCTTAATCATTTATATTAGCCATACTGGCAGTAATTGAATATACATTGGAACTGGAACAAAACGAGCAAATCCTGGCATATTGAGTGGCTAAATCCTGGCATATTGAGGGGAAAAATCCTGGCATACTGAGTGACTAAATCCTGGCATTACTAAATGGCTAAATCCTGGCATATTGAATGGTAAAATCCTGGCATATTGAGTGACTAAATCCTGGCATATTGAATGGCTAAATCCTGGCATATTGAGGGGGCAAAAGCCTGGCACATTGAGGGTTAAAATCCTGGCATATAGTAGCTAAATCCTGGCATATTGAGTGGCTAAATCCTGGCATATAGTCGCTAAATCCTGGCATATTGAGGGGCTTAATTCTGGCATAGTGAGGGGCTAAATCTTGACATAGTGAGGGGCAAAATCTTGGCATACAGTGGCAAAATCCTGGCATATTGAGGGGCAAAATCCTGGCATAGTAAATGGCTAAATCCTGGCATATTGAGGGGCTAAATCCTGGCATATTAAATGGCTAAATACTGGTATATTGAGTCGCTAAATCCTGGGATATTGAGTGGCAAAATACTGGAATATTGAGTGGTTTTCTTGTTTTCCTCCTCAAAAAACTAGGTGCGTCTTATGGAGCGAAAAATACGGTAATCGCTGTTCACAAAATCCAGGTTAAGTGTTAGTAATACTGCGGTTTCTTGATTCTTATTGTCTACATTAAAAGCAATGTTTAGGTGATACAGACCTTGTAAGCAAGGCTGTGTTTTTCTCCCCACGCTGAAGGAGTTATGATAGGGTTAAATCAGTTAATGTTATGCGATTTTTATTGTTTTGCCAGATGTCTTGTTCGCATGTACATAGCATGAAATTGTGCTGAAACAGCTGATTCCGATGGGCCGAGAAAAATGGCAGAACACTGGTGTATTACCATCTTTCCAGTGCGCACAGTATGGCTTTCTGAGTGGGGATATTTGTGATATGCTCGTTTTTTAACTTCAATCGTGTGAGTGTTCATTTGTTTTGCGCAATAAATTGTTGTTTTGATTTTGTGATATTGGCTTATCCTCTGTTCCACGCTATTTCCTTTGGAGAGTGATTTGGAGCTAAGAGCTTGCAATGTGAATTGTATTAGGATTATAGGGACCCATGCTGTCGCAAAGTCACACACATGGATATGAGAAAAAACACCTTTTATGTGCTAGGAGGGTGGGCAGTCAAAATCAAACAACAAATGTCCAGCTATGATCTGCAATGCCATCTTGTTAAAAAAACAAACTAATGGACGATTTTCATACCAATATAGAATCACTTTGGTGATCCCTGTGTAGCCCAAATTAATGGACCATTCAGATCTGCATTTTTACCAAAGTGATAATAACATTGTTTGGAATAAACGTTAGTAACCATAGTTGGTCATTTTTTAATAATTAAAGATGTTTCTCCATGTTTCTGAAAGTAACTATTCCTTATTAAACGTGTTTCCTAGTTTTGCTCATTTTTGTTTTTAACTTAACCTTGATGTAGGTGCATAAAACAAAATATATTATTTCTGTACAAAATTCCATGAAGCTATATACACAGGAATCTACACATTCATCTACACTTCATGTCAACACATATATGAAACAAACAAACAATACAGTATACTGCGCCAATAACTGTGATGGAGTAAGCTAGCACTTGTGCACAGCTAGTGTCTCACTCCTAGCAAACCAGTGAAAACAAATACAATAAAGTGAACATGTGCGCTAGTGACCAACACTAGAGAAAAAAGAGCATTACCCTTTTCTATGAGACTAAATGCTCAGATATTATGCAAAGGGAAAAAAACAAAAACAATAATAGTGTAGTATATCAGTGCAATGGTATAATAGTGCAAAGTGCATAAATGGTACACTCACATTTACATGAGCAATACCCTGCTCAAGATAAAAAGCGTGGGTGAGCTCAGATACGAGCAGGTAGATCTTGTAAACCAGCTCCAGAGGCAGCCCAGATATCCAGATCACATGGGAAGGAGAAGGCAGGATTGCACAAGTAAGTATAATATAATATATAGTATTTAATATAAGCAATAAAACCAACAAACAGTAAGATCTTACATTTAAAAACGTTTTAAAAGTCTCAGATGCTTGTCCATAAAACCAATAGTGTTGTCTGTGCACTCCTCTCCTCTCACACAACGCGTTTCCCCTCTTGTTGAGGCTTTTTCAAGTGTCCAGACACTTGAAAAAGCCTCAACAAGAGGGGAAACGCGTTGTTGGTTTTATTGCTTATATTAAAATACTTACTTGTGCAATCCTGCCTTCTCCTTCCCATGTGATCTGGATATCTGGGCTGCCTCTGGAGCTGGTTTACAAGATCTACCTGCTCTTATCTGAGCTCACCCACGCTATTTATCTTGAGCAGGGTATTGCTCATGTAAATGTGAGTGTACCATTTATGCACTTTGCACTATTATACCATTGCACTTATATACTACACTTTTATTGTTTTTGTTTTTTTCCCTTTGCATAATATCTGAGCATTTCGTCTCATGGAAAAGGGTAATGCTCTTTTTTCTCTAGTGTTGGTCACTAGCGCACATGTTCACATATATGAAACAATCCAATGGAAAAAAGCATTAGTTGAGTGGCCAAAACGGTCACATCTTTAATGAAACCCAACTTCCTTTAAAAATATGACAATGTCAATAAGTAGGATAGAACTGAAATTATAGGCGTGTTTAAGTACATTAAAAGGCTATCAGTAACATGGAGTCATGTTACATGACTGTGTTCTGAGGTCTGAATCCCCTGTTGGATATGTCTTTAATATATGGTGACACTTTTATGACAGAGTGCAATTTCAATAGCTTACCTACATCTTTTTATACATGGGCTGTGCCAAAGGAACCCACAAGAGTCGCTAACTCCTGATAGCTCCACTTTACAAACTATATCTGTGTTGCATCACTATATTCTGTATGATCTGCCAATTGTGTATGATCACTGTTGTCTTTCACATTCTTCTCTTGAAGCTGCTAGCAGATGTCAGATTACACAGGGGAATAATTATGGGAAATAAAACAAGGTATGAGCACCAAGCAAATTAATCATTTGGGAACGCCTTTAGCACGGAGGTTAGGGTTGGGCTTATCAACATTTTATTTTCTGCTCAAAACAAAATTAGACTTTCCAATTATTTTTTTGTGTCTGTATATCAGCAAGGCTAGGAGATATTTTTTAAGAATATTGAAATGGAGAGCCACTGGATCTTTGCCTTGATAAGTAAAGTTTATATGTTCTGTTAACATCCCATTGCTGTGTTTTTGTACTGTAATGTCCTTTTTGTTATGAAATTCATTAATCCTATTTTTGATAGATTTTGACCTGTTACTCCCTTCTGAAAGTGTGAATGTACAGATTGAAAAATATTTATATAATGTGATAGCAGTATTGCAAACAAATAAGAAACTTATGTGCGTTAATTGTGTCCCTGTAGAATTTTATTTACGACATCAACTTAATATGTAAATGATTTATTTTCTAATTAAAATGTCTAAGATCTTAATTCATCTGACCCACAATTCCATAGGTGTCAGCTCCTGCTTAAAAATCAAAACAGGTAGAGTACTAGAACCTTTCTTCATCTAAACAGTGCACAAAATACACTCCAAAGGCTGCTGTGCATCTCCTTCTCTCTTTTCAGCATCTGTGTATAGTTACATAAGTTCTTGCTTTTTATTAAACTTCCTAAATGTAGATAATTGTTTCCCAACGCGTATTTCTTTGAATATTACTCAAAACCAGTGCTGGGCACCAACATTGTTCATGGTGGATATTTAATAGACTTTGTGGTGGATAATTTAATGATGGTTCGATGAACCTTCACAGACTTTGCCTATTACTGCTCAAAACATTGCAAGAAAGCAGACAGCATACGTAACAGAAGAAAATGATGTTAATATTTAGGAATTTAAAGATCAAAGTTTGGTGGTTATAATGAAAACTGTGTGTTCTTGTGTCTTTGTCAGCATGACTGAGCAATTCCTTTGACCTAGGAAAATTTTATATTCATTCGATAAAAAAAGGGCTCAGTAACATATTCCTGCATTGTATAATGCATACTCCTCTGTCAAATTGGAATATTGATCGATGAAGTGATTCTGCATAAAGCATAACACATACAAAATTTCTAAGGGTTTCAAAGTGGGCATGTCATTCTCATAAAGGTGCTATGTTAGTAGTGTAAAATCTGATGGATACTGTGTGACCTGTTTAATAGACAGCAAACAGTGGTGAAACAATAAGGGAATAAAAATAAAACAAGCTTTAAATAAGTGGCCATAACTTTTTTTTCCCTGTAACTGTAAAAAATGTTTATGAGTTTTTAATAGGCGGTGATTTCCAGGAGCCCTGGTGTGAATTGTGAGTCTGTCCTGATCCACAGACACTACCAATTGGATGCCGCTCCTTTCCTGTGCATCCGATAATGACACTTTTTGCGGAGGTCAGCAATTGGGGGAGGCATTACGGTTGCGTTTTGTGCTGCTCCACAAGGATCATCCCAAAGAATGACTGGATAGTAGGGTTCCAGCCTGATAGCAGGACTCTTTGGGATGGGGGGAGTCTGTTACTGGTCTGTCAAAGATGCCAGGGACCCTAACCAGGTTCCCCTATTGCTTTATGTACAAAGCATAATTCTAAAGGTAAAGCTAATAGTGCACATATGTAAAAGGAGACTTCCGACAGATTTCAGGAGTCTGAGCATGTTGTACCACAAATGTGCTTCCGGGTTGTGATGGCGCTCAGTGCGCCATCGCAGCCAACGTTAAAAAAAAATAATTTGCTTAAACGCGCTTGATTACATCCTGATAACCTGTTCTATTTGTACACCATGTTTGCTCCAGGATGTTTGCAGGATCACTTCATAAATCCCCTAGGCATCATTGGATTCCACGGAGGCTTCACAGGGCCTAGGAACATGGCTGCATGAACTTGGGGTCTCAAACCACCGATGGATTGTAGTTACCCAGCATCAGGTCCTGTGTCTCCATTTCCAGCACATTGAACTCAAGTATTGGGTGCTCAGGGTCCCATAATATCCTGGACCCATCCCTGACATTACCTGTTGTCAGGTGTATCTGTAATTGAATTACCTGTTTTAAATTAGTCAGTCTACTTTTACAGATTAACCATGTTATAATTTATTTGATTTTCCCCGATTGGTCACTGTTGTTTACATGTTATTTGGAGAAGCTTATACATTTCTGTGTGTTTTGCAATAAAAATGGAAGTTCTTGTTTTACTCTGACACTTGTGTCATCTGGTGATTGGGGTAGCCCTTCGTATTCAGCCAGCTTTCACCCCGCATTGAGACTCACCTAACTGGCCGAATGAGCAGAGCTCTGAACACGGTTTCCGGCTGGTGGGTATCCTGTGTTGAGTGCCAGGGCTGGAAAGGAAGCAACAGAACTGGAGGAGTATTGGGGGATCCAACACAAAAGAACCCATGGATGATAGTTGTTTATGGGCTATTTTGAGAACTGTATATACATATATGTGCTTTTGCAATAAAAGCTGGAAGTTCTTGTTTTACCCCAACATTAGTTTCGTTTGGTGATTGGGGTAGCAGTAACACTGCAATCAGGGCTGGATTAAGGCATGGGCTTTAAGGACTCAGCAAAATATGGGTCTCAAGGACTGCAGCTCGAGGTCATGCCTTAATCCAGCCGATAAAAAAAGAAAAAGCTTGCTGCAGAGACACTGGCCAATAATATACCACTATCAGTATGTTCATTAATATGCCACAGCCAATTTGCCCATTAATATGCCACTATTAGTATGCCCATTAATATGCCACCGACAGTTCGGCCCAAAAAAACTTTTACCCCCCTCCCCAGGTCCCAGTACTCACCTTCCTGCTGCTCTCTGTCCCTCGAGGACTGCACACACACACAAAAAAAAAAACTGCCACAGATGCACTGGCTGGGGAGATTGGGAGATCTCCCCTCGCAAGCTTCCTGTCGGCAAGCAGGCAGCATGAGTCTGTGCTCTGCCCAGACTCATAGACAAGTCTCCATGCCCAGCCAGTGCCTCTGTGGCAAGCATTTTTGTGTGTGCAGGCCTTGAGGGACAGGGTAAAAGTTTTTTGGGGCAAAAAAAAGTGGCATATTAATGTGCATACTAATGGTGGCATATTAATAGGCAAATGGCTGTGGCATATTAATGGGCATACGAATAGTGGAATATTAATGGGCATACTAATATTAGCATATTACTGATCAAATTGGCTGTGGCATATTAAAGGGCATACTAACAGTGGTATATTAATGGGCAGATTAATAGTGCCATTTTAATGGGCAAATTGGCTGTGGAATATTAATGGGCAAATTGGCTGTGGAATATTAATGGGCATACTAACAGTGGCATATTAATGGGCGGACTAACAGTGGCATATTAATGGCCATACTAACAGTGGCAAATTTATGGGAAAATTGGCTGTGGAATATTAATGGGCATACTAACAGTGGCATATTAATGGCCATACTAACAGTGGCAAATTTATGGGAAAATTGGCTGTGGTATATTTATGGGAAAATTGGCTCGGGTATATTAATTGGCAAATTGGCTGTGGCATATTAATGGGAAGACAAACAGTGGCGTACTAATGGGCAAATTGGCTGTGGCATATTAATGGGCAAATAATGGCATATTAATGTGCAAATAATGGCATATTAATGGGCAAATAATGGCATATTAATGGACAAACTAACAGTGGAATATCAATGGGCATATTGGCTGTGGCATATTAATGGGCATATTGGCTGTGGCATATTAATGGGCAAATTAGTGGACAACCTGGCTGTGGGAATACATTGTCAAGTCTGTGGGGCAGATGGGCAAATATGGTGACAGAATGGCAAATCTGAGGGGCAGATTGTGTGTGCACAAAACATTGTTATACTGAGTGGGTGTGACATCAGTAATGCAAACGAACAAATCTGCCCCTTGTTACAAAAAACCACAGAAGTGTTTAGTGTGCTCTGCTAATTGCAGTGGGTGTAGCACTAGGTGTAACTCTTGGTAGTATCGATAACTAGTACGATAAATAGTAAACACATTAAATATTTCAAATAATATAAACATCAGGTATCACTCTTAAACATGGTGGCAAAAAGGATGAAAAGGAAAAATAAATTTCTAATAAAATATCAAACGAAAACAATGTTCATTGAGCTTCAATGTGTTTGTATTTAACGAAGTAAAACAATCTAAGAGAAACATGTAAATGTCAACTGTAGTCCCCAAGGCATCATGTAATGATTCAATTAAAGAACAAAATCTTTGATAAGGGCATCAAACTTATATACAGATTAATTAATTCAGTTCCTTTTAACATATAACAATTGTTCCACTTAAATTGTGTCATAATAATAATATAGTTGCCAACATTTGAAAAAAAATTCCAGAGACACTTTGCAGCTCCGCCTTTAATTACTTATTTTTCAAAAGCTCTGCCCACTCCACATAATTTGCATAATGTTACTCCACCTTCTTGTCACAGTGTAGATTATATCACCACCCATATTATCATGCATCTTTAGTATACAACAGATAGATTTGCAGCACAACATCTACATCAGGCAGGTGTATTTTATCACTTTTACATGAAATATTATAAGACCTTATGCAGATGTGCTTCAGTCAGAGAGCTGTGTCTACACCATAAAACATACATTAGTATGAACCTACCACTTCTGCTGCAAGGCCATTCCATGAATCCACTACCCTATCAATAAAGCAGTACTTTCATTAGTGCCTGGCCTTATCTTAAATCTAGGGTAGCTTTATACCTTTCCCATGCCTGCTTAAACATCTTCACTGTATTAACCTCTACCACTTCTGCTGGAAGACTATTCCATGCATCCACTACCCTCTCAGTAAAGTAATACTTTCATTTGTCCCTGGCATTATCTTATATCTAGGATTGCCTTATACCTATCCCATGCATGCTTAAACTCCTTCACTGTGTTAACATCTACCACTTCTACTGGAAGACTATTCCATGCATCCACTATGCTCTCAGTAAAGTAATACTTTAATTAGTCCCTGGCCTTATCTTATATCAGGAATAGCCTTATACCTATCCCATGCATGCTTAAACTCCTTCACTGTATTAACCTCTACCATTTTTACCGCTATTAGCCTGCCCATTAATATGCCCCTATTAGCCTGCCCATTAAAATGCCAAAGCCAGATTGCCAATTAATATGCCACAGTAAATTTTCCCATTAATATGCCACTATTAGCCTGCCCATTAATTTGCCATAGACAACGTGCCAATTAATTTGCCACAGCCAATTTCCCATTATTATGCCACTATTAGCCTGCTCATTAAAATGCCACAGCCAATTTGCCCATTAATATGCCACAGAAAATGTGCCCAATATTATGCCACAGACAATTTGCCCATTAATACACTGCCACCCTCCTCCCCTTCCCCAGTACTCAGCTGGCCATCTCCTCCTTGTTTGCCATCAATATGCCAGTATCATTTTGCCATTAATATGCCATCATTATTTTGCCATTAATATTACAGTATTATTTTGCCATTCATTTACCAGTCATATTTTGCCATTCATTTGCCAGTCATATTTTGCCATTCATTTGTCATACATATTTAGTCATTCATTTGTCAGTGTTATTTTGCCCTTCATTTGGCAGTGCTATTTTATATTACGACTTTTATGACTTCATATTCGGCCATAGTAAAAGTAAAACATTTTTTTTATATACTGGCATAACGAGTGGCTAAATACTGGCATATTGAATGGCAAAATAATACTGGCATATTGAGTGACAAAATACTGGCATATTTTAAATGGCAAAATACTGGCATATTAAATGGCAAAATACTGGAATATATTATATGGCAAAATACTGGCATATTGAATGGCAAAATGCTGGCATTTATTAAATGGCAGAATAATACTGGCATATTATTGGGCAAATTGGCTGTGGCATCTTAATGACAAAATAATACTGGCATATTGTTGGGCAAATTGGCTGTGGCTTTTTAATGGCAAAATAATACTGGCATATTATTGGGCAAATTGGCTGCGGCATATTAATGGCAACATAATATTGGCATATTATTGGGCAAATTGTCTGTGGCATATTAAATGGCAAAAAAAATACTGGCATATTATTAGGCAAATTGTCTGGCTTATTAACAGCAAAATAATACTGGCATTTTATTGGGAAAATTGGCTGTGCCATATTTATGGGCAAACAATGGCATATTAATGGGGAAAGTGACACTGGCTAGTTCTGTGGGGCAAAGTGACACTGTGGTATGTTCTGTGCGGCATTGACACTGTGGAATGCTAAATCGTGTAGGTGCAATATGAGTGCAAGCCAACTGCTGTGGGTGCAATATAGGTGAATGGCAAGTTCTGTGGGTACTGTATGGTGCTGTGTTACGTTATTTAGGAGCAATGTGGGTGCAGAGGAAGGGAATAAAAACAAGGAATTACATTTTTCAATAACATTTTTATTACATATGAAAATAGTTGAATATTAATAAATCAAATAAGTATAAATGCAAGTTATAGAGAGAGATCAATAGAGGGATGTCTGTGTGTTTAGATATGTATTGTTCTAGAATTGTCACCTCGTGGGGCTCCTGTGTGTCGCATAATTAATGGCGGTCCCATGTGTGGCATATTTATTGGGCCCCATGTGTGGCATACTTAAGGGGCGCTTGTGTGTGGCATAACTATGGGGCGCTTGTGTGTGGCATAATTAATTGGGCTTCGAGGTGTGGCATAAATAATGGGGCTCTGGAGTGGCATAATTTATGGGGCTCTGGAGTGGTATAATTTATGGGGCTCCTTTGTGTGGCATAGTTAATGGGCTCCTGTGTGTGACATAATTTGTGTGTCACGGACGGCTGTGCCGATGAGGTTTGGAGTCGCGGTGCAGGGGTAGTGGGCGATTCAAGGCCCTGCGCAGGGTGAGCACTCTCCACCTGGGGTGGAGCCCCAGGCTTTGAATGCCCACATGCAGAGGCCTTGTTTGGTTTCCCACGAGTCATAGCCAGGCAGGGACAAAGCAGGGTCTAGGATCAAGCCGATGTCAAAGGACTGGAGAGAGCAGGATAGTCAGGATCAAGCCGAGGTCAAAGGACTGGAGAAAGCAGAATGGTCAGGATCAAGCCGAGGTCAAGGGACTGGAGAAAACAGGGATGGTCAGGAACACGATGAACAGGTATCAAAAACACAAGCTAGCAAAAAATAAATGTACCAGCTCTGATTCCTGGTAGGATGGGGTTTATATAGCTCCAGGGCTCATTACTACAAGGACCTACACCTGGGCGGTAGGTAAATAAGAAGACAAAGTCAGAGAGATAGCCACTACTGCTACATGAGGAAATAGAACCAGCAGGTGGCGTCTGGAACAGGAGCAGGGAACAGGAACCACAGGAGTCAGGGTTCGAATCCAGGTGGATAGTTACATTGTGGGGCTCCTGAATGTGGCATTATTAATGGGCCATCTGACTGGCATTACTAAGTAATCTGTTTGGCATGATATTGGAGAAAATCCACAAGTTACTGCACAGGGTGACACTAACCCTAGTGACGCCTCTGTCCCTAATACAAAAACAAATGCTATTGTTCATTATAAATAAAAACATATAAATAAATGCATGAATCAGACAAAAATTAAGAAATATAAACTTCTACTCTCATCCACAGGTAAACTCTTGCTCTGATCCAGTTAACCCCTTGAATGCTGACTATCTTATTGTTTGCTTCACCTCAGATCTCCATTGTTAGCAAAACTCTGGCTCTGATCCAGTTAACCCCTTCAATGCTGACTGAGTGCCTTATTGTTTTCGTCAGAACCCCATTGCTAGGTAAACTAAAGAAGCTCCCATTGCACAGATTAAGCCTAATTCCAGATCTAATAAATACAGAAGTCGGAAAGTCGAGAATAATCTCCAATCTTCTAGCTGGATGCCTCCTCAGAGACGTGGGTGGACATATGGAATATAGGAACAAATAAAAAGGATATGCAATAGTGTGATACTGTTGCGTAAAGTATAAAAAGTGTACAATTTATTGAAATTAAACTCACAATGTAAATGGCACTGAGGACCAGCTCAAGTGCAAAATCACATAAAAGAGAAAGGTTACCCCCTCCAGATGGAATGTCGAACTCTATATGATGCAGAGCTTTGTGGGTGCTCTCAAATCCTCGAGATGACAGCTGTGGGCAACCTTCTTAATAATAAGTAAAATATATGGTAAAAACGGTAATAACACTCTCACTCCCCGCTCTACGCGTTTCATCTATACAGACTTCCTCAGGAGCAGAGTGGAGTGTAATGAACAAACAGGTAGTTCACCTATATATATCCCCCTCCCATTCCATTGTCCAATCCCGTCCAGCCAAACTTAATTGAAATAAACAGTTCCACCTGAATTTAAATGTCCATTATCTTCATTGCACCTGTCTGTGCGTTTCAATATGCGTTTCATTGTAAATTGATGTGCGCATGTGTAAAGTATCCGTTTTTTCTCAATGAAATACAACTTACAAATTCAATTCATTAAATCCTAACATTCGTATTATCTATAACGGAATGGGAGCCTTCGTGTATACACTTAGGGTTGTGTTCGTATTATATTTCGTTTTACTGTAAACCGAGCGCTGTCTTTATCCGATTTATCAATGGAGTTTCGTTTTACTATAAGTCGAATTCGTATTACCAATGATGTTTCTATAAACCGAACTGCTGTGTTTGTCGTATGAAGGTCTCAATCAGATTTATGTGGGTAGTTCGTATTACCCATTCGTATTGACTTTAAGCCGAAAGTTAATTTATGAATGGAGACTTGTGTGTGGGTAGTTCGTATTACCCATTCGTATTGACTTTAAGCCGAAAGTTCATTTATGAATGGAGACTTGTGTGTAAACGAAGCTCCCCTTACGGTTTAACATGCATATAAACGTTTATATTAAATATATACGACTATTAGGTCGCCCTAGTGCACAAATACTATTACATACAATTGATACAAGATTGCAAGGGAAAGAAAAAGAAAAATTATACCAAAAATGTCACTTGAGTATTTAAACCATTCAGACAAGTTAAAAAGGCAATGTAGCAGAAATAAAAAATCCTGATCAATTGACTACATTCATATATTCAATCGGATACATTTTGGTAGGATGTCTGTAAGCAAACCTGAAATATACTATTGTAGACCATCTATAAGGGTTGTGATATAGTTTCAGATAAAACATACCATGTCAAAATCTTGATTAATGCCATGTGGCATCATGGTTCCTAATTTATGGATCCAAAAGCCTTCCCTTTGTGCTAGTCTCCTGATATGGTCACCTCCTCTTACTCCCATTTTTACATGTTCAATACCACAAAATGTAAAACTGTTCCAACTAAATCTGGGGCACTGATTGCAGTGTAGGGGTACTGGGTGTTTTGTTGATTTGGTTTTTATGCCATAAATATGTTCCCCAATTCTTTTTGATAATTTCCTGGAAGTTCTCCCAATGTATTGTTTCTGACATCCACATTGGAGCATATATACTACATTTTTCGTGTCACAAGTAATGGTTGTTTTAATTCTAAATTCTTCCCCTGTTTGCATGTTTTTGAAGATCTCTATTTTTCTAGGATTAAAAATACAGTTATTACAATGGAAGCATTTTAGAAATCCTCCGTTTGATGGTTTTATCTTGTTAATCTCTTTTAACATACTTGGAGCTAAAATACTTTTCAAGTTACGTGCTTTTTTATACATTACTTGTGGTTTAGGGGGAATAATGTCTTTCAGAATTGGATCTTGTAAAAGTATAGGCCAGTGTCTTTCCAAGATTTTTTTGATTTAATTAATTCCAGATCTAGACTGTGTAATTGAATACTTTTAGTCCAAGCTCTTGGACAATTAATATGTCACTGCCAGTTTTCCCATTGATATGCCACTGTTAGTTTGCCCATTAATATGCCACTGCCAGATTGCCCATTGATATGCCACTGTTAGTTTGCCCATTAATATGCCACTGCCAGTTTGCCCATCAATATTCCATTGTTAATTTGCCAATTAATATATCACTGTTAGTTTATCCATCAATATGCCACTGTTAGTTTGTCCATTAATATGCCCCATCCAGTTTGTTCAAAAAACACATTAAACCCTCATCCCCCTTTCCTCAGAACTCACCAGGCTGTCAAAAATCTTGGAAAAATGTGTTCACACTCATTTATGTGAGTATTGCCAAAAATTAAACTATCTAACTCCAGATCAATCAGGCTTTTGCCGAAATAATTCAACTACAACTCCATTCTTTCAAATATCTAGATTTGTTTCTAAAGCTCAATCTATCTTTTGGACCTCCACACTGAAAAACTCTCATCAAAACATTATCTAAAACTAGGTGCAATGCCTGCATAAGCCCCACCGTAAGAAAACAGATTATACAACAAATGCTAATGGCAGTCATTAAATATGGTATGAAGTGTATGTACCTGTGCCACAAACCCACCTTCAGAAACTTACTACATTGTGTTTAATCTTTTATTCTATCCACTCGCTCTAAATAACCTAAACATGCAGCATTAATACGTGTAGTTTTATCTAATATAACCATATTTTTCTTAACATCATTGGGACTTTACAAAGTATAATTAAATTACATTAAACAATAAGAGAATTATTCTTGTCCTAAACATTTTTGGAGACTTCAGCCCTAAAGCTAATGTACTGAAATATACCCATATACATCTGTCAGGATTATGTAAATCAACTGGCATGTGATTGGTTGACTTGACCTCGCCCTCTTCTGCTGCTGCTTCAAATAAGCCATCACCCTCAGAGCTACATTCACAACCCTCAGCAAAGAAACAGTAGTAAATCTACATCATCTTTCATTCACTCCCTAGCCTTGCTTTGGTAAGTTTTTGCATTATTGTATATTTTTTTTTTTAGCACCATGACTCTAGAAAACCTTTATTTGTCTGGAATATACTAAATAGAACATATCTTGCATATGTAAAAGATCATGTGATCCCTTTCTGTTTGTTTACACCTTTTTAAAGCCTATGGCTCATAAGTATTGCTCGTTACCTCTATAGGGGCTCCAGGAAGGAACCCAGTAGCACTCGGCACAATTTAGGAGTTATTTTGGGAAAGCAGGTGAAGTGTTTTGAATTGAACTTGTGGGGGGCCTGAGGCTGTTAAGGACCAAGCATAATTTTCTCCCAAAATCAGGAAATTTTAGTTCTGAAAAGATGATACTGAATCAGGGCTATTTTTATGATGGCTATTTGTGGAATAATAAGATGAGAGACAAATTAGATGTGTTTGTCAGAGACAGAATTATGCTTTATATTTTTATTTTAAATCATTCCGAGAAAGTTATGTTAATACCAACAAACTACTAATACTAGTTTGAGAGAAAGTAGCAGCTTATTTTCCTGCTTAATACAGCAGTACTGTAATGTGAGTGACTGTGATACAATCTAACATTTTTAAATGGGCACAGGAATGTGAGTGTTGTGGTATTACAGTGGGAAATAGTTGTGGTATTACAATGGGTAATAGGGAGAACAAAGTATGAAGAACAATGGTGTTACTATGCACCATAGATGAAATTGAAAAGGCATAAATATAAAAATGTTCATCCCCCATAACACATGAAATGTATTTTTTTTTCTTTACTTAAAGGGTGGATGTGTGGTGATTAAATGAATTCCTGTTATTAGGTGTCTCCTGTCTCAGAAGCTGTCTCAGAAGTTTTGTGTCTGTGTATAGAAAACAACCCTAGGGCATTTATTGCATCATCTGTTATACATTTGTTCAGAAACTTTCAGCTTTCATGCCAGACAAGCCTTGTTTCATGTATGTTCCATAGGCTGCAGTGTTATTACATTAACATTTGTTTATATAGTGGCAACAATTTACACTGCGCTAGATACAGAGTATAGAGGGGGACTACATACTGAGTTAGATGTACAAGAACAGACTGATACATGAGGTAGAGAGTCCTGCTCGCAAGGTTAAGGTCATTTCAAATATTAAACAATTTAAAAAAAAAAAAAAAACAGAATATATTCCAGAAATGCTTTGTTACATTTAGTAGTCATTAAAATTTGAAAACGGTATTCTATATTTATGTTTAATTTACTTAGAAATATCTGGTTTGGAGTTTCTACTGGCCCTTTGATTTTCCAGTATCTCCAGTACTTCACTGGAGACTGGAAGGGAAAAAAAGAAACAATGTAAAGTGTGTCAGACAAGTAAAAAAAAGCAAAGTATACCAGATGATAACTATATTAACAATGTGTGCATACATATATTGAAAATTCATATTTGCCTCTCAAACAGTAGCCCAAACATTCATTTGTCTGCATGGAATCATAAGTAGAAGGAATAAATGTAAGATTTTTTTCAGGTTGGCAGCATAAAAATTGTAGCAAATCAGAAAGTGTGGTTGAGAGAAATAGCTGGTTAGAATATAAGTAGACCTTTAATAATCATGATGCATGGCACATCTTTCTGTGTTTATGTGTGTACTGTCATTGTAGAAATATCAATGCCAAGTTCTGTTGGCAAGATAGGGCACTTCATAAGGTTTCTTTTGAAGTATGCTGAAAAGAAACGGCTAAATGGGAAGCAAATTATACAGGCATTTGGCGACTGTACCCAACTGTAGTCTGTGAGTTTACACACATGTCTGCGTTTACATTACTATTTGGAGATAGATATTCAGTCATACAGAGACTGAAATTAAGAAAACTACAAGACCCACACACCCATTTTTTTGATGTTTTTTTTTTTACTTACAGACAAGCACACTCATATTTGTAAAAAGCATGCATCTGTGTGATTACAGTATGTAAGGAGAGAATTGGCCACATTACTTCTATGATCTTTAACTGGCATGACATTGCATTTTTTAAGGACATGGATCTTTGTAACCAACCTATGTCAAGAAATAAATACAGGAAAGAAGAATTAGAATCATTGGCATGATAAATAGAGGTAAAACTCTATATCCCCTCAACTGTATGTAAAATGATATTAAAAATTACCTCAGCATTTTGTGATTATATAAAAGTCATGGAAGTGCTTGTGATATCCTTGTTATGGGATGTTGTAGTTATATTATTGCATAATTCCATGTTCCCCAAACACGTAACATGGACTGGCCGACATTGGCTGTGCCTGACCCCTGCAAAATATTGCATTTCCAAATTATTGTTGACTACAACTGGTGGGTGACTTGCAACCATATAGTTAATACTTGCTAGTGTTGTTTTTCATAGGTGTGAGCCTGACTGCTACAGATATAGACTGGTGGCTCAATCTATGCTGTTGCACACAGATAATTTTCCAAAGACCTAAAAAGTGGATCTGCCCCTTTAAAAAAAGGGCAGGGAACATTGAGAAAGGGCTAAGGTAGAATTACACCCTGGAACCAAAACTAGTTGAGTATGTTTCTCGTCTCTCATTTTTTCCTACCTTAATCTGCCTCCTGAAAGGGAAGTACAATAGCTTTTCCTTACTAAAAAAAAAAAGAATCAAGATTAAAGTGTAGTTCTACATCTGGGCATTTTGCACACAATAGCTATAAAATGTTTCTATGCATTACACATATTGGATTATTCCCATCAAAGCTTCCCCTCTAGGAGAGTTCTCTGCATTCAAGTATACTAATACTATATTAAACATTTTATTGATGAGAAAATAACATAACTTTTTATGGTGTCCAACCTCCACTGAGTGTTTTTTTTTTAATGAAGTTTTGCATTCAAGAAACACTCTTGCTTTGGATTTTTGATATCTTAGAATGGCTTCCCTGGAACACAACATTTTGAATAAGAGTGAATATTGCACTCCGTCTGTTTTTATGTATAAATATTCCCACACTCAAAACTTTCAGGAAGTAAAAAAAGGCTCAATCACGGATTAATAATAAAAAGCGGATGCACCTTTTTTTTTATATACATCCTGACACTTCCGTGTGGGGGAGTGTCCAATTAGTATTATGTACAAAGATTCCCACACTTCCTGTGTAACACACAAGTGTTATGAAGTTAAAACAAGGCTCAATCACCATTTGTTATGTATAACGGCGATTGCACCTTTTTTATACGTTCAGATGCTAAAAATTGCCTGTTTCTTCATACAAGTGTTCATATGGTGCGCAGATTAGCAGCGGAACCTGAATGTTCAGGGGCAAATGGCACAGACTCCATACTTTTGCTGGGATCTATGCCCGTGTGCACCTTTTATTTATAGATAAGTTCTATGGAATTATGTGTAAAAGTGTCCAGTCACCATGTATACCAATAGAATGTTACTACTTTAACCCCTTCGCGACAATGGATGTGTCAGTCAGGCACGTTCTGCCGGGAACTCAACGATTGCGCAAACCACTTTAACGGTGCTGGTCTATTGCCTCGATGTTGAGGCAATAGTCAGCACCAAAATTTATTTTCTGGGTCACCCATGATCGCCCCACGGAGCAATAGTGGGAGCCATATTGCCGGAGCAGCATGTTGGTCTGAGCTTCGGAAGTGAAAGTAAATCCCCTTCTGTTGCTCTGAATATGCTGCTTGACTGCCCCTATAGGTAGCCAAGCAGCATAGCAATGTAACAAAATAAAATATGTAATTAGCTTAAAACTGGTTCTATAGTTAGAGTAGCCTATAGGATTAAAATTAAAACATTTTTAGCATAAGGGATAGGGTTTAAATTAAATTAAAATATATTAAGCGGTAGCATAAGCATTAGAGTTGGGGTTAAATTTAGTGTTAGGGTTACATTTTGGGTTGGGGTTGGGGTCAAAAGGTCAATATAGGAAAAAAACAAAAAAAAATTTGGGGGGTTTTTGCCCCATAACTTGCAAACAAAATACTGAAAAATATGTAAACATGCATATTTCTGAACTCGGGACAACATTTAGAAACAATTTGTATAAATTATATTTTAGGTCAAAGTTAGAAAAAGTGGGTTTTTTTAAATTTTTCATCATATTTTATGATTTGTTTTGTAGTAAATTATAAAATATGATGAACATAATGGTATCTAATGAAAACCCATGACGATAAAAACAACATATAATTTGTGTGGGTACTGTATGTGAGAAAGAAGAAAATTGCAACTAAACACAAACAACCCAGAAATGTCAAAACAGCCATTGTCACCAAGGCAAAGTCAAGTCCCTTTTTAGCATAAGGGATAGGGTTTAAATTAAATTAAAATATATTAAGGGATAGCATAAGCGTTAGAGTTGGGGTTGAATTTAGTGTTAGGGTTACATTTTGGGTTGGGGTTGGGGTCAAAAGGTCAATATAGGAAAAAAAACAAAAAAACTTTTTGGTTTTTGCCCCATAACTTGCAAACAAAATACTGAAAAATATGGAAACATGCATATTTCTGAACTCGGGACAACATTTAGAAACTATTTGTATAAATTATATTTTCGGTCAAAGTTAGAAAAAGTGTTTTTTTTTTAAATTTTTCATCATATTTTATGTTTTGTTTTGTAGTAAATTATAAAATATGATGAACATAATGGTATCTAATGAAAGCCCATGACGATCAAAACAACATATCATTTGTGTGGGTACTGTATGTGAGAAAGAAGAAAATTGCAACTAAACACAAACAACCCAGAAATGTCAAAACAGCCATTGTCACCAAGGCAAAGTCAAGGTGAAAATGTCTTGTCACTAAGGGGATAAGAACTTTGCCCCAGAAATGTACTTTATTTATAACCCTCTATGTATGAAAGATTATGTTTGATATAACGTTCAGCCTTAAAAATATAATACATGCATCATGCTTTTTTCATCTCTGTTAACCGCTTCTTTGCTTTATGTCTGTTTTTCTCCCATTCCATGCCCTTCACAAATCCCTTACCTGACATGTAGTAAGTAGCTCTCTGTACAAGCGAAACTTTCAGCATCATACTCATCTGAATTCTGATAGTTTGTAGAATGTGTCCTATATCAGGAATTTACCTTGCTCCAATAATCTTTGAATTTGTCATTAACTAAATGCTGGAGACATGACTAAGGGATGCACTGATTCAGTAACATTTAATTACATGAAAATAAAAATATTCCCTGTGACATATGCCTTTATTTTTTTTTACCTTACAGGAAAACAATCATGTGTGACAAACCCAAACTTCACTATTTTAATGGAAGAGGCAGAATGGAATCCATCAGATGGCTTCTGGCTTCAGTGGATGTAGAGGTATAAGTGGTGAATGTAAAAGCTATCAATGTCAAGTAATAAAATGACTGCTTAGGTGACCTCCGCTATACACTTGGTGGGAAGAAAATATTGATTTGCGCTCTGTGCAGTGTATTTATGCTCGCATTGCATGTATAGTTAGTTACTTAGATGAATCTATTTTTGAAACAATCTAAATGTTGCTAGAGAATCAATTCATTGCTTTTTATAATTATTTAGCTTTAATATGTATAAGCAAGGTTGTCATTTTCAAGTCAGCAAAGCGCTTTAAGGAAAGTAACAGAATATAAGTATTTTTTGCCGCTGATTTGTATCTGTCCCCGTTCATTTCTAAAACTACCTGTTCTACCTGCTGTTCTGACAGGGACTTTATTTTGCTCTTCAAGAATAGGTTAGAGCAGAAATGACCCATCAAGCAAATCACTCTTTTTTTCTATTTGTTTATTTTTCAGTTTGATGAAGAATTCGTGGAGACTAGGGAACAATATGAAAAATTACTTAATGGTAAAAACTTGTAAAAGTATTGTATTATTATACTGGCTTAAAGTCTATAAAGGCATTCCATAAATGGCCTAATAGAAGTAAGAATGAACTGTTCTAAAGAGAGTTTGAAATGTAGAATTTGCATATAATAATGCCAGAACCATTTGCAGTGGCGATAGCACTGCAAGTTTAGAATTTTTGTGTGGAAAAGCAAGTCTTCTGTGATTTGTGTCTTATAATGCCTCTGCTACCCCAGAAATTTAAGTGGAATGGGGTTTCCCATCAATTGTACCCCATAATAATGTTGCATGTGCTTCTTGTACTATGAGTAGTAATCTGGATCTGCACTTCTCTCCTGGGCTATGTTTAACCCATTCAGGCCAAAGATGCATTCATATGTTTAAATGCCTGTTTTAAAGCCAGTGGGCTTTGTCATGGGCGGCATATGATTGCTGTGATTGGTTGTCACTGGAAGTGCTTTGAGCAGGCTTCTAGAAGACTGCCTCCATTTAAGACAATTTATTAATGGGGCTAAGAGAGTTTCTCTGGCCCTTAGCCCTATGGGGGTGACTTATTATTGGGGCTAGGGGCATTGTAGTGTTCTAGTCCCATTAATAAATATTATGTCGGAAAAATGGCACTCAAATAGTGTTTTTCTTTTCCAGGATGACTCATTTTTATGGAATCATCCCACCCTACCTGTAGGGTAGTTTAAAAAAATATTTTTCATTTAATTTATTTATTGTATGGTGTCAGTGGCACTTGGGCAGCCCCTGTCACCATGGGAGCACTTAAGTGCCCCTGGCCCCTCAAGTAAATACAAAAAATACTGCCCTTATTTTTTTTAAGGGTCAATTGCACTTACTGATGATTAGTTCATTTTATTTCTGGGGCTAAGGTCACATTGAACACCCTTCCCAGAAGAGTGGAAGCTGTTATAGCTACAAAAGGGGAGCCAACCAGTGGTGTATCTTGGTTTTTCGCTGCCCTAGGCACACAAAATATGGGCACCCCCGTACCCATGTTGCACACCCATGACATGCCCCATAACCCATGTTGCACACCCAAGATATGCCCTATCACCCCATTAGATGCCCCTACCACCTCCATTACATGCCCTCATCACCCCATTACATGTCCCCATCACCCCATTACATCAACCCCATCAACCCATTACATGCCTCCATCACCCCATTACATGCCTCCATCACCCCCATTACATGCCGTACCGTACCATGCTGCCTGTTTGGCTCCCCACATGGTGAGTGCAGATAGGTCACGTGTGTCTGATGTCAGAGCGACGGTCACCTGTCAACACTTCCCCGTCATATGGCACGGGGAGACGAACAGGCAGCACAGAGTGCTGTCTCTGTGCTGTCTGTTCATCTGCCCATGCTGCCTGCTTGAATGCAGAGCAGTGGTGAGGGGAGATCTCCCCAGCCACTGTTTTTTTTTCTTAAAGGGGCGTCTTTTTTTTTTTTTAAATATTAATTTGTGCTGCCTCCCCCCCCCCCCCCAGGAGGCATACAAGGCAAGTACCGCCCTAGGCAACTACACATTAATGACATAATGTAATAATATGTATTTAGAATGCAATGTCATAAAAGTCCTTGTGGGTATAATAATCAGGTGTCCCAATATTTTTGTCCAAATAGTGAAGTAATTAACAGACTACCTAGTATTTATTCAATAAACATTAGAATACAAAACAGACATTACAACATTTACCCACATTTCACAGTCCCCATGGGAAAATTTCATCCAAGTTGGTGGCCCTTCCGGTGTAACCCATCACACCACCTATCCCCAACCCTTTGGCCTCAAACCTGTTAGATTAATTGGTGTGTGTTAAATACCTCACTGTAAACATGAAAAATACATACATATGACATACATTTGCTGGAACAGGGGCACGGATAAGACTCATCCAATTAAAAAAAAAAAAGGAAGTGAAAAGAAGACCCGGAACTCCTTTCCACTATTTTTGCCTTTTACTCCAATCTATTCTGCTATGTTTGCCATTCACCCCAGTATTTTGCATGAAAACTAAATTAGTATGATATTCCCTCCTCCATCTTTAGTAGGTACTTTATCTGATTTTTAACTTCTGCCCAGGTGGGGGTTATAGTCTATAAGATGGAGTAAACAATATTCTGGTTTGAGAGGGATAGCAACTCCAGTGAATAACTTAATTTTGTGAGCTATCATCTTCAAAAATACTTGCAGAGGGTTGAAGTACCATCAAATGTGCGTTAGGTTAACTTTTTGTAGCCCACATACTTGATAATCTGCCTGTACTAAATAACTGAGGGGCTAAACTAATGCAGCCATTCATTTCTTAAATTGCCATTCTAGCATAGAAAAAAAAACTATTAAATGCATTAAAGTTTACAATTCTATGGCAGATTGTTTACAAATGCTGACCACAGAGGGCACCCATAGTTGAGATGCTCAGGGATGCACATTAGATACTTAAATATATCTCTATGGAGTGGCAAGGCGGATGCATTGCATATGGATCACTTTTGTGTACTGTGACTGTGCTGTAAGGCATTTAGTCATGCATCTAATATCATATCTGTTGCCTTCATTCACTACACCAACAAGTAACATGAGTGAGCAGGGTAAGAGAAAGAAAAGTCTCGATGAAGTAACATTTGAGCTGCCAATCTCTCTCTATACTTCAGCACATAAAGCAAGAACTTAATTTGTCTCTGCAAACATGCTGACAGTAGTTTGAATTAGAATGTATTGTTCCATGTGCTTCAGGCCCTTTGGTGGAGGCAAATGGTTCAAATACATACATGTGATAATTGTTCCCTGTGCTGCAGGCCCTTTGGTGGAGACAAATGGTTCAGATACATCAATATAATAATTAAGTTGGAATATAGCCACCCACTTTATTATTATATGTTATGATACATTAATACTAAATAAAGTGTTTGTAAACTACCACACGTTGCTACACTGAGAAAGTTAAAAGAAAATATAAACAAGGGTGTGAACCTTATGTAATTTTAGTCCTTTTACTGTCACAATATTTGTTCTGTCGGTATTTTGGTTTTGGATTAGTGGCCATGTGTTTCAAACTATGACCACTGACAAAGTTGCAAAGAGTACTTTGTAATTGTATGTCAAGGGTGGGAGGAGGGCTTGGGGACTAAATTTGGAAAACACTTGTCTAGAAAAGAAATTGTACATTTACACCGATCAGCCAAAGCATTATGACCCCTGACAGTTGGCAAGCTGACATAGGCAGTGTGATGATTTGTGTAATGTTCTGCTGGGAAACCTTGGATCCTGCCATTCATGTGGATGTTACTTTGACATGTACCACCTACCTAGGCATTGTTGCAGACCATGTACACCCTTTCATGGAAACAGTATTCCCTGATGGCACTGGCCCCTTTAAGCAGGATAATGAACCCTGCCACAAAGCAAAAATGGTTTGAGGAACACAACAAAGAGCTCAAAGTGTTGACTTTGCCTCCATGCTCCCCAGATGTCAGTCCAATAAAGCACCTGTGGTATGTACTGGACACACAAGTCCGATCCATGGAGACCCACCTTGCAACTTATAGGACTTAAAGTATAACGACTTGGTGCCAGATACCACAGGACACCTTCATAGGTCTAGTGGTGTCCATGACTTGATGGTTCAGGGCTGTTTTGGCGTCAAAAGGAGACCTACACACTATTAGGCTGGTGATCATACTGTTATGGCTGAACGGTGTATATATAAAGTGCAGTATCCACATGCACAATTATGTTCACTCTCTATAGCAATATTGTATATGTACTCACCTGTCAGACATTTTATTTCAGAGCTTTTACTAGGTTTGCCACCCAGCTGGTAGAAATTGGCATGAGATCAATGTTAAGTCTATGGAATTAATAGCATGGCAAACCTATCTCTTAATAGAACGCATTCAATCTATTTCTCCTCAGATGGATCTCTATTGTTTCAACAAATGCCAATGGTGGAAATGGATGGGATGAAGTTGGTACAAACTAAAGCCATTCTGCAATACATTGCAGATAAATATAACATGCATGGAACGGATCCAAAGGAGAAAGTTCTGTAAGAATTTATTTTATACTTTTTACATAGCTAATTTTAACTACTCATAAAATCATGACAAAGAGTGTTACTACATAACAGCAAAGAAAGACTGTCCCTTTAACAAACTGTTCATTATTCCAAAGAGCATAGAAACTGTTCATACAGTCAATTGATCCAAGGAAATTGATGTCAGTAGCTTGTTTTTATGTACTTTTTTTTAGTGCCAATGCATCACAGCAACACCAAATTCAAGATGGATATTAGTCATAACCCCAACTTTCCAGCTTTGCAATCTTGATGATGTGGGCCTGTCACCAGTTTTATCACCAGATTCCACTGCCTTCTTGGTCCCCAGGCAGCTTGCCAATGCCATATTTGTCATCAAACAGTGTGTCAGTGCCATCCCTGTCCCCAAACATCTTGCCATTACAATCTCTCCCCCAAACAGCTAGACGTGTCACCTGTGTCCTCAAATTACTCTACTCATTTTCTGTCTCTCTCCCCCTGCTGTGTATGTCTGCCTACCTAGCTTAGACTTTAGACAGAGCTGCTCATGTTCCCTGTGCTAAGTGATGAATCAGAGAGTTGCTTTCAATCTTCACTCTGACAAGGAGAGCAAACAGCGGTGACAGCACTGCAGACACATATGCATATGGCTGCCAAAGCAGCCAGCACTCATTTGCTTGCTGGTGCTGATTTCCCGCCCTAATAAATACAGGTTAGTTCTTAAAAAAATATAAAAAATACATCTGCATCTAAATTATAGGAAAAAATTAAAAAGAAGAAGAAAAACAATGCAAATATCAGGGAAAGTAGAAAGCATAAGATGGACCAGTGTAAAAGGTCTATGGACTTTTACAAATTGTAGATAGAAGGTGAAGAGCTTTGTTCACTGAATAAAGAGGATCATGGTTCCCAAGTGCAATGGACTTTTTGAGCCTATCTTTTTTACTGTGATCTTCTCCATAACAAACAGATTCCAAAGGAAATATGAATCTCAGTTTTGGAAGGTGGTGCCCATCTCCAATTGTGGCCCAAAGTTTGGGTAGTGGCAGCACATACTTTATTACCAATTTGATTTGGAATTTAAGTGATGATTGTTGACGTATAGCACCAAACGGGATACCCTTGGAAAAGGAGTTATTTCATAATTTAATGTTTTGGATGGTAACTTGAATATATGTTTCCAAATGGGTTTAATTGCTCCACAATGCCACCAGGCATGGAAGTCATTTGCAGCTGAACCACATCCATAAAAACAGAGTAATAACACATTTTTTAAACTTTAATTTTCATTAAAGTTTAAGTTTGAATTATTAGGAGGCAGACTACCTCTTTATTGTCTATTATATTTGTCTTGGGTTTCAATAGCCCTATTGCCTTTGCACTCTACAAATTAATTAACCTCTATCAAACTAGGGATATCAGTTTCAGTCCTATCTTGATCTTTAGTTATCATTACGTTTACCATACCTAGGTCTTCCGGCTCCTCCGAGGATCTGACAGAAAGCAACCACAAATATGGCTTTATTTACCAGGTGTATGGTTCACACATACATACACACACACAAATTTAGTAAAAATCATAAAGATTCATTCATTTCTCTACAAAGCAGGAACATGATCACTAATTTATATGTGAAATGGGTGATACAGTTCTAAAAGGGGTAAATCCGAAATTAATGTTCCATAAATTATCCAACTGAATTAACTTATGTGTAATGACATACAATTGGCACGACTCTTCTGTACTGAGAAATACTGCGGAACAATCTAGATACAATAATAATTTCTTATATGATTTGAACAACTGAGTTACTTTGCTTTATGATTTTGTTTCAGTATTGACATCTATGTAGATGGGACAACTGACCTCATGGCACTGGTACTTAGCATGTTCTTTATGCCCAAGGAAAGCTGGGAAAAGCAAAAAACACTCATTAAAGACAAAGCTCTCAACCGATTCCTGCCTGTTTATGAAAATGTATGTATTTTTTCTTGTTAAATTTCATTTATAGCTATAACATGTCTTCTCTTCTCAGGTGAATTTAATGCAAACTGGATAGATAAATGGGAAGTTCCTCCTTAAATTAAAAATGTATATGTACAGTATTGTGCAGTACTTTACATTATACAAACAGTGTAATTTTGGTGACTGAAAGCAATGGTTTTTGGTTGATGTTTTACTGTAACCCACTTTGTGATGCAGTCACCTATCACTGGCATGTTGATTACCAACAGTATTTTTCTCTAAATAACCTCAGCTGTCTTTGCATGTTTTGTTTTGTCTGTTAATAGATGGTTCTTTCCCATGCCATTTCTTTAATACTCTTTCTTCATGTTCTTTATGATGTATCTTTCTGTGATGGAGAGGGAAGGTAATATTTTTAGTGTTACCGGTAGTTTGCTGCTCTGTGTATTAGAATTCCAAAGGGCAGAATCTTGCACCTGGAGAACATTTTATTGTAATATCCTCACAATGCATTTCCATTGAATGGTTTAGTTGAAAACTGTGCAACTTACACTAACTATACACAGTGGTGTATCTTGATTTTGTGCTGCCCTAGGCAGCCAAAATCCGGGCAACCCCCTACCCAAGCTGCACACCCACGTTACACAGCTATGACATGCCCCATCACATCCATTACATGACCGCACATCACACATAACATTCAGACTCACATCAAGCTCACACTCAGTCACACACTCCTACTCCCATCACACTCAGTCACACACTCCTAATCCCATCACACTCAGTCACACACACTGTCTCCCATCACACACACTCTGACTCCCATCACACTCAGGGAAGAGAGAGGGAGGGGAGGGGAGGGAACAACTTTTAACAAAACGGAGAAGAAAGTAAAAATGTGCTTTAACAACCTCTGGGAAAGTGCCGCCCTAAACAAGGCGCCGCCCTAGGCGAGCGCCTTGTTTGCCTCGCGGTAGATACACTACTGACTATACATTTTAAAGTGCTTGACAAAATACATGGAACTCAGAACACCATCAATTATAGACCTCTTAACTAATATAGATGTTTTATTTAAACTTTTTGACATGCTGATAGTGTTATCATCACATAGTATATACAGTACAATGGCGTATTGTCAGCAGTGGACCACAGACTGGTTGATTAGATTAAAACAGCAATGATAGCTTTTTCCACAAGATCAAGAAGTTTAAAGTCAGGAAAAGAATAAACATTTTTATTTATTTATATGCAAAACTGGATTGACAGGAAAAACTTCTGGACAAGAGGTTGTCGGATGGTCCGAAGGGCAGCAGTGTTTGGAGTACATAGAGCGGGTGAAAGACCATGGATGAGGCTGAGAGAGTGGTGTGATATCAAGTAATAAAATGAAAGAAGTCCTAACCCTTAGCTTTGGTATAAACTTTAAGATCTTAATAGTATCAATGATCAGTGTACTGTCTATCTTATTTATAAATGTTACCAGAAAATATAGTAAAAGCAACTATCCTATCAGGACTGAAAAAAATCTAATTTTATTTTTTAGGGCCTACAAAATCAGGAATACTTGGTTGGGAACAAGTTTAGTTGGGCAGATGTACATCTTCTGGAGGCCATTTTTACGGTAGAGGAGATCCATCCTGACATCTTACTTCACTTTCCTCAATTGAAGGTAAATATGGAGAATGTGCAAAGAGTATGTCTTATGTTAACTGATGTTAAAGTATGAGGTAATATAAAGAGGATCTAATACAACTACCCCTCATACATAATGCGTGCTAAGTTCTATATTTTGCTTATCAATGTGTTCAGCATCTGCATTTGTTAACTATACTGTGGAAACATAATAAACGGTTGTTTGATTCACAAATGTTATAATGGGGGAAGCTAGATTGCACCGAAGAGAACACACCTGATTAAACAGTTGATTCCCCCCATAAACACTTTCTTGGTGCTGTTCTACACATGTTCCTACTAAACATCCTCTGAGATTTAAAAAAGAACAAATTAAAATAAGAAGAAATAATATTAAAAAATATAAGCAGGGGTCCTTAGAACCCTATGAAAATATACTGTTTTTATTTTATATAGAAAGCTGAGCATCAATACTGTATGTTATTTTAATAGAGGTTTCATAAAATTATTTATATTTTGTTGACCTCATAATTAAATTTAACACAGAGTTTATTTATTATATATTTTTGCTTGTCGTGTGCTATGGAATAGGGTGACCACACGTCATTTTATTCAGAGACGCATATGAAAAATGCACACTCCCAGGCTGTATTGGGTACAATAAAGGCTGCAGACCAGTCTATATTTTACTCACTTACAACCCTGGAGTGTGCATGTCATAAGTGTCCCTGAATAAGATGATGATGTGGTCACCCTACTACAGAATTATGGGAAGGGCTTTGGTGTGCCCTGGGACATAAAAGCTCAGGAAGCCCTGATCTAGGGCACAGGGAACCGCTTGGCTGGTTGAGCATGATGGGAACAGTACTTCCCAAATGGTAGGTGATGTAACTTTACATATGCGTAGTTGGGGATAGGAACTCTAAACTCCACATTTGAACGTATTACCTTTCCAGTGCACAGCTAAAAGGGACAGTGGCCCATACCTTTCTCTCTATGACTACCCCCACAGGGTTCTGGAAATATGAGGAAGCACCCACTGGCTCTGCCCTAGTTTAGCATGGTCTTCTGGATCCCTGCTTGCTTCTATATAAAGGGATTGTATAACCAAAACATTGTTTTTTTACTGTGGATGTAGAATGAAAATGCGTTAGCATATTAGGAGAAAAATGTTTTTGAATATGCCTGTGGAATCTCCTGTTTATGACAGCCCCTGTGGCTTGGTAAGCAATTTACACATTTACCCATTGAAAAACAGTTGATTTGCATACCAAGTCACGGGTGATGTCATAAGCAGGAGACTCCACAGACACATTCAAAACACAATGTATAGATCATTTCAATATTTTTTATACCTTCACAGAAAAAAAAATGTTTAGGTGATACAGTCATTTTAAGTCCCCAAACCTTTAAAAGTCTGCAATATTTCCACACACTATATGGCAGGGGCGTCCAACATGCGGCCTGCGGACATCGAGGTGCGGCCCGCATGACAGCAGCAGTGGTAACCACACCTTCAACCGCAGGTATAAGTAAAAGCACTAAGTGCAAAGAATGCTGCAGATCACTTAGGTCATGTCCCTCCTCTACCATGCGCATGACGTAATTCGCACGGGTCAGAGGGAGGGAAGATTTAAAAAAAAATGTGCACCACTACTTGCATGGAGTACCAGCCCCATCAGGAGTCTACACTCTATGTGTGTGTGTGTGTAAGTGTGACTCTCTCTCTGTGTGTGTGTAAGTGTGACTCATTGTGAGTGTGTACGTGTAAGTGTGATTTGTGTAAAGTGTCACACACACAATAAAAGTTGACCAGTGCTATTTAAAATACATCATAAATAAAACAATATATCCACAAAAAAGAAAACCCAATAATTAAAAGTCCAGTTTAATTTATTGTAAATACTTATTTAAAGAGGAAAAAATAATATTATTAAATCAGATAAATAATATCCTTAAATAAGTGTTTTGGTGTGCAAGTGTGGCTGTGTATGTATGTGTCTAAGTATCACAGAAATCTTTGTGTTTATGTGTGTCTGTCTGTGTGACTCTGTGTGTGTATTTGTTTGTGGCTATGTATGTATGTATGTATGTATGTATGTATGTATGTATGTATGTATGTGTTGTATTGCTGTAGAGTCTATGATACACTCACATACTGAATGTTACCATGAGTTTTATTACTGTTGAGTCTGTGATACACATGAATATATAATATATACATATGTGTATGTATACATTTTTCTCAATGAAAAAAGAATGCGGCCCACGACACACACATTGCTGGTGAAGTGGCAAGCTGCAAAAAAAACTTGGACACCCCTGCTATATGGACAACACTTGGGCCCTTTTGCACACTTTACATGGGATGTTATCTACTATATTTGCAATACATTTTCCTCAGTGCCATCTACTGCAAAGCTAAACCACCCACTATTTAATTTGTTGCTATCTACTTGATGATTGGCACAATTGATAATAAGAACTGTGGTTATATATGTGAAAATTGGTCTTCAGAATTTGTCTATTTTATTTGTGATAACCGCTTAGATTTATTTCATAAATAGGTCAATTCACTAAAAAGTGAACTGTTGGCAAAATATGAAGTTCTGTTTAATTGAAAGATTGCATCAAGTGTAGGCAGTTTAAATATAATTGCGTTAATGAAAGAATATAAATAAAGTACATTGAACCCTCTTTCCTTGTACAGTTATATCAGGGGATGGATATCTTGGGTCAGATCTTCATTATCTGAACCAAGATTCTAAACAACATGGCTGCCCTGTGATCGTGCTATGTAAGCAAAGAGTGAGCATTAAGGTACTTTATGTATATATGTTTCATTAAAGCATTTCTATTTAAACCGCCTACACTTTGATGCAATCTTTCAGTTAAACAGAACTTTATTTTAAACTCTTTAGTGAAGATCAATCAGAGTTTATATTTAGTCTTCATGCTCTTCACCATCACTATTATAAACAATGATTTATTTGCAATTCCTAGGCCTTCAAAGAACGAATAAGTAAGATCCCAACAATTAAGAAGTTCCTGCAGCCTGGGAGCCAAAGGAAGCCAATAGCTGATGAACATTATATAGCGACTGTGCGGAAAATCCTTCAGTTTTAAGTGAAGTTTAATGCACAAAATATAACCAAATGGAAAGATAATAGATGTAGTGTGATAAAAATTAAAACTTTGCAATAAAATATACCTGCTTTTATTTTCCTGATTGAAAAAGAGAGGGATCTTCAGTTGTCCCGTTTACCAATTTAAATTGCAGGGGTAAGCATTAGATTGTCTTAACATGTTTGGATTGAATTACAATGAATTTTTGAGGATCTATTTTTCTTTAGTACATTGTCCATGTTCAACAGAACATGTAAAATGTACTAAAGAAAAATCGATCCTCAAAAATTCATCGTTCAAGATCAGTCATATTTGTATGTTGTCTGTGACCAGAGATAGACAACATATCTAAAGGGGGATCTGAATGGATTGGAGGCCTCTTTCTGCTAGTGTGAGCAGAGGTGATCAGCAGACTACTTCGAATAGCATGGTCAACTTATTTGGCTTATTCAATAAAGCAAATTCTGGATCAAACTTTTAACAATGGTTTAAACTGCAAAAACATTCCACAGTGTTTTCTATGGTGACTGCTCTACTTTAAGAACTTTGCCCCAAATTAACATTTCTAAAAAAAACACCATTGTCTCCATGCACAGCACTGTTATGCTTTTAGACAAAGAAAATGGGTGGCTTTAGAGAGTAGCCATTCGTTTCCCCAGTTTTCTCTTATTACTTCTGATTTAATTCTAAAAAATGCAAGAATATATTCTTAGACACAACAGTGAATCGGTTGAAATGTATGTGTGTGCATTAAATGGACATTTTAAGCAATGTCCGTTTAATCAAATTGAAATGTTTGGGTTTTGAGTCTGAACATATGTTTAACTTCGGTGTAGGGAATACAGCCAATTAATTTTCATATACAGTGACAATCTATGTTTCTATCATCTGTATCACATGCTTAAATAAATGTCAAGAACGAACACTCTTCTTCATACATTCACACTTGGCTGATTATTACCACGCCTCCACTAAACAGTACATATAATAATGTTACTTATTCGATTTGCATTGATATTAGGTATGTCAGTCTTAGGGTTTTATCTGACTTTTACACACCTGCACAGCTCCATTTAAAATATATCTTGGAAACCTGTAGGACAGGCGCACATTGGCACTTTGCAGTTGAAAGTGTCCTTACAAAACCTGATGCTAATTAGCAGAATAAGATGCCAACGGGCATTTAGACAAACTGGTACACTATACAGAGCCAAGTGAAAGTAATTCCTCTTCAATCAGACCAAGACACATGTAGTTCAACAAGATCTGGTAAGTGGAATGTTGCAAAATGTATATTTTTGCTCCAGTACCCATCCTGTAGAAATCTCAGTAAATGGAGAGGTGTGTCTCTAAATGTACAATATGGTCCAAAAGACTGAGTCTAGAATCACCAATTGTTTTTATTTCATCATTTATTAAAAGCTAGTAAAAATATTGTAATCAGTCAATACTTCAATTCAAGAACACATTTGGCATGGAGATAAAAAAAATTGTTTCTCTTTATTAAAACATACATAATTGTTATTTATAGGACTATCGCCTTTATTTGCCAAATATTTTTTTTTCCAAAAAATACTGGCCCTGCTATTGTTTCCATAGACT
This sequence comes from Pelodytes ibericus, assembly GCA_036172795.1. Taxonomy (NCBI): domain Eukaryota; kingdom Metazoa; phylum Chordata; class Amphibia; order Anura; family Pelodytidae; genus Pelodytes; species Pelodytes ibericus. The sequence continues at coordinate 127,346,340 of CM069861.1, forward strand.
TAACACTGGCTTCAGGCCATTTTTTTGGAATCAAATATGGTACATTTTCCCCCCAGTATATACAAAAAAAATCCCTTATTACTTTTATTGGTAAAAATTATGAATATTTTTTTCTTAAAATTTAAAATTACTGTATTTGTGTTTACAGACATTCTGGGAAAAAAGCATAATTTCTTAGGGGACTTTTGTACCATCCTGTATTCATTATGTTACCTATGGTTTGCCCTTTTTGATACATTATCAGCCACAGGTAGTCAGTCTGTTGGTTGACCCACCTGGATAAATATTATTAACATAAAATAATTTTTTCACCAAGTGCAACTCACTGTACGCTAAAATAGGTTCTGGTATATGAGTGAAACAAAATGTCTATATAATATAACAGCACACTGCTGGGTGTAGCAAGCAGCTTTGAATGTAAAATGATATTCGAAAAATGATAGTAAAACGCTTATGGTCAGCAACGTATAAGCTAACAATAAAAAACACTGCATACTTGCAGTGTCGGGACCTCAACATTTATATAGTCATCTAATAAAATGGGTTTTTCAAGGAAGCCACAGCTTCTCATATTTGGATGGCATGTCATGTATGTATGTTGTCAATTGGTCCATGTCCATTGCATCCTCTATCAGGGCTATGACCTTGGGGGGGGGGGGGGGGGGGGGAGTGATCGGCTGTTTCCATACTTGGGCCAGGGCCCTTCTGGCACCTAAAGCAATTCTGGCCAGTAGTTGGTTTTCTTTTCTGGTAAAAGAGTCTCGAGCCAGGGAAGGGAGAAATATACAAGGATCTATCGGTATTGGTTTAAGTAAAACTTGGGATGCCAGATATAGACAGTTCAGAGTAGAGTAATGAAATGAGGCTTTTCTGTCTGGGAGCATCCATACAAAGGTTTTCAAACCATGTAGGCTTAGTGGTAGCTGCTATAATGACAGCCAGTTTGGAAGCAAAGTCTCGTAATTGAATATACCACAAAAATCAAAAGAGAAGAGTGGTATGGTTTGGGCTAGGTCTTGGAAGGGTTTCATTTTCCCATCCTGGTATAGATCGTATACTCTTGAAATATCCTCCTGGTCAAATGGCTTAACAAGCGAGGAAGTCATTCCTGGGGGGAAACTTCTATTCCTATATATGGGAGTGAGTGGGGAGTGATCCGTGGTCAGGGCATTTTTAGTAGCATTTCAGTCCCACATAGGGAGGGAGTGGCGGATCGTGGGACATTGAGTACGTGTCAGGGGTCTGTCACATTTAGGAGTCCATATATGTTGGGGCAGTACGTCAGGGCAGAAGATATTGTTCTCTAACTCAACGGATCTGTGAAATCGGAGAGTGCCATGCAGCAATCTGGGCCAATTGGGCTGCAATGTAGTACTTTGTAAGGTTCGGCATATACATGGTGTGTCTGTTCACTCTCGGTTTCTTTCCCTGCAAGATGAAAGTGTCTATCGACTGTTGTAGTGATTTCAAATTGGGATGTTAAAGTTGGATTGGCAGGGATTGGAAGAGATATAGTAGTCGGGAAAGAATTGTCATATTAATAGTTGCTAAACGACCTAAACATTTGTGCTGCAAATCAGATTTAAGACGTTGAAGTAGTGGCAAGTAGTTTAAGGCGTAGAGCTGCGTGTATGAAGTTGTTAAGCAGAGCCCCAGATATGCAAGGGGTTTGTTTTGGATGAGGATCTCAAAGTTGATTTGGAGGAGTTTGATCATGTGTTGAGGCATATTGATTGGGAGGGCTTCGGATTTACTTGTATTATCTTTGAATCCAGCAAAGTCTGCAACGACTTGTAGCTCTTGGAAGAGATGTGGTAGGGAGGTCAATGGCTTAGAAAGTGAGAGCATTTTGTCATCCACATATGCCGCAACTTTACAGTGGTTGGTGGCCATGGTGAGGCCTGTTATGTCTGGATGATCTCTGATTGTTTGCAAGAGTGGTTCAAGAGATATGGCGAACAGTAACAGGGATAGGGGGCAGCCTTGTCTTGTGCCATTATGGTTGTAGAATTTAAAGGGCCTGGCTCCAGGGATGCAGATTCTAGATGAAGGCTTATGGTAAATTTCAAAGAGACTGTTTTGGAAGGTTTGCAAAAAGCCCATCTGTTCCATTGTCAAACGAAGAAAAGACCAGTTCATGTAATCGAAGGCCTTTTCGGCGTCTAAGGATAAAAACAATGTGGACCCTTTACTGCGAGAGGCGAGCCAGAGCAGGTCTACACATCTTCTAGTGTTATCCAGGGCCTGTCTGTTTGGGATGAAGCCCACTTGGTCTGGGTGAATTAATCGTGGAAGAAAATTGTTCAGTCTGGTGGCGAGTATTTTTGTGAAAATCTTATAATCAACCTTATGGAGGGATATAGGTCTATAATTTGTCATCAGATCTTTGGGCTTATCGGTTTTGTGTATAAGAGTCATGTTTGCTTCCTGCATATCGTCCGTAAAATGGCAGCCACCTAGTATGTTGTTGAACAGTGGGAGTAGATGTGGGATCAGATCATCTGCAATAATTTATAGTAAGGGGATGAAAACCCATCTGGGCCTGGTGTTTTATTTGTCTTCAGAGTAACATAGTAACTTAAGTTGAAAAAAGACACAAGTCCATCAAGTTCAACCCATCTACCTATAATTCCAGGGTTTTGATCCAAAAGTAGGCAAAAGAAGGAAGCTATTTCGAATTATGCCTCCTAGGGGGAACAATTCCTTCTTGACTCCAAAAGGGCAATCAGATTTCTTCTTGGATCAATAAGCTCTATTATTAATGCTTATTCTATTATTAAAAGCCCTGTATGTTCTGCTTTTCTAAAAAAAAACATCCAGACCATTTTTAAATGCATCTATTGTGGTTGATAGCACTACCTCTCTTGGCAGTGAGTTCCATAACTAACTATTGTCCTTACCGTAAAGAATCCCTTCCTTTGCTGTCTATGAAATCTTTGCTCTTCCAGTCTCAGGGGGTGACCTCTTGTTCTTTGTACATTTCTGTTAATGAACAGGTCCCTGGAGAGCTCTTTATATTGGCCCTGCACATATTTATATAATGTTATCATATCCCCTCTAAGACGCCTTTTTTCTAAAGTAAATAAATGCAATTTTTTTTAAGTCTCTCTACATAACTAAGATCCTCCAATCCCATTATTACTTTTGTAGCTCTCATTTGCACTTTTTCTGTTTCCTTAATATCCTTTTTAAGGACTGGGGCCCAGAATTATACTGGATATTTAAGGTGAGGTCTTACCATTGATTTGAAAAGTGGCAAGATGATGTCCTCCTCCCGTGAATCTATACCTCATTTTATACATGCCAATATCTTATTGGCCCTTGCAACTGCTGACTGGCATTGGGCACTGTTGGGCATTATTTTTCCCATAATGCATAACTTTACATTTGTCTATATTGAACCTCATTTGCCACTTTCTTGCCCAGTCACCCACTCTGTCCAAATCTTCCTGTAAAGAAAAAACATCAAGATTAGTCTTTATTACCTTACCTAATCTTGAAATAAGATGTGGGTGCGAAAAAAAGTGTAATCCCTGGTCGGATTTTGTAGTTTTCAGATGTCTAACAGGTCATGTTTGGTCATAAACATTAGTAGGTGTTTGTCCGAATGGTGAATCTTAGTGTGTCTAGGTGGGGATGACCTGTCTAACGTCAGGGAGCAAGTGGCATTGAGGTCTCCTCCTATAATAAGTTTATCGGTTGGGTATGTAAGAAAGGTGGATAATGCATCTAGCATGGCCGCGGCATACACATTTACAATTGCTATGGTATGGGAGCCTATTTGGCCCGTTATAAAGAGAAATCGGCCAGTGGGGTCTGAGAATGAATTTGAGATTATCAGGGGCTTTGATATGCAATAATACAGTTGATCTGTAGTATCGAGTGTGGGGTTCACTTTATTCTGAGCCTCCATTGTAAAGAGTTTCCTATGAAGGTTCAAGGAGTCTTCTTCTTTTGCCTTCTTAAGTTTGGAACTTGTACTGCGTTGTGGGCTGCCCAAAGCATGGCCTGGTCTTCCACCGAGCCCATGTTATGCTATACCAGAGACTAAGAATCCTTTAGCCCCCGTAGGGGACCTGCGGTTTGTGGCTTATTTGGGCTATAGTGGTTCGGGGATACGGGCAAGAGAGGGACCTGTCCCCAGATATCCTTTAGGGTAAGTGCCTTGGAGGCGGAGTGGTCCCTATGTAGGTTAAGATCTAATGTACTAGCTGGGGGTTTGGTATGTCTTTAGGCTAGGGGCCTGTGAGTGGCTCTGACCTGCGGGTATTCCTGGGCCTCAACTACAAACTTAAATTTAAGCAATAACCCCATACAATGTGCGAGGATGCAATACTGGTTGTCCCCTTCTCCAGGATATATGTTGCCCAGTGTCTTCAAGAACCGGGGCTTGTGGAGAGTTATTTGGCTGATAAGTGTGGAAAATGGTCACCTTAGAGGAATGCAGCCAGGATGGTCCATAATTTTCGGGAGTGTTCAAAAGTTTGGCTAGAAGTGTTGGAGTCCTGGGTTTCCTCAACTTTGCCATGTTGTGCTGTAATGGAAGTGGCCCCCAAAGGATATCGTCAGGCAGTTGAATAAAGTAATCCTAGGTATATCCAATGGATTGGAGATATCTCTAGTTCCTCTTGAGAAGATGAGACATAGAGGATGGATGGTGAGTCTTCGCCAATGGTGGAGACCGTCGGTTGTTCCTGTTGAAGGAGATGCCAGGTGAGTCCGGGGTATGTTCACAGGACTGGGGTTTGACTCTTCTGAGCATGTCATCAACTTGCAGGGAGTCAGTAAAGGCTTGCAGATCTTCATAAGTTGAGAAGACTTTTGAGCTTCCATTGTCTGTGAGTATAAGTTTGAAAGGGAAGCCCTATGCGTACTTAAGGCCTGTCTGTGAGAGGCTTCCATTGTTTTGGCTTGTATAGTGTCACTGGCTCTAGATCTTGAAAGATTTGTCGGAGCCCCCTCGTACTGCTGGGGTGTGAGACCAATTATCCTCATCACCGCTTCTTTAGTCTGGTGGTAGTGGAAGCGGAGGATTACATCTCTTGGTCTGGAGACCGAGGAGTCTGGGGCCCGTAGGGCTCTGTGCGCCCTGCCGAGCAGCAGCCTTTAAGGCGGTGTGTCAGGGAGTAGTTTGAGAAGCATCTGGTGCAATGTGGCAGGGAGTGTTTCAATTCCCACTGTTTCGGTAAGTCCACGTATGATTGTCCAGATCCTCCGTTATTTCTGTTTGTATAAAGGATTGCATTCTGGTGAAGACATCTGCCAGATCTTGTTTGGTGGAGAGAGACTGTGACATCGATTTTCCCGCCATTTCTTCCAATGGAGCGTGTTCGTCACCGGAGTTAAGTTTTTTAAAGATTGGTGCCACTTCTGGCGGGTCCTTTTTGGAATTACTACGGGTGTTCAATGGGGGACCCATTTAACCCTCCAGGGAGGTATTGCATGTGGTCGCAGATGCTTTAGTTCGCTTTGTAGGCTCGAAGGCTATAACTATTCTGATAACTATATCAGAATAGTTATCAAAAAACTGTGCCTAAATGTCAGGTACAAGCAAGGACACTAATATAGAAAAGAAAAAAAAAAACAGGTTGCACCGATGATGATGAAGAGAAACGTATATACTAAAGTATACGCAATATACTAAACATTTTAACTTATTTTAGTCGGTGTTATGGAAATAAACAGAGTGATTAAGAATTATATTTAAAACGCTACTCCTGTTCCTTACAATTGGGAGGCAATGGCTAACTAACTACATCTCCAATAAAGAATCATGGGATGCTACAAAGTTGGAGAACATCGGTTGTCAAGCAACATTCTAGTCCCCTTTCCTTAAGATGAGGTGTCTATTAAAAGAGTTAATACAAACAAGTTTCCAAAGAAGCACTAACACAACCATTTACAATGTGTAAAGAACAAAACATAGAAGGAATTGTGCAGTTAGTACATGCTGGCTGATCCCAAACAAATCTTACAGCAAAAGTAAACACTATCTCTTAATAATTTTAAATGCATACAAATGAAGAAGACACAATATTATCAAATTGTAGATGCTGGTAATTTATTTTTGAAGATTTAGAAATTGTTGTTGAAAAGTCTCAGGATTTTGTACAAAAATATAAGAACATATTAATGCAAAACATAAAAAAATTAAAACAACAACTTACAATTACTGTAGTTTAAATGATTTACAATATACTGCTGTAATTTAGTCCAGGAACTGAGTAATCCCTGTTTGACCTAGGCACGATGCTGAATCTCCCAATATAGGTGGTCTTTGCTGCAGTATTTACATGACTGCCAGGTGTCTTGTTTCTTGGCACCTCTCCGGGAACTCTATGCAGAGGTAGTAGTAGAAAGTTCATTATTATAGTATGAAATAAGGAATTTAGGCTTCTCCAATATTTTAGTCAGAGCCACCTGGCAGCACTAATAGTCTCCTGATAAAATAGCTATTTGTTTTTATTGCAAATTTAAAGCAAAGCTAAGAACACTCTGAATACAACCACTAATCAAAGTTAAGGTGGATCTTGACTTTGAGTAAACATCTAGCACAGTATTGGCAAATCTATGGCACTCGGGAGCTGCTGATGTGGCACTTAGCATCTGAATGCAGTCACCATCATCACACATGGAGATACGTAGAGCACACTGAGAGGGGGCAACAAAGAGAAAGGGAACAATCACAGGAGATAAGGGAAATCTTAGCCTGCAATGGAAATAATCTCAGGAAAAATAGATCTTTAACTTGGTATCTTGCAGAACAATGGGCACTCAGGCTTTAAAAGGGTTGCCATCACTGATCTAGGGGGATATTCAATAGCCACAAGGCACAATGTGGTACCCAAAAAATGAAGAGTTCACCTTGTGGTGTCTTACTTATACGATAACCATGTGGCAGTTAGCATCTTCTATTTAAAGTAATTAAAAGATATACTCACAAATATAAAGTTAGCAAGATTTGTTTTATTTTATTCAAATCTTGCTAAATTGTCGTCATCATGTTTTGGGGTTTGTATATTGGACTTGATAGGGAATGGTGAAAAAAGAAACCTATATCACTAGGGAAAGCGAGATAACAGATGCCAATGTGGAAGCTTCTGTGATACCTGCCCCACACTTTTATAATTACACATAAATGTATTTTTTCATTGCATTCTATAAGCTTGTGGTAAATCTCATGGTTAATGGAATAGTGTTTATATATATTTACAGCATAACAACGTTGAAATATCCCCTTCTAACATCCTACAGATCTTAGGGTTTAAATGAAGAGAACCAAATCTGATAACATGTGCTCTGTGTAGTAGTTTATGGGCTCTTTCTATCCAAGCTGTGGTGTTTTGAGGCTCTCAGGGCCGAATGTCTGTATATGATTTAGGAATTTGTTAATAGTGTTTGTTAATAGTGAATTGTGGTAATATTTATTATAACAATTTATCTAAACTATTGATACTGTCACGGAATTAATACCCAAAAATGTCACAAATTTAGATGAAGATATTTAGAATCAATATGAATCTGGCAGAATCATAAACATTCAGTGCATTTTCAATGTTAAAAATCTTGTGTAAGCAGCTGGGTTAAAAAGTTGATCATAGGCAAGTGTCCCATCAGATGCAGTTTTCTAGAAGAGATTCATCACAAGTCTTAGGACCATAAAGATGCTGTAAAGAAATGGAGCGCACAGTTATTAGAAGATACATCTTGCCCCTTTCAGAGTGAGACGTTGGAGCATGCTCAGTTTTAATACACTAGTTCTGCCCTTTAACCTTAAACTACTTCAATATATTTTTGTCTACACTGTAAGCTTTCAAGCAGGGCTCTTCTTTCATTGGATATTGGTCTTTTTCTGTCTTAGATTTCAAAAAAAGAGGAAGAATAGACTTCACATATACTTTAATGGTGGAAATAGTTGAAAGCGATATTATGGCAAATTAAAAATATATTTTTGAATCTGTTTTTCATATTTGAAAGCATAAGTCAAAGACAAAATCTTAATGAAAGTGTAACAAAGGTGGAAAAAAACCACGTGAGGTGACTTTAAAAAATAAATAAAAAAAATTATAAATGATTTATTTAAATTCATGATTTACATTAGATGCATAATCCCCCCATTAATAAAGTGGTGAGCAGATCTTTTTGTTCTTACAGATCACACTGCAAACTTGAGTGTCTGCTCATTCTTAAACACTTTTTTTTTTTTAAATTAGAGCCCATTAGGATACAATAAACCAAAAGTAGAGCAGGGTATGGTTAGTGTGAATGGAGGAATGTACAATGGTAATAACAGTACTTAACACAGTGTATGATTGAGTACATAAAGTGTAAAGGAGGATTTAGCAATTTGAGGAAAATTTAGAGGGACACTTTATTATTGTTTATTATTGTAAGAAAGAGTTTTATAATTCTCACCTGAGCACTGCTACAATTCCAGCAGGCATTATTTTCCTGGAACTATAATACCTTGCACCCATTATCACAGCCAAAGAAATTGCTGCAACTGCAGAAATTAAAGAAGAAATATATTAGTTTATAATTATAAGAGACACAAATGTATTAAACAAAACATTATTTTAGACAGAAAGTAACTTTCTAACAAGGTTTGCTCCCTTTCAAATACTTCCATATATATCTCAAGGACTGTTTCCACCCTGAGTAAATTAATGTTTTCCCTGTTGTGTACTGGAGATAACTAACTACCTCTATCTTCCGACAAGAAGAGTTGAATTCCATTTCTAATTCCAGCAGGATTAATGGTTCTTCATTGTCCTTTTGATTGACAAGTGAAGTCATTTGGTGTTCTCAAACATGTTAGCCCAATGAGTTGGACTGTGAGATAGTTGTGTTTGTTTAACACAGAGAACATAGAAAAACTAGTCCACAATACAACTCAAGTGACAAAAATTAATTCTGGACCTTGTTCCACATGTCACGGGAAACATAGTACAACAAAACTGCTGAGAAGCCAAATGATAGACAGTGCTACAAAAAGACAACCTATATTTGCTGGCCATGCTTCTAAAGCAGGAACTACTTGATGTCAGTATTGTAATGTATTCAGCCTGATTGCTTTCACTGTTACTTTAAACCATTCTCATTTAAATTATTCTCGTGTGGTTTGTTCAGTTTACTTACTCAAAGATATCTTGACATCTCTGGGATCATACGATACAAAATAAGCTCCATAAGCTGCGACTATGCCAAAGGTAAGACCAGCAATCAAGGATACAAGACTTCCTGCAAAGTGAAAACAGTGTATAAATCTATCAAATCACATGCTGTTTGCCTCCACTCCCAGGAAATCTGCCACCTACAGGGACATGCATATTTCAATAATTGGTTTATGAAAAAGTAGTTATATCCATAAAAATGATAGAACTTTTGATTTCTTGTTCCTGGAAAAAAATTCTACAAATTAGGGGTTGGCAAATATCTTTACATTTATAAGCCAGACAGCCATATTTAGAAGCCAGTCCTGTTTTTTTTTTTTAAACAATCTATGAAATACACATATATTCAGAACATTCTAGTTAACACTCCAAAGAACTAGGAAACCATTCCATATTCCAAGGTATGCCATGCCCTGTATAAATAAAGGAATACCCACCTTTACTGTAATATCCTAAGAAACCACCAAAAACCAAAATTGCTGCATACCCAAAACCGATCCAGTCTACAGCCATGTTTCTGTTATGAGTAGGAGAAACACAAGAAGAATCAAAATATAATTTTTATCCTTATTCATATTAATGATTAAGATGTAGTTAATAAGTTGGTTTCTAGAAATTGGTTGTATAACCAGTTTAGACATGAATGGGTATGTATAGATATGGTGCACAGAGAAATTGCACCCAATAATGGCGCAATCTCAGTGTGTGCCAGTGTATAACAATGACCTTGTTAGTGGTGGAGTCGCAATTTCAGGAGCAAAATGTTTTGGGATGTAGAAAAAAGTTTAAATCACTGTTATAAATAAGCATCTTTTTCACTCTCCAGACCAGGTTTTTCTTGGTCTTGGTAGACAATAGAGATGAAGAAAGTACATGGTAGGGGCTCTTCCATGATGTCCGGACCACAAACAGCAATGAATAAATAAAAAGTTGTTAGGACAGGGCTCGACAAATCCCGGGCGCCAGGAAATATTGAGCTACATTTTTATTTATTTTAAGATTAAAAATAAAAATGCTCACTTGTATGAGTGTATGTGACAGACTGTATGTATGTATGAGACATACTGTATGTATGAGTGTGTGTGTCTATGTGACTGACTATGAGTGTATGTGTCTATGTTACAGACTGTATGTACGAGTGTGTGTCTGTGAGACTGTATGTATGTATGAGTCTGTGTTTGTGACAGACTGTATGTATGTATATATGTATGAGTGTGTATGTGACGTATGTGTCTGTATGTGACTACATGTGATTGTGTGTATGTGCGGTTGTCTGGTTCCTAGATTTTTTTGCTGGCTCCAAAAACTAAGTTAAGTTTGTCAAGCCCTGTCTTAGGAAGTCACAGAAGACACTCATAGTAAGTTTAAATTAACATTTGTTCTGTCCTTAACCGGTAGAACTATGTACTGTCTACTACCTACTGTGACATACTCATACCTCCCAACAATTCAAATGTCCAAAGAGGACCACTGTTATTTATGAAAACAATGCATGTGTAGTAGTGCTGTCAATCTGTGTGTCAATCCCCCTTCCAAGCTACAGTGAATGTGCTTCCTCATAAATTCACTGTATTCCCTGCACTGCTACAAAAGTCAAGAGTATATGCAGGAAATGCGATTAAATAGTTGCTCTTCTCGTGTCAATATTGAGCATGTTTTGGAAGTGCAAAATCTCCATACTATACATATAAAGCAACCACTTTGTAAACTGTGTTTTTACAGCAAAGTATAATGCGGGATCGCAGTAAAAGTATAGTGGGCGTGCAGGGTTAACAGCAACACATATCCAGGTTTAAAATGGCGATTTGTTAACTTTAATAACACAAAACAATGTCCGTGTATTCGTATATTAATAGCACCGAAATTTACATTAATTATTAGCATCATCGCATCTTCTCGCAGTTGCAGAATCCCCCCACCTCTAGCATCAAACAGCACTGGAGGTGTTCCCACTCTGATACAAGTGTATCCTCCCTGTGGAGGATTAAAGTGACATTCTGCTCATTGTAATGCACGCTGCAACTCAACTTCACTGATCATGCATCTATTTAATCATTTATTAAAAAGGATTTTATGAATCTATGTCCATCGTGATCAGAACTCAGAGTCCAACCATACCTCTCTTTGGTCCCCGCCTCCAACTTCTAACCTTTCAACTATGACACTTGCTGAGTTATTTGTTCCACTTTTCCTCTGCCTAATTATTCTTCATCAGTATTATAAAAAGTGTATATATGAATGTATGGTATTCTTCAGCTGCATGATTTATTTCTTTTTTCTTTCTTTTTTGAAAAGCTGTATTTTCTTATTTTTATTGCACCTCTTACTCCTCCTTTTAGTTGATTGTACACTGCTTTGCTCATAATTCAGTTAGTTACTGACACCTAGTGGCGGAAAGAGGGTGCTAAATGGAAATTATTTGTGTTTTAGCCAAATACTAAAGCAACAATACAGAGGGAGATTTTTACACGAGTGAGTCATTAGTCTCGAGTAACTTTGTGAGAACTGGCAACAAGACCAAAGTACTGTATTTGCACAATAATTTATAAAACAATTAAGTGCAGTTTACAAAACACACCACCCTTACTTGAAAAGAATATACTTTTTATGAATATTAAGGGACAACTCTTGGCATAAAAAATAACTCATGTTTAATTGGGAGATTGCATCAAGTGTAGACAGTATTCTTTGATACTAATATTTCAATAATTATAAAAATATATATGTTGCAGATTTTGGTCCGACTTCAACTCTTGTTAGCTTGCTGGCTTAAGGAGTTCCAATGTTTTGTTCACACAGGTTTCTCTTGGTTTGCTCAGTCTTAGGATCTTTGGATATAAGGCATCATAGAGTTGGGTTACTCAGGAATGTGTATGAAAAATGCATATTTAGGGCACCATATGCTAAAATGAAAACTGCTAACCAATATAGTTACAGCCCTGGAGTATATGGTAAATTTATCAGACACATCCCTAAATAAAACAATAGTCACTCTATCACAGGGGTTTATACTGTCTGTGTGGTGCGTGACAATAATGGACACCAATTAATTTTTGTATAGACAAGCATCACTTGGCATGTTCATTTAGCAAAAGTGATCATCCTCAACATCAGAGTCCTGATACTCTACTCTGCACTCCTCCCAACTCTTACTCCCAGGCTAATTTGTACGCTGGAGGGCAGAGCTTGGGAGGTCGAGTGTCAGCGCTAAGGCACATGTCGCTCATGCACATTAGCTTCGCCACATCACTATTGTTTTCCGTTTAATACTCCCTAAATGTGCAGGTTGCCCCTTTATCAGTGTGACACTGTTTCAATCATAACATCAACATAATTGTGTTTTTTACCCCGTTCCAGTTGTAAATGGATTTCCTTCTCCATTCTTAGCTGGAAGGTAACCTGGATCCTGACCTCCGGCCAAGTAGGAGTCAGAGTAGATTGTCAATTCCTGGCTACTGCCAGTTTGGCTGCAACCAGGAGGTGGGCAATCAAGTTTCTGTATTCCCTTGGCCAGTTATGTTCGTCCAAATGTAATAACATTGATTCTACACTGTATACCATATTCATCTTACAAATAATATTAATTTTCTTAAGCACCATCTCCCAGTATAATTTAATTGGGGCACATTGCCACCAAATGTAAATATAATTTCCTCCTGGATGCCCGCACCTCCAACATTCGTCTCCTTTATTTGGGTACATTTAGGGCAAAATGAAACCTATTTATGAATTTATTAACAGTTTAATATCTTTTTTTTGTTTTTTAAATGTTACATTTTCACACAGATACTTTCAAATTCTACAGTTCCACTCGCTTATCTCTCCACAATTTGACTGGAGTCTGTCTGGAAGAAAAAAGCCAAATTAAAAATGTCTTAAAAAGCAAGACAAAATTATTTAAATTATAATTATGCTTAATAATTATATGTATGCACCAAACAGGCACTTGTTAGGAGCTTTTAATTAAGTCCATATTCACAGACGTTTCAATATATACAATGTAACACCGAAGCATCAGTAGAAAGCAATTATGTAAACGTCATTAACCCTTAAGCACGAGACTGCTTTTGGAATGTTGGCTGTTTTTACACTTCTGTGGTGTTTAGCTGTAAATTTCTTATTTCGCATTTCCTGTACAAATTATTAGACATGTGCATTCGTTTTCGGACGAATGCATTTTCGGACGAAAATAGCATTTTCGTCCATTCGTCCGAAAAACGAATAACGAAAATTTTAACTAACAAAATCCGAATGAACGAATGGTTAATAAACGAAAATCATTCGTTCATTCGTCCATTCGTCCATTCGTGCTATTGGCATTCTAAACCGAAATAGAGTCGGTTTACAATACCAATAGCATTGTACTACATTCCATAAACCGACATGAATGACTTTCGGTTTATGGAATGCATGTAATGCTATTAGCTTCCTATAAACCGAAATTGAGTTCCCATTCATACGAATAGGTCAATTGACCTATTCGTATGAATGGGGACTCTTTCGGTTTATAGAAAGCCAATAGCAGCATGTATTCTATAAGCCGAAAGTCTTTAAAACAAACGACGTTCGGTTTATAGAATACATGTAATGCTATTGCTGTTCTATAAGCCGAAAGACATTCGGCTTATAGAACAGCAATAGCATTACATGCATTCTATAAACCGAACGTCGTTCGTTTTAAAGACTTTCGGCTTATAGAATACTATTGGCATTCTATAAACCTAACTAGAGTCCCTCCTCATTCATAAGAATTTCTTATGAATGGGGACTCGACTCTAGTTCGGTTTATAGAAAGCCAATAGTATTCTATAAGCCGAAAGTCTTTAAAACGAACGACGTTCGGTTTATAGAATACATGTAATGCTATTGCTAAACTATAAACCGAACGACTTTCGGTTTATAGAATAGCCATAGGATTACATGTAGTGCATAAGCCGAAAGTCTATAAACCGAAAGTCGTTCGGTTTATAGGCTGTCGGCATTTTACTACACGAAGACAAAGTCTCCATTCATAATTTTATGAATGGAGACTTTGTCTCCGTGTAGTAAAATGCCGAAAGTCTATAAACCGAACGATCGGTTTATAGACTTTCGGCTTATATAATACATGTAATCCTATGGCTATTCTATAAACCGAAAGTTCGGTTTATAGAATAGCAATAGGAATACATGTATTCCATAAGCCGACAGCCTATAAACCGAACGTTCGGTTTATAGGCTGTGGGCATTTTACTACACGGAGACAAAGTCTCCATTCATAATTTTATGAATGGAGACTCTGTCTCTGTATAGTTAAATGCCGGCTTTTAACTATACGGAGACAAAGTCTCCATTTATAATTTTATGAATGGAGACTCTGTCTCCGTATAGTTAAATGCCCACAGCCTATAAACCGAACGTTCGGTTTATAGGCTGTGGGCATTTAACTATACGGAGACAAAGTCTCCATTCATAATTTTATGAATGGAGACTCTGTCTCTGTATAGTTAAATGCCGGCTTTTAACTATACGGAGACAAAGTCTCCATTTATAATTTTATGAATGGAGACTCTGTCTCCGTATAGTTAAATGCCCACAGCCTATAAACCGAACGTTCGGTTTATAGGCTGTGGGCATTTAACTATACGGAGACAAAGTCTCCATTCATAATTTTATGAATGGAGACTCTGTCTCTGTATAGTTAAATGCCGGCTTTTAACTATACGGAGACAAAGTCTCCATTTATAATTTTATGAATGGAGACTCTGTCTCCGTATAGTTAAATGCCCACAGCCTATAAACCGAACGTTCGGTTTATAGGCTGTGGGCATTTAACTATACGGAGACAAAGTCTCCATTCATAATTTTATGAATGGAGACTCTGTCTCTGTATAGTTAAATGCCGGCTTTTAACTATACGGAGACAAAGTCTCCATTTATAATTTTATGAATGGAGACTCTGTCTCCGTATAGTTAAATGCCCACAGCCTATAAACCGAACGTTCGGTTTATAGGCTGTGGGCATTTAACTATACGGAGACAAAGTCTCCATTCATAATTTTATGAATGGAGACTCTGTCTCTGTATAGTTAAATGCCGGCTTTTAACTATACGGAGACAAAGTCTCCATTTATAATTTTATGAATGGAGACTCTGTCTCCGTATAGTTAAATGCTATTGTATTCTATAAACCGACTCTATTTCGGCTTATAGAATGCAATAGTACTACGAATGGACGAATGAACGAATGATTTTCCTTTATTAACCATTCGTTCATCCGGCTTTAGTTAGCTTAGCATTTTCGTTCTTCGTTTTTCGGGCGAATGGACGAAAATGCAATTTTCGGACGAAAATGCATTCGTCCGAAAACGAATGCACATGTCTAGTATATATTCACATGTAAATTGCTTTTTAAATAATAAATTATGATATAAAAAAATCTTGTTTTTATTTCCTTTTATGTGACAAAGCTGCCTCTCTCTTTCCCTTGCCCCCAGATTTGTCGCTCTCCCCCCCTTAGTGTTGTCTCTCTCTCACCCTCCCTTTGGCTCCCCCCTCGCTCCCCTTGTGTCTGTCTCTTCCCCCCTTCCCTCCCCTTGTTTCTCTCTGCCCCCCCCCCCCTTGTTATTCTGTCCCCCCCTCACCTGTTTCTTGCTCCCTGGTGGCTAGTGGGGGCAGCCGGGGGATGTATGCACTATACATAATAGACGGAAGTGTCGGGCAGCATGGAGGTTGTCTGCACGATTCGTGCAGACATCCCCCAGCTGCCCGATTCTCCCTGGTGGCTAGCGAGGCAGCGGAGGATGTCTGCGCGATGAGCGAGACCTCCCCTGCTGCCGCCCGGAACGACAGCCAGGACTTTTATGAGGAAGCCGGAAGTACCCAGCTTCATCATAGAAGTCCCGGCGGTCATGCCGGGCGGCAGCAGGAGAGGTCTCGCTCATCGCGCAGACATCCTCCGCTCCCTCGCTAGCCACCAGGGAGAATCGGGCAGCTGGGGGATGTCTGCACGAATTGTGCAGACAACCTCCATGCTGCCCGACACTTCCGTCTATTATGTATAGTGCATACATCCCCCGGCTGCCCCCACTAGCCACCAGGGAGCAAGAAACAGGTGAGGGGGGGACAGAATAACAAGGGGGGGGGGGCAGAGAGAAACAAGGGGAGGGAAGGGGGGAAGAGACAGACACAAGGGGAGCGAGGGGGGAGCCAAAGGGAGGGTGAGAGAGAGACAACACTAAGGGGGGGAGAGCGACAAATCTGGGGGCAAGGGAAAGAGAGAGGCAGCATTGTCACATAAAAGGAAATAAAAACATGATTTTATTTATATCATAATTTTTTATTAAAAAAGCAATTTACATGTGAATATATACTAGACATGTGCATTCGTTTTCGGACGAATGCATTTTCGTCCGAAAATTGCATTTTCGTCCATTCGCCCGAAAAACGAAGAACGAAAATGCTAAGCTAACTAAATCGAATGAACGAATAGTTAATAAAGGAAAATCATTCGTTCATTCGTCCATTCGTAGTACTATTGCATTCTATAAGCCGAAATAGAGTCGGTTTATAGAATACAATAGCATTTAACTATACGGAGACAGAGTCTCCATTCATAAATTTATGAATGGAGACAAACGTATAGTTAAAAGCCGACAGCCTATAAACCGAACGTTCGGTTTATAGGCTGTGGGCATTTAACTATACGGAGACAGAGTCTCCATTCATAAAATTATAAATGGAGACTTTGTCTCCGTATAGTTAAAAGCCGGTGTTCTGACAAATTTCTGGAGCAAATTCTCCTGCGCAATCGCAGGAGAATTTGCTCACTGCGCATGCGCATAAAGTTACAGCTGATAACTCAGCTGTAACTTTGTGACCACCGTGCATGAGACAGCTGCGCAACCCACCTCCCGCCCCCTCACACCCGCCGCACACCCCTTCTTACCAGATCATCGACCACAGCGATACACAGCGCATGCGCACGCCTATCCAGCCGTTTGGGAATGCGCGCGTCCGTTGTTGTGTTCTTAAGGTGGTAAGTAACACGGGGCGTCGGGACATAAGGGGGCAAGCATCCTGGTGAGGGCTGCCTCATCTTGATGGGATTTGTGATCCTCCTGCTGTATTATTGATGCAGCAGGAGGATCACAAATCCCATCAAGATGAGGCAGCCCTCACCAGGATGCTTGCCCCCTTATGTCCCGACGCCCCATGTTACTTACCACCTTAAGAACACAACAACGGACGCGCACATTCTCAAACGGCTGGATAGGCGTGCGCATGCGCTGTGTATCGCTGTGGTCGATGATCTGGTAAGAAGGGGTGTGCAGGGGGTGTGAGGGGGCGGGAGGTGGGTTGCGCAGCTGGCGCATGCGCGGTGGTCACAAAGTTACAGCTGAGTTATCAGCTGTAACTTTATGCGCATGCGCAGTGAGCAAATTCTCCTGCGATTGCGCAGGAGAATTTGCTCCAGAAATTTGTCAGAACACCGGCATTTAACTATACGGAGACAGAGTCTCCATTCATAAAATTATAAATGGAGACTTTGTCTCCGTATAGTTAAAAGCCGGCATTTAACTATACGGAGACAGAGTCTCCATTCATAAAATTATGAATGGAGACTTTGTCTCCGTGTAGTAAAATGCCCACAGCCTATAAACCGAACGTTCGGTTTATAGGCTGTCGGCTTATGGAATACATGTATTCCTATTGCTATTCTATAAACCGAACGTTCGGTTTATAGAATAGCCATAGGATTACATGTATTATATAAGCCGAAAGTCTATAAACGGATCGTTCGGTTTATAGGCTTTCGGCATTTTACTACACGGAGACAAAGTCTCCATTCATAATTTTATGAATGGAGACTCTGTCTCTGTATAGTTAAATGCCGACAGCCTATAAACCGAACGACTTTCGGTTTATAGACTTTCGGCTTATATAATACATGTAATCCTATGGCTATTCTATAAACTGAAAGTCGTTCGGTTTATAGAATAGCAATAGGAATACATGTATTCCATAAGCCGACAGCCTATAAACCGAACGTTCGGTTTATAGGCTGTCGGCATTTTACTACACGGAGACAAAGTCTCCATTCATAATTTTATGAATGGAGACTCTGTCTCCGTGTAGTAAAATGCCGACAGCCTATAAACCGAACGTTCGGTTTATAGGCTGTCGGCTTATGGAATACATGTATTCCTATTGCTATTCTATAAACCGAACGACTTTCGGTTTATAGAATAGCAATAGGAATACATGTATTCCATAAGCCGACAGCCTATAAACCGAAAGTCGTTCGGTTTATAGGCTGTCGGCATTTTACTACACGGAGACAGAGTCTCCATTCATAAAATTATGAATGGAGACTTTGTCTCCGTGTAGTAAAATGCCCACAGCCTATAAACCGAACGTTCGGTTTATAGGCTGTCGGCTTATGGAATACATGTATTCCTATTGCTATTCTATAAACCGAACGTTCGGTTTATAGAATAGCCATAGGATTACATGTATTATATAAGCCGAAAGTCTATAAACGGATCGTTCGGTTTATAGGCTTTCGGCATTTTACTACACGGAGACAAAGTCTCCATTCATAATTTTATGAATGGAGACTCTGTCTCTGTATAGTTAAATGCCGACAGCCTATAAACCGAACGACTTTCGGTTTATAGACTTTCGGCTTATATAATACATGTAATCCTATGGCTATTCTATAAACCGAAAGTCGTTCGGTTTATAGAATAGCAATAGGAATACATGTATTCCATAAGCCGACAGCCTATAAACCGAACGTTCGGTTTATAGGCTGTCGGCATTTTACTACACGGAGACAAAGTCTCCATTCATAATTTTATGAATGGAGACTCTGTCTCCGTGTAGTAAAATGCCGACAGCCTATAAACCGAACGTTCGGTTTATAGGCTGTCGGCTTATGGAATACATGTATTCCTATTGCTATTCTATAAACCGAACGACTTTCGGTTTATAGAATAGCAATAGGAATACATGTATTCCATAAGCCGACAGCCTATAAACCGAAAGTCGTTCGGTTTATAGGCTGTCGGCATTTTACTACACGGAGACAGAGTCTCCATTCATAAAATTATGAATGGAGACTTTGTCTCCGTGTAGTAAAATGCCCACAGCCTATAAACCGAACGTTCGGTTTATAGGCTGTCGGCATTTTACTACACGGAGACAAAGTCTCCATTCATAATTTTATGAATGGAGACTCTGTCTCTGTATAGTTAAATGCCGACAGCCTATAAACCGAACGACTTTCGGTTTATAGACTTTCGGCTTATGTAATACATGTAAACCTATGGCTATTCTATAAACCGAAAGTCGTTCGGTTTATAGAATAGCAATAGGATTACATGTATTCCATAAGCCGAAAGTCTATAAACCGAAAGTCGTTCGGTTTATAGACTTTCGGCTTATAGAATACAAGTAATACTATTGCCTTTCTATGAACCGAACGAGAGCCCCATTCATAAGAATTTCTTATGAATGGGGCTCTCGTTCGGTTTATAGAAAGCCAATAGTATTACATTGTATTCTATAAAACGAACGAAAAAAATTAACGAAACGAAAATAATGAACGAATTTCGTCTGAAACGAATGCACTAATGAACGAAATTCGTTTTAGACGAAATAAATAACATTTTCGTCCGAATGGACGAAAACGAAACGAAAATTTTAGTTTTGCACATGTCTACAAATTATACATTTTAGCTTTTGGAATAAGAAGACTTTCTTCAGATACCCTTATTAGTTTCTAATAGTGGTGTGCCTTTGTTTCACAAGGGCTAGCATCAGAAATCCATCTGCACTTCAGTTGCACTGGGTATTAAGATGCTTGAGCCCAACAGGTTTTCTGATGGCGAATATTTAACATTTAGCTTCCCCTTACAATCACTTGAATCTAAACAGGACACTTGCATATAGTGGCAATGAAAGTATTTTTTTTTACAGAGAAATTGGAGACCCTTAAACTTAATGCAGCACCCACTACCACCTGGAAACAGCTGCGCTGAGCCTCTCCTGCATACAGCACAGTTGACTGCCTGCCTTGTATGCACTGGCTGCCTTCCCTGGTTTAACTAAATGATCAGCCCCGCTGGGTACAGGTCGGTGGCCAGAGACATCCATTGGCCTTAATGGTAGCAGGTGAGCCAACCGACTCACGTGCCCCGTGTATCTGCATGGGTACATCACACCGCAGAACACTCTGCAGTCCCCGCCTCAAACTGGTACTTTGCAGTAGCCCTTAGCCGCTCCCCAGCTGCGGGCCTATCCACACTTCTAACTGGCATGCTATGTTTCCTTCACCCCAGTCAGACCACACTGTCAGTACCTACAGGGTGTTTTCTGCTATGCTCAGAAGAAGGTAGGGTTGCATTACCAATATTTGAGATGGGAGTTCCATCTAGTGGTTATAGTCTGAATTGTTAAACATTAATATTTTCCACAAACTTTTGAAACCTTGCTAGAAATAAAAAAAACAAAAACTGTGTGCACTTCTCACCCTAAAAAAGTTGGCAACAAATATATAAACATGATATAAATGAGAGGTTTTGGACATATGAATTGGCCAAAGCATAATTTAGCTCACCCACCACGTCAAGGCACACTCTCAATAGGGTGAGAACTAGACATGTGCATTCGTTTTCGTACGAATGCATTTTCGGACGAAAATAGCATTTTCGTCCATTCGTCCGAAAAACGAATAACGAAAATTTTAACTAACAAAATCCGAATGAATGAATGGTTAATAAACGAAAATCATTCGTTCATTCGTCCATTCGTGCTATTGGCATTCTAAACCGAAATAGAGTCGGTTTATACAATACCAATAGCATTGTACTACATTCCATAAACCGACATGAATGACTTTCGGTTTATGGAATGCATGTAATGCTATTGGCTTCCTATAAACCGAAATTGAGTTCCCATTCATACGAATAGGTCAATTGACCTATTCGTATGAATGGGGACTCTTTCGGTTTATAGAAAGCCAATAGCATTGCATGTATTTCGTCGTTCGTTTTAAAGACTTTCGGCTTATAGAATACTATTGGCATTCTATAAACCTAACTAGAGTCCCTCCTCATTCATAAGAATTTCTTATGAATGGGGACTCGACTCTAGTTCGGTTTATAGAAAGCCAATAGTATTCTATAAGCCGAAAGTCTATAAACCGAACGACGTTCGGATTCTAGAATACATGTAATGCTATTGCTGTTCTATAAGCCGAAAGTCTATAAACCGAACGACGTTCGGTTTATAGACTTTCGGTTTATGAAATGTATAATGTAATGCTATTTGCAATGGCATTACTATAAACCGAAATAGAGTCGGTTTATAGAATGCCATTGCCAATTCCATAAACCGAAATTCGTTTATTATGTCGGTTTATGTAATGGCTATTTTGCTATTGGTATTCCATAAACCGACTCTATTTCGGTTTATAGAATTGCCAATAGCATGAAATGATTTTAATTTAGTATTAAAAAATAAATTGAAAAAAGTGGAGAGTTTTAACCCCTTTGTGACGCATGGTGCTTGCGTCCCAAATAACGTAAGCACCAAAACGTCACGATTTGTCCCTGGCCACTGATCACAAGGTGATCGTTAGCCAGGAACACTATGGCAGAGACCCAATCAGGGTCTTAATAGACCCTGTGGGTCCCTGCCCAAAAATTGCAAGCCCTTCGGTCGTCACGCACGATTTAGAGAAATGTAGCTGGTGCTCGTTTTGAGCACCAGTTAAATTTCCCCTGTCAGACTGAGGCCATTTAAAATGGCCTCATCTGACAGGTGGGATCCCGCTGCAAGTGCCTGCAGCATGATCCGAGCCGCGATATGAGCTGTTTAACACAGGACGTACTATGCCGTCCTAACGACTTTAAGGGACTTAAAATCAGGACGGCATAGAACGTCCCAACGTCACGAATGGGTTAACGTTTGCACTGGTCATAATCACAGCACAGGCTTGTAGGAGTTAACTGTAATTACATTAATACATGAAAAGAATATAAGTAATATAGTAAAAATGTACAAAATAAAATTTATTTTGAAAAAACTAAATGAGGTCCATAAACTTGGAAGGAAATGGATCACAGTAAAAAGAAACTGTGATCAACAAGGGAAGTGTTAATACCCCTTTTATAATCAAGTTCGTCTTATAATCTGACCTCAAATTGAGGTCAGACTATAAGACTGGGATCCAGGTCCCCAGCAGAGCTGCAGGGGACCTGGATCCCCCTCTCTAACAGCAGGGGATGTCTGCGCGATGAGCGCAGATCTCCCCTGCTGCCCCCCGGCATGACCGCCGGGACTTCTATGATGAAGCTGGGTACTTCCGGCTTCCTCATAAAAGTCCTGGCGGTCGTTCCGGGCGGCAGCAGGGGAGGTCTCGCTCATCGCGCAGACATCCTCCGCTGCCTCGCTAGCCACAGGGAGAATCGGGCAGCTGGGGGATGTCTGCACGAATCGTGCAGACAACCTCCATGCTGCCCGACACTTCCGTCTATTATGTATAGTGCATACATCCCCCGGCTGCCCCCACTAGCCACCAGGGAGCAAGAAACAGGTGAGGGGGGGACAGAATAACAAGGGGGGGGGGGGGCAGAGAGAAACAAGGGGAGGGAAGGGGGGAAGAGACAGACACAAGGGGAGCGAGGGGGGAGCCAAAGGGAGGGTGAGAGAGAGACAACACTAAGGGGGGGAGAGTGACAAATCTGGGGGCAAGGGAAAGAGAGAGGCAGCATTGTCACATAAAAGGAAATAAAAACAAGAATTTTTTTATATCATAATTTTTTATTAAAAAAGCAATTTACATGTGAATATATACTAGACATGTGCATTCGTTTTCGGACGAATGCATTTTCGTCCGAAAATAGCATTTTCGTCCATTCGCCCTAAAAACGAAGAACGAAAATGCTAAGCTAACGAAAGCCGAATGAACGAATGGTTAATAAACGAAAATCATTCGTTCATTCGTCTATTCGTAGTACTATTGCATTCTATAAGCCGAAATAGAGTCGGTTTATAGAATACAATAGCATTTAACTATACGGAGACAGAGTCTCCATTCATAAAATTATGAATGGAGACAAAGTCTCCGTATAGTTAAATGGCCACAGCCTATAAACCGAACGTTCGGTTTATAGGCTGTGGGCATTTAACTATACGGAGACAGAGTCTCCATTCATAAAATTATAAATGGAGACTTTGTCTCAGTGTAGTAAAATGCCCACAGCCTATAAACCGAATGTTCGGTTTATAGGCTGTCGGCTTTTAACTATACGGAGACAAAGACTCCATTCATATGAATGGAGACTCTGTATTCCAATTGCTATTCTATAAACCGAACGTTCGGTTTATAGAATAGCCATAGGATTACATGTATTACATAAGCCGAAAGTCTATTAACCGATCGTTCGGTTTATAGGCTTTCGGCATTTTACTACACGGAGACAAAGTCTCCATTCATAATTTTATGAATGGAGACTCTGTCTCTGTATAGTTAAATGCCGACAGCCTATAAACCGAACGACTTTCGGCTTATGTAATACATGTAATCCTATGGCTATTCTATAAACCGAAAGTCGTTCGGTTTATAGAATAGCAATAGGATTACATGTATTCCATAAGCCGAAAGTCTATAAACCGAAAGTCGTTCGGTTTATAGACTTTCGGATTATAGAATACAAGTAATACTATTGCCTTTCTATGAACCGAACGAGAGCCCCATTCATAAGAATTTCTTATGAATGGGGCTCTCGTTCGGTTTATAGAAAGCCAATAGTATTACATTGTATTCTATAAAACGAACGAATAATAATGAACGAAACGAAAATAATGAACGAATTTCGTCTGAAACGAATGCATTAATGAACGAAATTCGTTTTAGACGAAATAAATAACATTTTCGTCCGAATGGACGAAAACGAAACGAAAATTTTAGTTTTGCACATGTCTAGTGAGAACCTTCTCTCACCTCCTATCTAGTGGGCACACAAAGCAGTGTATACTGCTACCAAAACCTTTTGAATGTGTTGGAAGCCTTGCTAGTAATGTCTATATATTTTTTCTTGCCAGTCTAACAATGATATCAAAGGATTACATCTGTACCTATTTACTATGGATACTTTAGGTTAGTGATGAGTAACATATTTTGATACAATTCAGTGATATGAATTGTTTTTGATATGACACATGTATACATGATACTTAAAAAAATAAAATAAAATTGCTGTAATGTGAATTAAGCAGCAATTAAAAACTGCCTAGTGCTCATACAATATGGAGGTGGGATTTTCTGCCTCCATATTGTATATACACATTTGCATTTCCCATTTCTCATATTTGACATTCTTATTAAATTATTCCCATTAATATTAGGTTTCTTTCCCCCCCAAACATATGATGAGAACAGTCTCCGTATCGATGTTAACTTATACCTAGGAATTGTTAGGATTAGCATCGAACTACTATCTTGGTAGAATATACGATTTTATAATATTTAGTCTACCTAACCAGGAAATTTCAACATTTTGCAAAGTTTTAGTTAGTTTCTCATTTTTATCTTTATGTTAAAACTCATAGTTCTACATCATTGGATTTGTAAACTTTCCTGTACTAAATATGCCTAAATATACAATTTGCTTTTGTGTCCACTCAAAGGCATATCTTTCCATCAATTTAGTTTTAATTTCCTCATTGACATTTAACAGCATGATCTATGTCTTATAATTTCATATCTTTGAATAGTTCTCTATTTACAGCATAAAATGGTCCAATTCCCCTTGAGAAAGCCCTTCAGGCAATACGCTGGGGCTTCCAACACCTATAAGTGTCCGCTCTTCCGTCTGTTCATGGTATTGTTGATATACTCTTGTGTTGTCTTTTTGCTAATTTTATGTACACTGTGGGTTGGTTTAATTTTATATATTGAAATGTGACATTTCAAATGACTACAAACTAAAATAATTTTTGCAAACCTAAGCAGTGTCAGTACCTATTCTATTTAATATTTGTGTGTGTGCGCCTCCAACCTTTTTCTGATTTTTTTTCTGCTTGTGAGGACGGTCCTGGGGTGTGGCACCATACTATAGATTTTTAATCCGACTGAAGTGTCATCATCTATGCACTGCAGTCTCTGGCAGATGTCATTTGTTTTTATACCATGCACTTTATGGATTTTATTCAAGTAAGTTGCAAACTTTGGGGCCATTATTAAAAATCTATTGTTATACTGCACAGTCTGTGGCTCTCTCTCTCTCTTTGGCTTTAGACATTTCCTTTAGAAGACATATATACAGTTTTGTGGTCGGGAGGTTACCCAGTTAAATTCCTCACATACATTCTACACCAGAGCCTAGTTTCCTTTTTTTATTTTATTTTACAAATCGTACAAAAGGAGGTTTCATTAATATAAAAAGACGACATATCATACATTATTTCCATGACATAATATACATTACTCATTAATGCCATATCGCTTTGGGAACATTTTGTTACCTCCAAATTCATCCTTTTATCAATAAAAAACAGTATGACAATTTACAGACATCCTATCATACACTCATATTCATACACTCTCATTCACTCGCCCTTGTTGTCTCAACACTCCCAGGGATCAAATCAGGTCAGCTTCCTTACCATTAAAACAGATCCACGAGCATAAGAGCACCTGGTGAGGTCCCCAAACCCGAGATCCGACCACCCCTCCCCGCCATCCATCTCACATCAGATGCAGGAGGAGATAGTCCAGTCCCCAGACCCAAGACCTCCCCAAGCGCTCCTCTGGGGGGAGCCGTACCCTTCTCTCTACCTAGAATCTATTCTATTCATTCTTATACTAGGCCTGGACTCCTCCTGCAGTTAAGCCTCCCCTTCTGGGCACCCTTGGTGTCTCATCATCCAAGGGGACCAGATCTTATAGTAATCCTCCAGCGTATTTCTATTGTTCCAAAAATAACCCTTCTCCATTCTTGCTTGGAATTCTATTTGTTCCAATACACTTTCTAAATTAATTTTACCTTTAGTTTTCCAAGTCCTTGCTATGATGATTTTAACAGCTGTATATATATGGATTACTAACATTCTGTTATAATGCTTAATCTTACTTCGATCTATGTGGAAAAGCATCATAGCTGGATCTTGTTCAAACCTTACTTTTAAGAGATCGGATACCAACTTTCTTGCCTGGGACCATAGAGAGTTGACAAACCGACAATCCCACCAAAGATGTAGGAGTGAGCCTCCACTCTGGAGTTCTGTGAAGGAATGGGCACCGCTGACCCTCCATTTATCACCTGGAGGATGGTGAGTCCTCTTCTCTTTTTTCTCAGAAGCAAAGATGTATCTACCGGCATCTGCCACAATCATAACACTAACACACCCCAGAGCCCTCCCCCCACCCCCCCACCAATTCCAGGGGAGCGCAGGGTGGGGGAGCCCAAAACCTCCCCATGCCCCCCTGGCCGCCCGCACCACAAAGTGGGGCCGGCAGCCGGGAGGGCAGACGGAGGAATAAAATCACAGGGAACACATAAGCACAAAAAACAACACTTCCCATCCCCCCAACCACCACTAGGAGCTCAAATTTCGCCCATTTCAACCATTTTGGTTCTTTTTCTCTTTTTTTTTTTTTTTTATCCTATATCCCCAACTCCCTTCCTTAAAGAATTAAAGACCCCATATCAATTTGACAAGTTCCATTTTTTTCAGGAGTTCAATTCCCTGTTCTCTTGATTCTATTATATGTCTTTCATCTTTGTAGAATATGTATATCTTAAGGGGGAAACCCCATGCAAACTTGATTTGTCCTCTAAAGAGGATGTCCGTGACTTCTCTCAGTTTAACTCTTTGTTGTCTTGTGAAGAATGAAATGTCCTTCATCATTCTCAATCCCCTATATTTCTCTGGGATCTTTTCTCTGTTGTTCCTTGCTCTCCAGATTTTGTCCTTATATATGAAATTGTGGAAGTGTATCAAGACGTCCCTTGGGGCTAGCTAATCTTTAATAGTTGGGCTCTTATAGGTTCTATGTATTCTTTCTATAAGTATTTCCTTTGGGCCGATATCTCCAGCGATTTCCTGGAAGAGTTCAAATACATAATCTGCCAGTTTATCCTGTGTGATATTTTCTGGAACTCCACGAATCCTCATATTCTTCCTTCTAGCTCGATCTTCTGAGTCTGCCACTTTAGACTGTAATTCCTCTATCTTTTTGTTTAATCATTTGTTATCCTCTTGCTGCATAGTTAATTCAAATTTGATACCTTCAACTTTTTCCATCGTATCTTGCAATTTTACATTGATGTTCCTAATTTCTTTTGTCAAATCGTTTATATTCTGCTGGAGGTCCTCTCTGATCTTGTCTCTGTGTTCTTCCAAAAGTTTTATTAGGGAGTTTCGTGAAAAATAGTCCTGCATCTCCTCACCTTGCTCGATCTGTTGTTGTATGCTGTCAACATAGCTGGTCCTTTCCATGGACTCGGCCGTGTGGATTTCTTCTTTGTCCTCATTTGACTGTGAGGATACAAATTCCTTTGTCTTTTTTTTCCACTCCATTTTTCCCAAGTCCTGGGGGAGTGAATCTCTTTTACTGCTCCTCCTTTTATCTGGTTCTGGAGTGGCAAAAAATTTGGTTAGGGACTTATTTTTACATCTTTCGCCACCCTTGTTTCTCTCATTTTCTTGGCCTCCTTTATTTCCATATTTCTTCTAGTAGCCATTTTTGCACCAAGAGCCTCCGTATTTTATAAGATTAGCTCGGGAGAAGTTGGATGTTTTTTCTTTCATATAGCTATGTTGAGATTAGTACAGTGGGTTTATTAGTTTTTTTTGGGTCAGAAGATATTACAATTAATCGCCGGCAGGGATTGTCTGGGGGGTTCTTTTAGGAATTCTCTTCTGCTGGGAAAGTTCAGTGTGCCTTTAGATTCAGTCTGGTCTTTAGTTGCTTTGTATGGTTGGTTGCAGACTTTAGTTTATTTCCCCCTGGCTCTCTTTCAACTAAGCAGCATCAAGAGTCATTCACAAGCCTAGTTTGTTCACAGAGTCTTGTTTCCTACTCCAAGTACAGCTGATTAGCTTCACCGGGTTTATATATCTTCAATCACTAAATTTGCATTACTTCACCAATATGTCTTTAAACCGTGCCGTATCCATGTACATTCACAAACTTTATTTATTGCACAGTATTACTTCCCCCCCCTCCAAGTATAGGTATCTGGTTTGCTTCATAGATTAACAGATTTTAACTTTTCAATAAAGTACTTTGGACTTATACAATTTCTTTCCACTTTTCACTTCACAGTTTTAGGGTGCATGGCCCGCTTAACATAAATGTACACAGGGTTCAGAGATCCTTCAGGTTTAGCCATAGATTTTACCATATCCTGAATTACTTCAAAAATTTTCGCTGTGTCCTGTTATGGTTTAATCAAGATCACATCAAGATGTAGGCCCACAACTTCACAAGTCTTTCACTTCTGGCCCTACTAATTCACAGTTCAGTTTAAACTTCAGCTCAGAGTTCCTAGGGTTAATTTATCAGGCTGCCAGCAGGTTATTACCAGAATGGTAGATTACATTTTTTTTTTTTATATTGCTCCTTGGACCTTTTTAACCCATAAAGTAACAAACAGCATCAGAGTGCTTTCACTATGCAGACTCATTTCATATACATTTACCATTTGAATCACAGGATCAGCTTACAGTGGATGCACATCTCTTTACAACATATCTCAGCAGTAATGGTATTTATGTACTTCTCTCCGTCCTGGGCTCAGCTTTTCTCCCTCCTGTCCACCCTTTCCGGGACTGGACCTTGGGCTTTATTCGTCCTGCAACACTCTCCCCGGCAAACCCTTGCCCGGCTTTCCCTGCTTCACTCCCACTCGCTTTTCGGCTCTCCGCCCCTCCTATTCTTCTGGTGTCCCGTAATGCCGCTGGCCGCATATATTTTTTCCTCCTTCAACCTCCTTCAACCTCCGCTTCTCCTCTCTCCCTCAGCTCCAGCGTTCACCACCCGCTCACCACGCTATTCGGAGGGTGCAGCTGCTTTTCTCGCCCACAACGCCCTCCTCGTGCTCACGTCATCGCCTCCCGCCACTCCATAGGCTCCAATACATGTGAGTTAACTGACATATGGGAAGAATTTCTGCATACATCTTCAGTGAAAAAAGACTCACACATATATATTGTTTATTTGTTCTTTTTTCCCCTCAAGGTATCATTTGAGTTCAAGTGATTGATTTCATAGAAAAAGGCAAATTATTATCAAGATAAGTTTTATTCATTATTTACATTTTAACAATTTTTCACTTTTTTATGTGCAACACTTATTATACCTTTATATTCATTGTTTGTGTTTAAAGGGAAAGAAACACAGATTGTCTTTGCTGCAGTTTTGTTCACTAGCACTGGAAGGACACTCTTTAAAGTCACTCCATGGTGGTCAGTGGCTGGCTGGAGCTCCCTTGTGGTCAGTGGCTGGCAGGTGCTCCCTGGTGGTCAGTGGCTGAATGGAGCTCCCTGGTGGTCAGTAACTGGCTGGAGCCCCCTGGTGGTGAGGGGCTGACTGTAGCTCCCTGGTGGTCAGTGTGGCTGAATGGAGTTCCCTGGTGGTCAGTAACTGGCTGGAGCTCCCTGGTGGTCAGTAACTGGCTGGGGCTCCCTGGTGGTCAGTAACTGGCTGGGGCTCCCTGGTGGTCAGTGACTGGCTGGGGCTCCCTGGTGGTTAGTGGCTGGGGCTCCGTGGAGATCAGTAGCTGGCTGGGGCTCCCTGATGGTCAGTGTCTGGCTGAAGCTCCCTGTTGGTCAGTGGCTGGCTGGCAGTGCCTGTTGGATTAAGGGTGCTAAGCCAGTTTGGAGGGAGTGGGGATGTGAAATCACATCATGCCCCCAGGTAGCCCTTCACACTGTAATGTGCAGCTTCTGCAGTATTGATAGGAGGCCTAGGCCTAGGAGGAAGCATCTAACAGCAAAAACTGGCCAACTAACTGTGATAAAAAGTGCAAAATAACATAATTTATACTCATGGCCACACATTTAAATGGGGTAGCAAAAGGTAACAAGGCGATGTTTGTAGGTCTCATTATTAGGAATACAAGTGTTACAAACTGCTATAGATATTCTCCTCCTGTGACTTAGAATATGACATCTTGATGGATGATACTATTAAAGAATAAGGCATTATAAATTCATCTGCACCACTACTGCTGCTAAAACAAAGCAAAAAAGATTGTTTTTAGTGATTTATAAATATACTTTTATAGCTGGATCCCGAAGTAGGGGATATTTTGATTACGCTTTATACACAAACAGGTGTGGTTGAGGTTATACTTAACATTTTTGGAATAAAATGTTGTTATTTAACTCCACTTTCTTTTGTTACACATCATGAACATTAATTTAGTAAAAAATAGATTAATACCCAATGCCCCACTAAGTATCAGATACATTTCTAAAGCTAGCTCTGTTATGCCTATGTTTTTTATGATAACGGCATAATTAGTTGCATTCAGTGGCGTCCTGAGGGGGGGGCGGGGGATGCGGCCCGCCCCGGGTGCCACTGACTAGGGGGGTGCCACCGGTGCAAGACTACCATACCTCTTGATAAAGGTCCGAGATTCGGACCGAAACGTCGACCACATGGTTAAATGTATTTGTAACAGTATCATCTGGCAATCGACTATAAAGACCATGATTTCTTCTATTGAAAAAGACCCGTGAGTGCGTGTATTTTTTCTGTTTTTTGGACTGTTATGTGCTCAGAGCTACACTGCACCCGGGCAGTAACTGAGTTTGTATACAAACTTCCTCCTAATAGCTGAGTGCACCTGCTTTGGAAAACGTATATATATATATATATATATATATATATATATATATATTTTTTTTTTTTTTATTATCCTAATGGTGGGATAGATTAATCTGCTCTTATAGAAAATGCAAGATAACATCAGCAATTTGGATGCACCTACGGGGATAGCACCTACCAGTGGTGCTATCACTGCATGCGCCAACATATAAAATTACAAGGCCGATCCTAGTTTAATGGGCGCCTGGGTGCAGGTTTTCTTTTGGCGCCCAAAGGTGGGTGTGGCTATATTTTGATCTCCTCCCCTTAAGACATTTCTGTTCCAGACATGCCCATTTAATTGTTGGGGAGAGGGGGAGGAGAGCACAAACTTTATTTTGATGTAAAAGACCAATACAAACTTTTATTTTAAATAAAGATATATATTTTTCCATAATACTATATTTCTATGATGCTCAGCCAGCAACATGGGAGAGTTTTTGCTGGCTAGCAGAATGAGTTTTAACTACCGTTCCCATGATGCCCAACCAGTCAAAGTCTCCCATAAGTCTAGCTGAGCATCACTGGAAAAGAAGTACACAAGGAGCAATAAATAATATTCCACCATGCTCAACATATCAGTCACTCACGTGTCTTTCCCCATAACCTAATTCCTTTTGCTCTTTCTCTCCCCATACCCTCATGTCTGTCTCTCTCTTGCCATTCCCACATGTCTGTCTCTCTTTTCCGATACCCACATGTCTGTCTCTCTTTTCCGATACCCACATGTCTGTCTCTCTTTTCCGATACCAACGTGTCTCTCTCTCTGTCTCCATTCATATCCCATGTCTGTCTCTCTCTCTCCACTCATACACCATGTCTGTCTGTCTCCCTCCACTCATACCCATGTCTGTCTCTCTCTCCACTCATACACCATGTCTGTCTGTCTCTCTCTCCACTCATACACCATGTCTGTCTGTCTCTCTCCACTCATACCCATGTCTGTCTGTCTCTCTCCACTCATATCCCGTGTCTGTCGCTCTCTCCACTCATATCCCGTGTCTGTCTCTCTCTCCACTCATATCCCGTGTCTGTCTCTCTCTCCACTTATATCCCGTGTCTGTCTCTCTCTCCACTCATATCCCGTGTCTGTCTCTCTCTCTCCACTCATATCCCGTGTCTGTCTCTCTCTACCCACTCATATCCCGTGTCTGTCTCTCTCTACCCACTCATATCCCGTGTCTGTCTCTCTCTCTCCACTCATATCCCGTGTCTGTCTCTCTCTCATATCCCGTGTCTGTCTCTCTCTCTCCACTCATATCCCGTGTCTGTCTCTCTCTCATATCCCATGTCTGTCTCTCCCCTTATCCCTTATATCTTTTTCCATGTCTATCTTTCTGTTGCCCATGCTCCCCATGGTGGTCTGCATGTCTCCGTTTCTCCTCCTATATCCCCATGTCTGTCTGTCTCTCTCTCCTCAAAACTCCCATGTATCTCTCCTGCATGTCTCTCTCCCCTTTCTCCCCACCACTCACCCCATATTCTCTATGTGTCTCTTTACTCCATGATCCCCATGTCTGTCTGTCTCCTCCATGCCTTCAACATGTCTGTCACACCCCCATATATTTCTCCTATACCTCCTACCCACCATGTATTTGTCTCTTCCCATGTCCCTTTTCCATGCCTCATCTCACAACTCAATTAGCGCTGCCTAGATTTCTCCACACAAAGTGATGACTCTGAGCATTATGTTCTGACGCTCTGAGTCATCACTGTGCACGGAAAGAACAGAAAGCGCTGACTGAGGTCTAAGAGGATGTGCAGAGCTGGCTCTGAGAGGCAGCAAAGCAGCACATGGGCTGCCCATTTGCAGAGGTGTACCTAGCACCTCTAACACATGCCACAGTATAACTTTGCCCCATAGACATGTTATTTTGCATCACAGAAGATCCCACAGCATCACTTTGCCAATTAAAATGATCCACAGCCGGGTACCAATTAACATGCCACAGTCACTTTGCCATTAACATATGCAACAACCAGTTTGCCTATTAAAATGTCACAGTTTGCCCAATAAAAATGCCAATTTCCCCATTAATATGCCACAGCCAGATTGCCCATTAATATGTCACAGACAGTTTTCCCATTTATATACCAATGCTAGTATGTCCATTAATAGGCCACAGCCAATATGCCACGATTAGTTTACCCAATAAAAGCATTATCTCCTCTCCTGCCTTTTCCAGTACTCACCTTTGGGGAACAGTCTTCCCCTCTAAGCACGCTGAGTGCAGGAAGCGGGAAATAGACAGCGGCTGGATGGGGACGGCTGCCTTCAATGTGAGACAGTGATGAGCGCAGCGAGGGCCCCAGGCAGAAATACACTTACACACAGTCACACATAAATACACACAGTCACATAAACACAGTTACACACTTACACAGACAGTAACACTCACATTGACCCACACATATTTATACACATTGACACACACTTCCACGAACATTTACACACATTTCTTTTTTTTAAGTCCTCCAAAACTTTTGCTGTTGGTCCCCCTCCCTGCTTAATTACCTTTATGTGCAGGGAGGATGACGTTCGCGATGGTGTCTGCGGAGGCAGAGCACAGGCATCTAGTTTCTTCTGCCAGATGTCAGGTGACATCTGGCAGAAGAAACTAGATGCAAGTATTCTGCCTTGGCAGACACCATCGAGAACGTCCTCTTCCCTGCAGCCAATCACAGAGCGCGATGGGCGGAGCGTGCACCCATCACGCTGTGCATGGTGTAACAAAAAGGTGAGGTTACCACAGGCGCTCACCCTGCTGCAGTGCCTCTCCTCCTGTGCCCCGCACAGAATCAGCCCTGTAAAATTAACTCATGACATTTGTTTAGACGGCATTCCATGTTTAAATATTTGGGTGTTCTTTAAGTGCCTTAAAAGTATTGGAGAACAAGAAAGTATCAGGATATAAAAAAAAAAAAAAGGAACAAACATCTTTATGTTTAAAGGGTATCTGCCAAACTAAACAATGCTTATACTGTGAATGTGGATGATAAAAAAAAAAAAAAATGATAAATAATCTACACATTGTGTTAGCAAAATTGCAAACAAATGCATAAAATAATAAAATATATGTTTTAAATGTATCTGTGGTGTCCCCTGCTTATGACATCACCTTGTGGCTTGATTTGCAAATTACACATTTGCCATTGAAAAGTAGTTCACAGGTGATGTCATAAACAGGCAATGCCACAGACACTTTTAAAAAAGTCAATAAAGACAACCATGCATTGTGTTGTAGGTGTCAATGGGGACACCTATGGATTGTGCTGCATCACTTTACTCAAGCAGTAAAAAAAATCTGCTTGCCAAGCAAACACTATAGTCTACCACTCTGTCTACTTCTACATCCAATATATCTGTCAGTGAAGTGTGCAGGAGAAATTCCCAAAGTAACTTAAACTTCACCTTTGTACTGCAAGTCACAATGTGGCTTGCAGGACAAAGGTCATACCCACCAGATCTCTATTTAAGATCATAAGCTAAAGGGTTGCTTTTTTCAAATGTTGTGTTCTGTTAAGTAAACCTAATATACTACGTATCAGATTTGATAGTTTGGGTATACTAGTGCTGTGTGACTCGAATGTTTGGGTATACTAGTGCTGTGTGACTTGATAGTTTTGGTATACCAGTGCTGTGTGACTTGATAGTTTGGGTATACTAGTGCTGTGTGACTTGATAGTTTGGGTATACTAGTGCTGTGTGACTTGATAGTTTGGGTATACTAGGGCTGTGTGACTTGATAGTTTGGGTATACTAGTGCTGTGTGACTTAATAGTTTAGGTTTACTAGTGCTGTGTGACTTGATGTATTAGGTAAACTAGCACTATGTGAAAATACCCACCAGATCTTTATTTAACATCATAAACGAAAGGGTTTTAAAAAACATTTTTTTTTTAAATGTTGTGTTCTATTAAGTAAACCTAATGTTTTACGTAACAGATTTGATAGTTTGGGTATACTAGCTCTGTGTGACTTGATCGTTTGGGTGTGCTAGTGCTGTGTGACTTGAATGTTTGAGTATACTAGTACACTGTGACTTGATAGTTTGGGTATACTAGTGCTGTGTGACTTGATAGTTTGGGTATACTAGTGCTGTGTGACTTGATAGTTTGGGTATACTAGTGCTGTGTGACTCGATAGTTTGGGTATACTAGTGCTGTGTGACTCGATAGTTTGGGTATACTAGTGCTGTGTGACTCGGTAGTTAGGGTATACTAGTGCTGTGTGACTTGATAAATTAGGTATATTATTGCTGTGTGCTGTTGGTAGCACTTAATAGAGGGTATTTATAAAGAAGGCATTGCGCAAAGTAAAGCTAGCAAGTTGGCTCTGGTAAATGTTTGTTAGTTCCTCTCACCTCTAACAGTGTAACTAGAGAACTTGACTGTGAGCTCAGAGAACCCTGGTGTCCAATAATGTGATTATTGTGATTTTTTTAAAATCATAAATGTTTCCATTATTGTCTTGTTGGAAAATAGAGGATTCTTTATATGGTGACCAAATTCTTCTCATGTGGTATTATACTCGACCACCTCTATCAACATGCTACTCCATATATCACCTTTCCTGTAGGCAGACTAAAGACACTTTGTATTTATTGGGTAATGTTTTGTCCATATTTAACCATGACCCTTTTTCATTTATTTGGCAAATTTAAGTTACTAGATGATACATTTTTAAATTTAAATCACCTTCCACATACTATTATATGTCATGAAATCTAAAGGGCATGACATTTGGAATACATTCTCTCTGCATCTGGTAAAGTTCATAAAATAGATACCACTCCCTCTTACCATTGACATGTTAATATTTAGTTCATCTGACAAAGGCATTAACACATATAATAAGGTTTGACATTTTACCATGTAAAGTTTTTACATGGTAAATTTATTCTCTTTGTAATGGCTCAAAATTTGCACATATCTTAACCACATTGGGCATACCAAGTGTTTGATAGAAAGTACAAATCCCTTCACATGTGGCATACATTAGGGAAACAATGTAGGAAAGAGGAAGAGCAGCTTTCAGAGATGAGATAAGATCTTTTACTAGGCTCGCCCTAGGGCTGTTGCTCCATCATTCCCTTGTTTTCCTGTCTGGCATGGCTCTGAGCACCATTAATTTAGATATGCCTCATTAACAGCGAGATAGGTTATCATATTAACCTTTACTAGCCACACTTAAATGTGAAGTGACTGACAGTCCATTACAATAAACTGAAATTACAGCACAGGCCCTTTTGTAATAATCAGAGTACCTGTGGGACTATCAAGTATCAGAACATCTACAAACAATGTGGGATATAACTCAATGCAGGGTTACATCTGCTCTTAACCTTTACCATTATCCTTAACCTTTCAAAGGGACTAAACACTTGTGACATTTCAGGTCAGTCACCAAGGCATTTATCAAAATCTAACACGAAAATGAGAGTGTGGATTGGGCCTCAAAGGGAAGAGAAGAAAGGAAAGTGCTGCATCAGACACTTGGGCCATCCTCAAATTAGCTCAGAGGAAGAAAAAAAATGTACAAAATACATTTTGTGTCGTAGCATATAAGCAGAAGCGATAAGAGAAAAGGGAAAGGAAGATAAAAAAGTGAGTATGATGCTCTCTGGCAGGGCCTACCATCTTAAATTTCTGGGCCCCTTACAGAATTGTTTTTATGCCCCCCCCGTACCTATATCTCCCTTTAGCCCTCCCAAAGTCATTTTATCCAGGTATTTGTATATCATGCCAATGAGGTTTAAATGCACCCCAGGACATGCCCCATAACACACATTGCACATCCAGGACTTACCCCTGCCCCCCAGCACATGCCCCCTCACCCACATTGCACATCCAGGACTTACCCTTGCCCAGCTGCTCCCTGGTGTCTAGTGGAGGCAGTAGGAAGTCTTTGCAGTAGCTGCCCATGTTGCTCTGAAGTCAGAGCACCAGACGGTCACATGATCCCATCACTCTGGTCCCTGGTGTCTAGTGGAGGCAGGTGGAAGTCTGTGCAGTATCACAGACATTGAAAAAGTACTGAACTGCCACACCGTTCAGGGGTGCAGTTCACAAAGAGGGTCTGTTTAAAAGGCATTCCCAACCTAATACCTTAAGGTCTCCAATGTAAAATACAGATTGGACAAAAATATATAATTTATTAGGAATCCTCAAAACCGGGGACCCTGGGGCTGTGAGCACCTCTTACTTCCACCACACATATTCTAGACACATCCATAAACAAGCAATAAATACAATATCAACAAGACAATAATATCATTATATATAGAAATTAGTGAAACAATCCTGCAGAATAGAGGAAGTGCGCAGTTTGGTAGAAATAATCTACAGAATTGTATAATAACTACCAGAGTGCCCACTCACTAGTGAAATTCAGTAGCTGTGCATCCACAGCAAATAAACTATATCACAAATTATATCGCTGGGTAAACCATCACTCCTTGTGTAGATAATACCCTGTAAGCAGAATAAGCACAAGGGGAGTGGTAAGGTTCTGGATCCACAAGGTTCTGTAGCAGGCATAAAGTACTTGGTTAGTCAAAGAGACCCCCATACACTATGTACTGATGTGCTGTGGGGCAAGGGAAAATTTGTCCAAACTACAAATGAAGATTCCAAAAAAAAGTGTGCTCAGACTGTATGGATGGTAACCGTTCTAAATGGTGTAAAAATCAAATTGGCTGATATATGAGCCTGACTGGAGACTCCTGGTACTTTCATCAACCAAATGCAGGTGACAGATGGATTAACGTCCGTGGAGACTTTCAGACTGTCATGATCTCCCCACAGCCACTCACCGGAGTACCCGCTCCTTAGCTTTCTGCAGTACAGATCCGTAACTAAAATACAGAATGTAGGGCTACAGGACAGAGGGTAAACATAAGCAAGAAAGCAAAAACCAAACTAAGGATAAATGATACAGGGCACAGGGTTAAGACACACAAAAGACACATACAAAGGAACAAACTTAAATACAGGAACTAGCCTAATCCTAAAGATGGCAAAGGTGGGGGTTTGGTTAATACAAATTGGCCAATTTAGATGTTAGCTTGCCAACCATGTCAAGGGACCCCACATTAGGCAAGTCCCAAAGCTAAAACATAATATTAGAAAAGCATAAATAGAATCCAAGACACATAAATGACATTGAACTTAAACACAGAGAAAATACATGTAGACTGCTGCAAAGGACTGAAAAGCAACGGGTGTGGTTTAAATATAAAACTGACAGAGCAGAGGGATAGAGAGAAAACCTGGAATTAAACATAAGGACAGGCAGAGAGGAATACAGGGCAGGACAGGTATACAGGGCATTTAAAGGGACAGGACATCCCACTGAAGGGACTCAGGACAGGTATACAGGGCAGGACAAGAATACTGGGCAAGGCAGGAATACTGGGAAAGGCAGGAATACTGGGCAAGGCAGGAATACAAGGCAAGGCAGGAATAAGTAACTAATAAAAAAGCAAAGCAAGAAGGATACATAAAAGCCTATATACAGCCTGGATAAGCCTGCAACAAGGGTGCAAAGTTACCGTTTCTATGCTCCTCTTAGAGTATACACTGTCTCTAATCCGCTCAAGTGTTTCTGCCTGGTATCCTGATACCTGACCATTGCTTGTATCCTGACTACTCCTGTTTTCCGGCCCTTTGACCATTCTGACTTTTGGCTCCCTAGACCTCGTCTTCCCTCCTTGACTAAGGCGCTCTCTGATAACCCGATATTTTTTGGCTTCGATATTTTGACTACGGATTCTGATCATCTCTACTGAGCTCCTCTCTACCTAGCTCTGGTGTGACCTACACTATATTCTGATCACCTGTGCTTACGGTTATCTCAGGGAGAGTTCTGTTTCATACTGTCAGTCCTCTTCCCTGTGTACTGTCCCAGCAAGAGTGTCTCCATTGCAACAAGACTACTCCTAAAAACCATGAGTACCATCCTTACAGAACTGTTGTATATCTAAGCCTTGTATTCTTTCTGTTCTGCATCTTGGCCAATGATCTGTTTGGAGCACTGGGGTTTTGCTTGTTTATAAACAGTATTCCTTATTCTTTTTTTGTAAACATAAAATATATATGAAGTAAAAGTACATTAACATCTAACAACATATATTTACAAGTCAAACACGAGTAAGACAAAGGAGAACCATGTTTGTATGTTTACTTATGTATATGTGTATGTTTTGCTTCTTTGTTATGTATGTTGAAGAATAATAATTAAATAGGGATCATAAATAATAAAAATCTAACAGCATGTATTTACAAGTCAAACACGAGTAAGACAAAGGAGAAAAACAAGAAATATGTCAACCAAGTCACGTAGAAAGAAACACCAATTATTATGCAATTGATTATCCCTGACTCATCTATATGAGAAACATTTGTCATCCATATATCGATCAACCTCTATTGGCTGAAAACCTAAGATGCCTTAGTCTCTGTCTGAGAAGATGCAGTAATTGGAGGTGTATCAGAAGCCATCAAACCTTGGTGGATTTCATATGATGTATACAGTAGAGTTAAACCAAGGGGGAATTTGTGTGTGGTAAATAGCCAGTCTTCCAATTCCACCTAGTGAGAAAATAGAGTTGCAGTTACATGTAGTGGTTTGTAAGAGCTTTCAAAACATCTGTAACAACAAACTGCAACAAACTACCTATGTTGTTTGAATTCATAGGTATTACCTAGCAGCATTTCCTTCCTATATGAAAGTTACATACTGGGATAACACAATGTAAAGGATTGAAGCTGCAGTTGAATATCATTTTTATTCTAAAACTGAATTAAATATTCTTTGAGATAGTTTCAAATTATTAAATTTATTACCCAAGAATACTCACTGAAAAGGCAGCATATGCTGCAACGATTCATAATGTATATTACTGTAATTTCCCTAAAATTACTCTTTATAATTTATTTCAAGCAGATTCATTTGACTCTTGTATTTGATAAATGGACCAGGACAAAGCAATATATAAACAGCATTTTACACATCTCCACATAGCTATAAGTTGAACTTTCAATCATTAATATAATAAAAAACATTTCCATTTTCCAGATCACTTGCAAACTAGACACTACGAACAGTTAATCCTGATTCTTGCTTTACACCCAGGTTTCAGTAAAAATGACACCATAACTTTCAATTTTCACACACTAAACATTACATTCAGTTAGTAATTACTTTTTAAATTCATGGCCTTCTTGCTTCTGTTTAAAAAAGTTGCCAAGAACACTAAATTCACTTTGTAGCTTTTTACTAAGAGATAATAATTCAACTGAAATACATCTAATCATTTAGTATAAATGGACTACTAAATTTAATGGATCTGGAGGAAATAAAATATTACTGACAGAGAAATAGTTTAGCTAAAAGTTCAAATATTATGGCTTGACAGTAACTAAAAGAGGAAATAGCATAGTTACTTAAACTCACATGCCATAAAAGCTATTGTGATACAAGTCCAGAAGTGCCTGGAACGATTTTGTCCATGAATTGTAATGATGCATGCCAATGAATTAGTAAATAGCGTCTGTGACATTACACTTGCTGCTTCTTCTGTCATGTGTTAGACTTGTTTACATATGGTTGCATTCTTGACAACACATTAGACTTAATTTAAAGTGCGATGAATGGATTTCAATGTCCTGAAATATATGGATACCATTTGCATATTCAGTGAAGCACATTTGCATCTCTGCTCACTGAAAATTAGTTAATACAATACAAAAGGTGTGTGTGTGTGTGTGTGTGTGTGTATATATATATATATATATATATATATATATATATATAAACATATATATATATGTGTGATTAGACACACACATATTATATGCTTGAGAGAAAAGGTGAGTTTTAAGTTTACTTTTGAAAGTCTCAAAAGTGGCCTTGCTTAGTGAATTACAGAGTTCAATAGTGTATGAGCTGAGTACCTCATGATGTTCGTTTAAGATGTTGAAAACTTTTTGGCAAAGATATAATTCACATTAGAACATGGGAGATTTACATTAGAGCTACTGCTGTTTATCCTAACATGTAACTATTTCCTATTTGATGGAAAAAGTTATCAACAATTAGGTGGAACTGTGATGGGCACAAGCTGTGCACCAAGCTAGGCCAAGGTCTATGTGGGCTACAGTCTTGTTTTTTCCATGGAAATGCTCTACATTTTACAAAATCAATACATTTTTGGCATCGCCACATTGATGACATTGTCCTTGAATGAGAAGGTGATTTGGATACCTTTCATAAATATTCTGAATCAAAATTATCTAAGCCTCGAAGTAAGCCTCGGTAATTGATCATAACAAATTTATATTCTTGGCCATAAAAATCATCAAATCAGTTGATAGACATGTCTTGACCACTTTATTTCACAAAAAGTACCTCTACCAAGGATTTGCTTCACTGGAAGAGCCATCACCCAATATAATTGAAAACAGATTGGACAATATCTTAGAATAGGCCAAAATTGTGTTAGCATAGATGATTTAATTTAAAATTCTAAAGGTCTGCACAATTATT
Source organism: Pelodytes ibericus (assembly GCA_036172795.1). NCBI lineage: Eukaryota > Metazoa > Chordata > Amphibia > Anura > Pelodytidae > Pelodytes > Pelodytes ibericus. The sequence goes on from CM069861.1 coordinate 127,387,930, forward strand.
TCCTTGAAAATGGTTATCTATAGGGGACCTTAAAAAGGGCATATCATAGGGCCTTATATTCAGATAGGGGACAACTCCTTTCAGACCCTGACACCAAAAGCAGAATTCCCATAGCAAATATGCTGTATCAGAACGTTCAGGGCGGGCACAGGACATTGTGTTGCCTGGGTCCTAGGAGGAAATACTGCCCTCCCCTCTACTAAAACCACACCCCCCACCAACATTACACCAACATCCATTATGTTATATCATAATAATTGAAACTAGAAGTGTCATCGCTGTCCCCAAACAGCTTGTCAGTGCCTTCTTTGCCCCAAACAGTCAGTGGCAGTCTCTGTGCACAGTTTGTCAGAACCATTTTTGTGCCGAAACAGCTTATCATTCTGCTTGTGCAGTGTGTTTTACTGTAAGTTGCCAGCAAACATTGGATGCTTTACTAATTTCCCCAAATCAGTACCAGTATGTAGGTAACCACTAATCTCAATTAAAAAAATAGATTCAGTGATAGTCAGCGTTTGGCATTGCAGCTATTGTTGACAGGGTTTCTCGATGATTCTCACTACAATACTGACACCACACATTTGCTATGTATATGTACCTGAGCAACCCAGAGGTTTGGAACCAACATACGCAATGCCAAAATACCAATATATATATAAGGAGTTCTGTATATCCATTGGCAAAAAACAAAGAAATTGCACTCACTGAAACTGCTACAACAATAACATCGAATTCAATCACTCACCCACTATGACCTATTACTAAGCGCTAACAAACAAGAAATGTAATGTGCATTGCTGAATTTCTTTTTAAATACGTGAAGATACTCTGCATCTAAGGCAGCGGAGCATTCACTCGACCCACAAATTGCTGCCCCTGTCAAAGTGCCACCTGAGTCCCATGGACCCATCAGGACCCATGAAAAGGCCGGCTCTGTTCTAAAAGGGCCTGGATTGTATTGCCAAATAATGGGCAATCTTACATTTCGATACCCCACTGGCAGATGGGATACCCTCAGTCACTGCAAGATGTGGGAAAATGGCTCTTGGTACACAGCCATAAGAAAAGTCAAAGATATGGCTGCACCTACCTTTGAAAGGTTGTTATGGATGCAGTAATTTCAAAGCATGCAGGTATATTAGGCCATCCAAAACATTCTGCAGCAATACAAGAGTATTCTAGTTTTACATCTCGTTCTTTAGAAACTGCAACACAATCGGATTAGTTCTAATGGTCCGATTTGGTTGTAGTTTATAAAGAACAAGATGTCCTATCTACATTCCAGGGTTCATGTAGAACCATAACCCTGGAACGTAGATAGGACCACAAAGATATTTGGAAAAACTAGAAGTAGAATTCTTTGCCCTCAAATTACTAATACTGAGCAGCAGGATGCAGGCAGCCGTGGGTCTTGCAGATCCTTCTGAAACATTGATACAAACTTATAATAAGGCCAGCAGACAGGAGAATGCTTAGTATGGAAGCCCAGGTCTGTGCATAGGGGAAAAAATTGTCTGCAAAGGTACAAGCCAGGTCAGAAAGCCAGAAGTCAAAATAAACGAAAACAAAGCTGGGTCACAACAGCAGAAAATAGGAATCACACTCTTAATCCAGGACACAGGTATAAAACCATTCATGAGCAAGTCTGAACTACAAATGAGTTGTTTAAACAGCAAACAGAACAGCCGTAGCTGCTTCAGTGGCAAACAAGGTCATGTCGACAGAACAATGTGATCAGGGCAGATCCTAAGGTCACGGATGCCTGGGTTCTTTTGTTGGTGCCCCAGGTGGGTGTAGCTAAATCATTAACTCCTTCCCATTAAAATGTCTGTTCCAGACATGTCCATTTAAATAGTTTGGGTGGATGGGCTGGTTGGATAGTAAGTTTTAACTATTACTCCCATGATGCCTCCCATCAGCCAAAGTCTCCTATTAGCCTGGTGGTTGAGCATCATTAGAAAAGTAGTACACAAGGAGCAAAATATAAAATTCCCTCATGCTCACCATGTCAGTCACTCACCTATCTTTCTCTTCCCAAACCCCTATGTTTCTCTCTCCAAATTCTCATATCTGTCTCTTCTACCCAAACCCTCACTCTCCTGATACCCTCATGTGCGTCTCTCTCTCTCTCCTCAAACCCTCATGCCTGGTTCTGTTTCTCTTCCCATACCCCCATGACTGTCTCTCACTTCCCATGCCCTCATGTCTGTCTCTCGCTCCAATACCCTAATGTCTGTCTTTCTATTCCATTACCCTCATGTCTGTCACTCTCTTCCCATACCCTCATGTCTGTCTCCCCCATGCCCTTATGTCTGTCTCCCCTTATGCCCCATGTATCTCTCTCTCCCCTCATACCCCATGTCTGTCTCTCTCCCTTTGGCGAGGAGCTGTATCAACATAAACAGCCACACTTACACACATTCACAGACACCCTTGCACACACAGTCACTTACACTTTATTTAATAAACTATATATCTGTATTTGGATTTATTAGGTTATAAACCTATCTTCTAAATATTACATCCATACACACTCACACATACACACACACTTACACAGACACCCTTACACATACACAGTCACACTTACACACAGAAATACCCACCCTTACACAGACACACTGTCACACCCACACATTCACACTTACACACACTGTCACAGACTTACACATACATCCTCACACACACAGTCACACACTTACACATACACCCACACTCTTAGACACTATTACACACAGACATATTTCTTTTTTTCAAAAGAAAAAAGAAAAAAAAATATGCTACTTGTTCCCATTTACCTTTACTTGTAGGAAGGAGGACAGCTCAGACAGTGTTCTGGCTCTTATCCCTGCAGAGGCATAACACTGTCGGATAGCTTCATCCGAGTGCCGTATGTCAGCACCCGTTGCGTTGCGCTCAGCCCTAGGTGCGGTTACCACAGGTGCCCATCTGACGGCCGCACCTTGACGTGCTGTTAGGAAGTAAAGTCCCTAAAGCTCACTTGCCCCAGGGCGCGGAGCACCCTATGCACCTGCCCAGGATCAGCCCTGAATGTGATGAATAGTTAGAGCAACTGCACAGGTAGAAGAAAAGCATAGCTTGGTGGTCACAGATGAATCTGCAGGTAAGTTGTGGTGCGGTTGCTATGCTACCAGATCCACAAGCTGAGAACTTTAATTTGAATCCTGCTATAGGCTGACTTATGTGGAACCATAACAGTAGTCTATTTGATGTCTTTCCAGTGCAGAAAACAATATGTGGGCAAGACAAAAAGAATATTCAGGGTCTAGGGTATATACAGCAGCATTTCTTACTGCGTTCATTATCTGACAGAAGAGTGATAACTTAAGGACCACCTTTTTTTAGGCAATAATTTGTCCACGTCTAAATATACCCTCTATTTCCAGCAGACACTTGCGCTTGAAGCAACCTGGGTATCATTATTAATTGGGAAGTACTATGTCCACTGCCTCCTTAAACACATGCTATGCAGCAGCAATAACAGCTAATTTTAAGCTGCATTACTTTCATGATCAGTGTCCATACAGCCAATGAATCAGCTGAAATGTCTACATAAAAGGACTCTATTCCGCAGCTATTAGTGATCATAGGTTGCAAGTGGCTTTAATATTTAGTGTTGTCAAAAAAGGACCTACACAATAATAGGTAGGTGGTCATAATGTTAGGGCTGATCGGTATATGCCTTATCCACAGGAAGGATACAGGCCGGTTTACATTAAACTCTGCTTCTCAACTTAAGAGGAGCTGACCTTAGTGCTTGTGTCAGAGAATGCTTAGCCAATCAAAGCGGCTGTCAGAGCCGTCTCTCTCTGCAAGTGGTCTGTGTTAGTTCAATATATGCCTGATTGCTAATCCGGTTGTTGTGTGGAACCATTTGTTTTTATATTAGATGTCATCTGGGGTAATATGTTGAATCATGTTTAACAGGTTTGAAAATACATCATTTTCATTATCCACTAAAACTGAGTTGACAACTGAACTTCATAAATCAAGCACTAATAGCTGAATTGGAAATATAGGCATATTGGAGTTTTGTTTACAGTTCAGCTACTAATGCCTGGATTTACAGTTTATTTTTCAGTTCAGTTTTAGAGACTAGCCCCCCGTGTTGTTCAATTTTCAAGATGATTCTGTATAAAATCTTAACATTGTTGGTATTGCTCCACAGTTTCAAAATCCACCACGTACAATGTTGACATGCTAAATTTAACTTGCAATGGCTGAAATGCTATATTTTCTCTCATACCCAGAACAATGTCAACAGTGAGAGAAAGCTTAGGTCAAAGGGAGTACACAGTATGTGTCATGGGGGAGAAACAGAAGGAATTATAGGATAAGAGACTGCTGGGGTCAGATAGAGGGAGTAGGATCAGAGACAGACAGGGTTATAGAAAGAATGTGACAGGAGGGGATATGATATGGATGAAAGTAAAAATCAGTAATGGTTTAGGGGGGGGGTGTCTAAAAATGAATTGCTAACAGCAACAGTGTATGGTTTTACGCACACAGTTCATAAATATATTACACATGCTCAGGAAGTGGAAATTGATATCAACATAATGGATTATTTGTTAGGGCACAACTGCTGGGGTTGTTCTGGGGGGAAGTGACTTCCCTGTATTTATCAACAACAAAACCAACTTGAACTATAGAATACATGACGGGTTAAACATCAAAGAGAAATACAAATAAAGAAATGAAATAAAAGTCACTATGTTCGTAATGAATGTATAAAACGCTGGTTCTACTTTAACTGAACCATTATTTTCATAAAAATAGAAAAAAAAGTGCAAAACAGACTAACAATGTCATCAATATGGTTAACGGATTGTCTCTAGATTGTAAGCTGGCCCTCTACCTCATGTTTTAGTCTGAATATGTCTGCCTAATTTTGTTTGTTGTATGAGTAGTACCGTGTTAGCCGTGGAAAAACAAGGAACAAGTAGAGTCAAAATAACAGCATTTATTGGCTAAGAGTTTGATTGCAAGCTAGCAACTTGGTCTTGAAAGCTTGCAATCAAACTCTCACTTAGCCAATAAATGGTATGATTTTATTTGGAAGTCCATTTTTCTGCTCTGTAAAAGCTCTGCATAAATTGTTGGCGCTTTAGAAATAAATGGTAATGTAATGTAATTAGAATGTATTCTTTCTATGTTTGTAGTATTGCATTTATATTTCAAGCATCTATATGTGTTTCACATGCTGTGTGCTTATATTTGTGTGACGGAGGAATTGCGAAGCTGGAATTGATAGTGAGATGTGAGTATCACATACAGGGTCTCACACACACACACACACACACACACATCACACAATGTCACATACAAGGTATCACACACACACACAATGTCACATACAGGGTCTCACAGAGCTGCATACACACAGGTGTCACATACACCCCAAAGTGTCTCTCACACACAGCACACAATGTCACATACAGGGTCTCACACACATCACACAGTGTCACATCCAGGATCTCACACACACACATCACACATAAAGGGTCTCACACACATCACACAATGTCACATACAGGGTCTCACACACATCACACACATACAATGTCACATACAGGGTCTCAAACACAAATCACACATCGCAGTGTCACAAACACAAAGTGTCTCACACATCACATAGTGTGACATACAGGGTCACACACACACACACACACACACACGAGACAAGATGTCACAATGGGAGACTACCTCATCTGCCTAATTGGAAATCCTGGCTCGGCGCACTCTGGGTGTTGCGCCCTGTGCGATCGCACAGGTCGCACACCCCAATGGCCGGCCCTGTGCAGAACAAACAACAATAAATAACCAAAATCAAAGGGAAGTTGTACCCATGTACTAAGATGTATAGATATCAATAGCAACTGTAATTCACAAGCACAGAACATCACCTCAGGGATAACAAGGAAAATAAATAAAAATACTATTGAAATAGCTACATGAGCATGAAAATTGATGCACATATGCAGAAATAACATATATTACATGAAAATGGATGAATTCATTAGCATACCTTTACATAGGCCAGAGTGTTCTCAATGCTGCAATACACACTGCAAACCACCTCAGAGATCCCAGCAATCAGAACAAAATATGCATGATTCACGCAACACAGTATCATTATATAAAGAAGACAACCACAACCATTGCTACCCCCAGTAACAGATAGATGATTGTTGGACAGACAGAGAGAAATGGATGGCCTCGTCCTATACATAACTCATAGGCTGAGGGTGGCCCCAATGGAGGCCCAACGGAATGCCCAGAGCGAGGCCCAGAGGGATGACAACCAGGGAGCACTGCTGGCTGATCCTGCAATGGTCACAGTGCCTAGGCACATGCTTTCAAAGGACAACATGGAAAGGTACTCTGACCACCAACTTCTCCAGATGTTTAGACTTTCCTGTGTAGCCATCCTGGGTTTATACAAGCAAATGAGACAGGATTTAGAGCATCTGACTGGAAAGAACCGTTACCTGGGATGATGAGGGAGGTAGGTCGGGATCACACAGCAATCATTTTCACGGTCCCTTGATTTAGTGCTACAGGCCCTGGTCTCCAGAGTTGAGGAGTACACCCACATCCCACCATGCATGCAGTGTGGCACAAGTCAAGATAGCCTTTTACAGGATAGCAGGGATGCTTAAAGTCCTTAAGGCTATAGACTGCACTCCTGTTGGGCTGAGGGCAGAGAAGAATTATATTGAAACAGGAAGAATTAACATTCCCTGAATATTCAGATCAACTGTGATGCTCACCAGGACATCTTTTTTTTTTTCTCAGATAAAAAAGGACAATACAAGACATTTACAAATACCATACAATATAAACAATACAAAATCTCGATACATTTTCCTCCTTAAAGTGCAAAGTAACAATACATCAATTCCCACCCGCATAGTTAACTTTATCAAATATATATATCAGTGTATTCTCTAATCCCCCTTCTCCCTCTCACTTTCCCCACTCCCTACCCCCCCCCAATTCTGTCTAGTTCCTCAGACCTACACCCAGTCTCAGTCAGTTTCCTTATCTGATAATGGGGAGAAGAGTGGGGAAATCTTATCTCATCTAGCTGACTAGCGACAGATACACACATATATATATATACATATACGTACATATAGATGAAAAGGAAAGAGAGGGAAGACAGGAAGGAGAAAAAGAACAACACAAAAAAGGCATCGAGATCTAACTCACAAAAAAGAAAACAAAAAAGAACATGAGCAAGAGCAACGGAGTGTCAACCTTTTATATTATTAGATTCTGACAGGGGGTAATATTATTTGTTACCTATGCTTCTAAGATTTCGATCCATTTGGTCCATTCTCCCCTTTTTCTTCCTTTCTCTCCCCCGACCATGTTAATCCCTCTTTCCATTTGGAACTGATGGATAATTTGTTGTTTTAGTTGGATCTTTTGAAAGGGATCTGCCTTCTTCCAATTCCTTGCTATAATTAATTTTACAGCTACCAAGGAGTGAATAATCGCTGTTTCTTGTACCTTAGTCAGCTTGAGTCTTGCCCAACCTAAGTGTAGTAGCATAGAGCCTACATCTCTTGGTATATTTATTTTACACAGCTTCTCTATTATTTCTTCTGCCAATTTCCAGAGTTTCGTAACTATTGGGCAGCTCCACCAAATATGTGAATACGATCCCTTTTCTGCGAAACATCTCCAGCAGATGTTATCATTACCCCCAGAGAAACTAGCTATTTTTGTCGGTACCATATACCATTTATTTACTACCTTGTAGTGGGTTTCAATTAGAGATAGGCCATGGATTGTTTTGTGAACCCTCACCAGGACATCTTGAGTGTCAAGTCAAGGCATCCTGGTTCATGTCATGATGCAGCCATCTTGAGGGAGTCATACATCAGCACCAAGTTTAACAATGAGGAACTCATAAACTGCAGCAAAACACAGGTACAACAGGGCCCATGCTGCGACAAAGTCTGTAATTGAGCGCACATTTGGTGTATTAAAATCCTGCTTCCAGTGCTTTGATTAATCTGGTAGGTATCTGTTGTACACTCTGACAAAGACATCGGACATTATTGTCTCATGTTGTATATTACATAATGTCATGCTGCGGCCTAAAGTGCTTATACCAGGGATTAGTGATGTGGCTGCTGAGGAGGAAATGTTTCCTGATGTGGTTGTGGATGACGCTCAGGGGGGTCCAGAGGTCAGGACACAGCTAATAACCACACAATTTACTGTAAGTTGACAAGCCATGTGTAACATGTTGTGTACACCCAACCTACAGCTAGCAATGGTGTATTCACAATGTACCCTTCATACACAGAACGAACCCTGAAAACGATCTTTGCTCCTGGTGTCCCTTTGGTTACACATTTCCTTCCATCATTTGAGGTAGGTGAAGCTTGATTTACCCATAGCCTGTTGGTTGAATGTTTATCACCTATTGATGTCTTCTCTTGTGCACCTTTGAGTAGATTGCAGGTATATTACTGGGAACAGATGTGAGGGCCAATCCATGTGTTGACATCTGAGGTGAGTGATGTGCATGTTATCAGAGTACAATTAATAGCTATTGTAAATGTGCAATTACCTCCTAATATATTCACACTGCTGCTTGATGGGAGTAGATATAGCTACAGGAGTGATATTGTTGATATTGTATGCCTGTAATGATGGGACAAGTGTCTAACTCATGGGCGTCCAACATATGCGACCCGCGTGAGCTTAGCAGCGGTAGCTGCACCTCCAATTGCTGGCCGCACTGGAAGAAGCGTCAGGGAATTAAGTTACCTGCACATAGCTCCTCACAGTCAAGTGTGCATAACCCCTCCTCTACCCTGCACGTGAGGTCAGCTCAAGGGTCAGATGGAGGTGATAAGCAGACCAGCAGCATGAATCTTAAAAAGCGGAGGATGGGTCTGAAGATCTCAGCCCCATTCAAAAACTAAAAAAAAGATAAACTGTGTGGTTGGGCAGGTACTGTGTGTATGTAAGTGAGACTGTATGTAAGTGTGTGTGCAAGTGTGACTGTATGCAAGTGTGTGGCTCTGTATGTGTGTGTCAGTGTGGCTGTGTGCAAGTATGACTCTGTATGTAAGTGTGACTCTGTGTGCAAGTGTGTGTCAGTGTGACTCTGTATGTAAGTGTGTCAGTGTGACTGTATGTAAGTATCTGTGTGTGTGTGTAAGTGTGTCTGTATTTTTGTATGTATTTGTGTATGTATGTGTGACTGTGTGTGTATTTCTGTACATGTGACTGTGTGTATTTAATGTGAAGTGTTTTATTTTTACTGTGAGTTTTATTGCTATGGAGTCTGTGATACACTCACATGCTGCACATCACTGTTTATATATATATATAAAAACTGTGTACTGTTTAACACCTATGGTTGACATAACTGAATAATTCAATTTTCCATTCCACCCAACAGGTATATTAGACACATCTGTACAGGCGTACAGAATACACATGTAAAGAGATATGTTCAGTGATATCTGGTCATGTCACCTGTGTTCATAAGTGTGATATGAATTGTTCAGAGATAATGACAGATTTAAAAGTAAATGAATACTCCACGCTTTATTAAAAAAAATATATATACTGTTTAATAATTAAAATTAGTACAATAGTAATTAAATTAGTACAAACACGGCCCTATCACCTCAAGCATTTCATACTATGGTGCTTAATTAACAAACAAAATGCAAGAGTAAGAAAGTAAAATTAAAGTTGAAGGATTTAAACCGAACATTAGTACATATTAATAAACTTAGAGTCAGACAAGATGGTTCAATGGATTATCTCTGCCATCAATATCTATTTTTTTATCTGTGTTTGGGGAGTTGATGTGGATTTCAAGGGATTCATGGGATCAGTGAAATTCAATTATAATGCAACAATCCTTTAGTAGTATCACTGAAATGGTTAAATATATGAATAACATTCAAAGAATATTTCCAGTTTGTTCCCATGCAATGCACAACATGACGCACATATTGGTTTTCAAATCATTATTTTTCAAAGAAAAATAACACCACACCTTTAGGATCTAGTCATTCCCACAGATGTTTCTGCAACTTCACAAGTAGATGAAGTGTTCTCAGGGCACTTCTATTTCTTAAAATCCCAACTGGCCTACAAAAGAACTCAAGGGTGTATGAGAAATGCCAAAAATTAGCAGAATCCAGAAATGCCATGTCCTTTGTCCCTATGATGACGTAGGCCTCAGTTACAAAACAACCCACAATCAACATTTTTTTTTCTTAATGTCCTTAATGCTCTTTTATAAATGCCTAGTTTGGCAAATGCCCCAATTTGTAAGGTTCAGTATAGCTGTATAATACCCTAAGGGTAGCAAACTAGTTAATAAATAGCAGTAAATCTGCTGTTTATATTGCTGGGGTTTTATAAATTCCCTACATCCCTTAGGGAACAACTAAAAAAATACTTAGTTACATTATAACATAAAGACAAAATTTGATTAGAGTTTCACTATTTATTAACCCCTTCCCATCTTTAAGTCATTCTATCCCGTCCTACTTTATGGTGCCTAAATGCTAGTAGGACGGCAAAGAACGTCCCGTGATTACCAGCTCATCGCGTCTCCCTGCAATGAGCTGTGTGCGGATCCCACTGCAGCGACTTGTAGCGAGCGTCCCCACTGTCAGATGAGGTCACTTGGAGTGGCCTCAGTCTAACACAGAAAATTTAATTGACGCTCAAAGTGAGCTTCATCTACATTTTCGCAGACTCCCCTGCTTCCGCCCGGCACGACCGCTGGGGCTTCTGTGAAGAAGCCGGGTACTTCCGCTTTCGTCACAGAAGTCCCGGCGAGCGTGCCGGGCGGCAGCAGGGGAGGTCTGCGCTCATCACGCAGACTTCCTCTGCTGCCCCACTAGCCACCAGGGTAAATCGGGCAGTTGTCAGTTGTCCGTCATAATAGACTGCAGTGTCGGGCAGCATGGAGGATGTCTGCAAGTATCGTGCAGACATCCCCCGGCTGCCCCCACTAGCCACCAGGGATTGAAGTACAGGTAAGGGGGGGGGGACAGAGAGACAGGGGGAGGGAGGGGGGCAACAGAGAGACAGGGGGAGGGAGGGAGGGAAGGGGGCAACAGAGAGACAGGGGAGGGAGGGAGGGGGGCAGAGAGACAGGGGGAGGGAGGGTGGGGGGCAGAGAGACAGGGGGAGGGGGGCAGAGAGACAGGGGGGACAGAGCAGGAAGGGGGGCAGAGAGAAACATGTGGGGGGAAGAGACAGGTGAGGGGGGAGTGGGGAGTGAGACAAAGCTGGGGGCAAGGGAAAGAGAGAGGCAGCATTGGCACACAAAAAGAAATAAACACAAGAAATGCATTTTTTTTAATATAATATTTTATTAAAAAAGCAATTTACATGTGAATATATACAAGTTTAACTTTTTTCCCATAGGGTAGTCTTATATTCAGGCTTTTAGTATTTTTCCTAAAGGAATATCCAAAGTTTGGGGGGTCGTCTTATAATCAGGGTCGTCTTATAATCGAGCAAATACGGTAATGTTCTGTTAAAGTACTTAACTATATATTTTTAAGTTATACTACTGTTTATATTCTTCTTCTCTGATAGACTGAATTTATACAGCTATTTTATAGAAATAAAGTGCCATTTTTAAAATTTTAGCGCTGATTTTGTGATTTGTGGACTCCCTTGGCCACTCCTTACTTTTCCTTTCTTTTTTTTAGGACATGCAGCGAGACAGACATGGCACACACAGAGACACTCAAGGCAGAAAGAGAAAGTGAGACAGGAAACACAGAGAGACAAACATGGCCCAAATAGAGGCACACAGTGCTTAGTAACTGTCAGGTCCTGCCGCACAGCGCCTCTCTGGAGTGCCCAGCCCTCGCTGGGTGTCACGGAGTAGCGGGGGACCTGTGCTCCGGATCAGCAGCTACCCTTCAAGCGCGCGTCACCAAAAAGACGGTGCGCGCGCCCCTCCTCCCTGCAGTGTCGCCCAAGCAGGCACGCGCATCATGACGTCACCTGGCGCGAAGTTTAAAAGGAATCACCAAGCTGAATACTGTGCTTGGTGATTCTTGCTCGTTTCTGCCTATATTTGCGTACCTACCTTTCTGTCTTTCCGTTATTGACCTGGATTGTTTATTGGTGTTCCCTGCCTTCTCCTACCCGACCTTGGATTGTATTATTGGATTACCTACCTGCCTATGCCCTTGACCTGGACTGTTTAAACGATTACCTGCCTGCCTATGCCCCTGACCTCGGATTATTAACTACCTCCTTGCTGCTGTATGCTGTGTGTGTGTTAACCATCTCATTGCTGACTTGCTGCAGTTCCTTGTGGATTATTAACTACCTCCTTGCTGCTGTATGCTGTGTGTGTTAACCATCTCATTGGTGACTTGCTGCAGTTCCTTGTGGATTATTACCTACCTCCTTGCTGCTGTATGCTGTGTGTGTTAACCACCTCATTGCTGACTTGCTGCAGTTCCTTGTGGATTACTAACTACTCCTTGCTGTTGTATTGTATTTGTCCCTGTGGATGTTAGACGTCTACTGGACTATTCCATGCCATATTGTTCCAGGAGTTTCTGCATCCTGGTGAGTACCTTACTCTACGTATATTCCTGTACCCGTATACTGACCTCCTATAACCAACCCTCACAGTAACAGACAGACATAGTAAATAGAGACAGACAGAACAAGGGGGCTTCTAAATATTCTTACTTACTTTGTTGAACAGAACTGTATGAAGTAGCCCACACGGAGATAAAATGTACAGTCATGTTGATACAAATTCCGACATGTGAAGAGATGTTTTTTATGTAACCATGGGAACTCCCATCATTTAGAGATTTTGAATCCATTCATATGATAATGGTGTTTCTGAGCCATGGTAGATAGGGGACTGATCATTATGGCTATTAAATATATAAACATATATTTCTTGGTAGGGACTGTGTCTAATTACGCATTGTATGCACTACCTCTTTACATGTGGTAATTTGTACCTAATTGTATCCCCTCCCTTTTAAAACCATTGTTCTCCCTATCAATGCTGCCTATGATTGGTTCCCTGCCTCTGCTTATACAGTATCCACCTGTATTTTCTTTAAATAAGTATATTAAGGAGCCTGCATCATTGTGTGTTTGCTATATTGCACAGATTTATTTCTCCTCAGACACTTGAGTGTCTACTCAATAAAGAGAGAATTGCAGGGAATTGCTGTGGAAAGTTTAAACTTTAGGCCAAATTAGCCACCTTAGAAAAATTCTCCAATAAAGCTGAATGGAGAATTTTTCTAACTCAGCTACTTTGACCTTAAGTTTGAAATTCTAATCTCAATTGCCTACAATTCTCTCTTTATTGAGTAGACTTCATCTGATTGTTGAGTGAATGTTGCCCTATGTGTTCTACAAAACAAAAAGTAACATTTGTTACAAAGATTAGAAATATAACTTAACACGTTAATACTTTTGTGTATGGAGAATGTGGTGAAATTAATTATTACGTGCTGTCAAGCTTACAAAGATGTCAATATGTCACATATTGAAGATCAATTATAATTACAGAGAAAGAAAAAGCAAATACTAGGTGTTTGTCATCCAATTACACAGCTTTAAAAAACAATGGTACAGATTGTAGCAATATGAATTTGCATTTAAAATTATCAATTATGAATTGAATAAAACATAACATGTATTTTATGAATTCTCTTTGTTTTCTTAAAGAAATAGAAAATGTTTTTTCTTTCAGAATTTTGCAAATGACGAAAACGTACATCACAATTTTGGGTGTGTTTGCTGAACATTCCATAGAATAGACAATAGGGTGAGTGTCTATTTATTAAACTGGTGAGTTGAGATGAGATGAACGTATGCACTGTACAGTGCAGAGACAAACCTGGTGAATTCCTTCTGCAAGAAGAATAGAGTTGGCCTTGCATAGTTTATTGGCAAGAAAGTTAACAGTTTAAAGATTTTACCATGCCAGGGGTGGTGTCCAAGTTCTTTCTGCAGAGGCCACTTCATTCAGATAATAATTTTTCATTTATAGAAAATTACACACACACACACACACACACACATATATATATATATATAAAATCACAGTAATGTTCAGTGTGAGTGTATCACAGACTCCACAGCAACAAAACTCATGGTAACATGCAATGTGTGAGTGTATCACAGACTCCACAGCTATAAAATTCACGGTAACATGCAGACTCCACAGCCACAAATGGACACCCATGAATAATGCATTATCCATGGCCAACTTCTAGTAGGTTCTTCTAGTAGGAGAAGCTCACTTAGTTTGGCCCTGCTCATTGTATATAGTCAGTCAGATGAAATGCCAATGTCTCCTTAACTTACCTACAGCTTACATTTTAATGCATAGCGCAGTACGGGTAGTTGTATATTTTGGTAATTAGCTCAACCCACCAGGAAGTGCAGAGAAATATAAGAAGTTAAACCAGAGAAGAAGGTTGCTAAGGTGAAATGGCAACAACAATCTCTACATAAATGTATGCATGAAAATATGACTTATTTGCAAAACAAAATGCTGGCAATTTTAAAGGATATGAACAGCAATCTCAAAATGTTTGTCTTTTACTGACATCCTGAAAAGCTTTGACCATAGTATAAATGAACTTGTTGGAACAGACATAGATTATATCACAGACATTGAGTTTTAGGGTTATTTTTAGACATGTGCAAAACTAAAATTTTCGTTTTGTTTTCGTCCATTCGGACGAAAATTATATTTATTTCGTCTAAAACGAATTTCGTTCATTACTGCATTCGTTTCAGAAGAAATTCGTTCATTATTTTCGTTTAGTTTAATTTTATTCGTTCGTTTTATAGAATACGTGTAATACTATTGGCTTTCTATAAACCGAACGAGAGCCCCATTCATAAGAAATTCTTATGAATGGTGCTCTAGTTCGGTTCATAGAAAGGCAATAGTACTACATGTTTTCTATAAGCCGAAAGTCTATAAACCGAACTTACGGTTTATAGACTTTCGGCTTATGGAATACATGTAATCCTATTGCTATTCTATAAACCGAACGTTCGGTTTATAGAATAGCAATAGGATTATATGTATTACATAAACCGACAGCCTATAAACCGAACGTTCGGTTTATAGGCTGTCGGCATTTCACTACACGGAGACAGAGTCTCCATTCATAAATTCATTATGAATGGAGACTTTGTCTCTGTATAGTTAAATGCCGACAGCCTATAAACCGAACGTTCGGTTTATAGGCTGTCGGCATTTCACTACACGGAGACAGAGTCTCCATTCATAAATTCATTATGAATGGAGACTTTGTCTCTGTATAGTTAAATGCCGACAGCCTATAAACCGAACGTTCGGTTTATAGGCTGTCGGCTTTTTACTACACGGAGACAGAGTCTCCATTCATAAATTTATGAATGGAGACTTTGTCTCCGTGTAGTGAAATGCTATTGTATTCTATAAACCGACTCTATTTCGGCTTATAGTACTAAGAATGGACGAATGAACGAATGATTTTCGTTTATTAACCATTCGTTCATTCGGCTTTCGTTAGCTTAGCATTTTCGTTCTTCGTTTTTCGGACGAATGGACGAAAATGCTATTTTCGGACGAAAATGCATTAGTTATTTTTAAAAAGATAAGAAATCTTACATTTATATGAAGACTATAGGGGCTAATCAATAAAGAGAGAATTGCAGGGATTTGAGATGTGAATTTCAAACTTTAGGCCAATGTAGCAGAGTTTGAAAAATTCTCCAATGCAGCTGAATGGCATAATTTTTCCAAGTCAGCTACTTTGGCCTTAAGTTTAAAATTTCCATCTCAATTGCCTGCAGTTCTCTCTTTAGTGAGTAGACCCTAAATTGCCATACTTGTCCGCAAGGGGTTAAAAGTAGCTCACGATAAATGAAGCAGACAAAAAATATAATCAGTCCAAATAACACAAATAGAGTTTTAACACTTGTCTGGTAGAAAAATGATAGTGTCTGCTTTGTAATGTGTTTACAGCTACTAAAGCAATAAATTAATTTAACATATAAATATACGTAATCAGCATCTTAAAAGATGGGCTGTAAGCTATTCCTAATACAAATTATTTTTGCTTGTTCTTGTTGAAACACAGTATACTGTAACAACCTATTAATGCTAGAAAGACGAATATGAACACAGAGTATGCATTCAGAGAATTGCGGACACATACAAAATGTATGCCAAGAATATAATTGGATTCGTATTTATTTTCATAAAATGTAATAGAACCTTGCATTCTAGAATATATATATCAAATATCAAGGCGATTGCAATTAAAATGTGCGTAGAGAAATTTAGCAATTTTGCATATGTTTCCTGAATGGCTGCAGGGTACAAATGATGTATGGATTTAAACCCTTTACCTTTGGTTTTGAAAGGTTTGTGAAAATACTGTGTAATGGCAGGTTTGGTCAATGGTGCCCAGAAGCCAAATAGTAATGATCTCATGAATATTTTCATTAAAAACTAATTCTGCCTTATGTGGTTTTATGGGCTCATTAAGGACTAGTTAAATATTTAAATAAGGATATAATTACAATATGCTGATTTGTCATCACTTTGCTATAGTTCAATTAATCTAAAATGAATTCCTATTAACTCAACTACTGCTCCAGTAGCATGTTACTGGGCCTACAGCTTTAAGGCAGAATTGGAAACCGAGAATAGTGTTATTGTCATGCAGTTTCTTAATGGTTGCCAAGGGGTTAGTGTTAGCTTTCGGGTTACCAGACTTTGACATGCGTGAGATTGTTGGGAACTTAATCATTCTTGTAATACATGAACTTGTGGTGAGGAATCACCTCAGTTCAGACTAACAAGTCCCTTTGAGACAGTCAGTATATATAATACGGACATTGTAAGTGGTAACATGAAATACATACATGTAATCTGTAACAAATAACAAAGAATGGTTTGCAGTAATATGTAACATCAGAGCCATCTTATCCAATGGGCAATTGCCCAGGGCCGCCCAATCAAATTGGCCCTATAGCCAAGCTCAGTTCCCCCTAATAGAAGAGCTAAATTGGACAAAAAATGTTGGGGAAGTAGTTAGTGGGGGGAAAGGCTTCGGGACCACCTCTAGCCAGGAATGTTAATAAGTAGAATGAATGGGGGAAAGAGGGAATAAGAGGATGAGTAATACTTTACATTTCTTATACCAGCAGTTACTTTGTATAACACTTTAATATTTTTGTAAATATGGTTTGGAGTGAGATCCAAGCAATAATGAAAGTTGTGCCCACCAGTGGTCCCATGTAGCATTATCTATTCTTCATCAGAAATATTAAACTGGACCATACACGGGAATAAAAATCTGTCATTTAATTATGACAGTCATAATAGTGACACATATTTTCTGCTTGAAGGATGTACAGACCAATGTTCTGATATTCTAGATGTGCTTACACAGATATGCATGTGCAAGTAAGAAGGGAGTTGTGGGTTTTACATGGGTGATGCTGGATGGCAGCCAAACCACTGCTTATGTTAAGTCTGTGGAGGAAATATAATGGTATTTGTTTGAAGAGAAGGTGCCAACCATTGCAACAGTCCAAATATAGCCCCCATCGAGGACAGCTGTATCCACAGTATATGTAAATTCGAAATGTTCTGTTCTCATGGCTGCTCTATTTAGTTCAGGAATCAGGAGATGCTAAATTGTTTAAACTTATTCTCATGAATTTATAAGGGGTGACATGATAGACTGAATGACCCCTGAAACAAATACACTGTTGACTAGTTTATTTTATTGTTACTGAGAAATTGCACATATTTAGAAATTGGTCTAGAAAAGCTTTACAATATCATTACCAATATTGGCATTAAGGCAACACATTCTATTTAGCCAAGGGAAAAACATAAGTAATGGATCGGTGGAGATGCCAAATTACACTTTCACAAGCCCAAATTCTGCGTCTTGTTTGACACCCTTGTAAATGGCATCGTTAATTAATCCCTGGTTTTGTATGAATAAAAAAAATCGATTCCAATGTTTGCAGAAATTAGAGTTAAAAAAATTCCAAACATTGACACATGAAACACAGATAATAGTATGTAAAATAAAGCCAGTAAACCATGTATTTGAAGCTAGATCTCTGCAGGTATACAGTTAAGCTCCAGTAGATGTCAGTACAGTATCTCTGTATCAACATTTCAACACCTTGGGTTTATTCAAAGAAATACGAATGTCAGGAGCAAACTTCATTCATTTTACATTCACCCAGGGGAGGGCTGGTAAGAAGCAGAGTGGCAATTGCTCCCCTGGCTGCCCCCTAAACTGAGTCAATGGGCTGCTCCACTTACAATATTTTAAAAATGCCCAAGTGCATAGCACTTTCAACTTTCTATCCAATTATCTTATATTACTATCAGTCAGCATATTTGGTTTTCCTGTGTATCTCTGATGATATGTAGCCCAGACAGTGCTACATATATTAATATACACATATATGCTAATATGTATCAATTATAAAAGTTCTAAAAACATTTAAAAAAGTTAATATGATAGACCCAAAGTCATGCAAATAAAATAAATCAAATTGTAGATGATTGATCAACATTATAATAATGTTTACTTCAATAATATTTACTTTTATTATGAATTACATCTATGTGGGCGTTTTCTATTATTTGATTTACTCTGCAGGACATTGAGGATCACATATTTACATCTTTTTAATGGATCACCAGAAAAAAACCTTAAAATGTTATTTTATTATTAACACAATGTAATTATATATATGCTCTCCCCCTTGTCTGTCACTTTCTCTCCCATACCCCAATTACTGTCTCTCACCCCCATTGTCTATCTCTCACCCCCATATCCCATTCTCGGTCTATAATCTTGTCTGGTCTCTTTCTGGTACTATATCCCTTGTCTAATTCTCCCCATCCCCCAATTTTGGTCTCTCTCTCTTATCCTCTATTGTTTCACTCCCCTAAAACCCTCAACAGTGTTCGCCTAGGGCACCAGCTTTGTGGGTGTGGCTACTTACTGCTACCGGGAGACATGTTTCACGGTTCAGGCAACCACGAGATTTTTTTTTTTTTTAATAAGCGCTGGCTTATTGCGCAGGAAGGGGGCAGACTGGTGCAGAGGTGAGCGGAGGTGCAAGTCCGCCCCCAAGCAAGGAAGCGAGCAGCATCAGCCCGGTCAGTGCTGCTCGCACTCCCTGTTCATAATAATGATACAGAGCATCGGAGATACAATGCTATGTGTCCTCACTACGTGGGGGCAGGCGACGAGCAGCACTGACAGAGCTCTCATGCTCTGACACCGGGCATGGGGGAGGGAGGGGGAAAACAAATGACATCGGGCATTGGGGTGGAGGGAGGAAAGGGGGAAAAAAGAGTAACACCAGGCATTGGCAGACAGGAAGGGAAAAAAGTGACACCAGGTATTGGGAGGTTTAGGATCTTGCACTGGCCTTGACCCCCAATGTGTGTCTCTTTCCTCTCACCTTCCTTGCTTGTCTCTTTTTCTCATCACCCCCCGTTTGACTAGGGATCCCTGCATGCTTTTATGAAAATGTTTACTTTTTTTTTTTTGTTGCTGTGTTTATATATTGACCTTGTCCCTAAATCGTGGATCAAGATTTGATTTGCTCCAGTGTGTAAACTTCACATTCCTCCATACATGCTCCATATAATCACCGGTGGATCTATACTGACATCAAAAAAGAAAAAAACTAGTGATTTCCACTAAATCATAATAAAGTCATCCATGTGAACATAGCATAAGGGCATGTAAACAATTGCTGCATGAAATCAATGTAAACTCACTTTTTTAAGCTTTTATAGTAGGAATAGTTAATTTTCTATAACTATGCACTGGAACATTATTTGTTTCTTCCTGTAGCTAGCTCTACAGTTTCCATCTCTGGGTGGAAAGTCACCTGTTTGGTGAACCATTTCTAAATGATTATTTATGCTTCTTATCGCTGCCTTCATCAGTAATGCTTTTGAGAATGGTACTTTTTTTTTATATGAGTCTGTCATTTATTCGTTTCTGAAGAGCTTCATCAGCAGCAGACTGGCTTCAATATCAGAACATCAGGGTATATTCAACAGAAAATCAAACCATGCAGGAATATCCAGGAGACATGGATCATTTTGCTATATTATTTTGCAATATGTATAAAAGATTTATTTAGACCTCAGTAGACTACACACTTTAAATTTGGGTTGGGAAGTTTATGTGAATGCATACTCATTGGGACAATCAGATAAAACCACCATACATCATAAAGGAAAAACAATATGAGACGCCACATCACAAAAACCCTTTTATGCTTGAAAAAGGACTTGAATAAATCAAAGAACAAAATCACTATCCATACTATCACTGCTAGTAGTTTTTAACATTATAACAGTTTCCTCTATAATTTAATGCATGCTATTATTTTTCTGATTTTACACATTTCTTGACTCAACATCCCAGTTTTTTCCACAAATAAATAAAAAGGTTAAACTGGTCCATGATTTTAATGATTTGACAAAATGGTTCATTTTAATTGTATACTTGAACAAAATTCAATATATTCTTCCGGGTACAACTCAAACTCATGTTTTAGTGGGGTTTTGCTGTATTCTGTGGATGGGGAATCCTGTAATTGCAGTCTTGAAATGGTTGCATAATACAAACAGCCACATACAGGGTGTCATGCATCAAAACTCCCGCACTGACAAGTGTTGTGAAGGGTATAAAAAGGCACAATCGCTGTTTTGCATTTTTTTAAAAATCCCAACACTTTTAAGTGTGGGATTGAGACCTTGGCAAACAGTGCTTGGCGGAGATTTCCCAAGACTAGTGCAATGAGTGCTGGTACAACCAGAAATTACATAACCGGTAGCAAAGACTCCAAAAATTTGACACAATCTGTGTATGAACCATGTTTATATATATTTCCTTCATTGTACTTATCATTGGATTATTATTAAAATAAACAATTACTACTTGTGGCTAGTTATTACACTTCCTGTGCAGTATTATGTTATGACGAATATATTACTGTGCTTCATTTGTCTAGCATACGTGGTGTCCAGACAGCTATTATTTCTACTTTAATTGTGAAACAACCTGCAAAAATGTAATTGTATATAACTTGATGTGTTAACAGATCAGTCTGTTTATTTATGATATCTGTGCTCTTTTTTCAAACTTTAATCATTTGGTGTATGCATCATACTTCCAGGCTCTTACATTGAAATTATGGCAATCACTTGAAACTGTCGTACACAGAAATCTACATGAATCTTGTGTGTGCGTCATTCACCACTTCATCTGTAGTTTGATAGCTCTAACATACCAGAAGGCAGCATATGAATGACTGAGAGAAAATGCACAAGCTGTCTTACCCATTACATAAATATAGATGAGAGTAGTTATGGTAATACAGTAGATATCCAGTGTCAGTAAATACCAAATACCTTTGCCCAAATATCTTAATTCTAATATTATCAGTAACAATGTTACCTATAACATATGTTCTGGTATAAATAACAGAAGGTATTCAATTGTAGTATTAGAAAAGTGAATGTACTAGAGCTGCATGGTAAGTGTGTATAAAAGAGTGACAGTGTTCTTTGCTGTGTCACAAAAAGGGCAATATTATTAATACTGTGAGGGATTTGTTGATTAGCACAATATCACATGATGTCCCTAAATTTCAATAGCAATTCTCAGACACTCTGGGTGACAATTATTAAACTGGAGTGTGCAGTTATATTTCTGATTTTGGAAGCAAAAAGTGCATTGCTAATAGAAAAGTGGAACTTTACTGAGAACTTTCAAAATGCAGAAAAATATCTAGAAGGTTTTTCTTTTTTCTTTTCTTTACATATTTAACCACTTAATGTCTCCATCAAAGCAAATGTAATATTTATATTGTGGGTGGAGATGCCTGATAAGTTGGAGTTGTCAAAAATGTGCAGAAAATATATGTTTGTCCAGATCATAAAATTGAGTGGCAGGTTAATCTGCTCCAAAAAGCACTCCGAGATTAGAATAGCCTAAGTACTTCTAAACAACACCAACAGGGGTCTTCAAAATTTGCCAACTGAGACCCCAAACCAAAGGGGATGAAATTCAGGAACAATCCTTCATTCTCATGCAAGTTTTTCAACCAATCACAGAGCCCCGGTGGTGCTGTAAACCCATCTAAGATGGCCACCATCTCCACGGGAAACCTCTTAGCAAGGAAACTTTCACTGGATCCCACAAACCGGAGGTCCCAAGCGGAGGACTGGAAAGAGGCATTTTGCCTCCTACCTAATCGCTGAGATTATCGAGAAAGCGATTCAGTTGCTGTCGCAGTCAATGTAGTGCGACATGACATTGAGGCCATGTATGAAATGGTTCAGTCAGTGGAGAAAAAAGTTACCACAAATTCGAGAGACTGGATCAAACAGTGACTTACCCTGCTCCACTCTGACATTTGTCCTCAACGGTGGCCTCATATGAATAACAAACCCTGTGAGTCCTCATCTTATGATCTCTTAGCGTAGTGGATACCGAGCTAAAGCTGACATTAAAACCCATACCAAACTCACTCCAGCTAAATGACTTAAATATTGTTACTCGTGTAAACCCGGTCTTATCAACCCACTCCTGGATTCATGACTTCAGAAGGTATACTCATTTATAATTATACTGTAGAAGACATTTATTATGGCTCTACAGAAGAGTGAATGCAAGCTTAATACAAATCTTCAGGCCAAACCTGGGTTTTGAACTATCCGGAAGTGAGAATAATGTGTGCCTCTCGAAACGAGGATTACCATCCCAAATCGTTGAGATGCTGCCCCATCCATACCATGCTTGGGGCTTCTGTAGTCTGAGACTATCATCCACCTTTTGGAACTCCACTATTATTGATAATAAACGTTCAGTTTATTTGTCTGTGGTTACTGATGTTATCACTCAAGTTGCTTTAAGTGTTTAATTCTACCGCTATGGCCCTGCCTTGTTCTTGGATACAATCTGAGATATGGCTGTCTTTTTAGCCACCGTAGCCCATTGTTGCAGTGCTACTACACTGCGGGTGGACTGTCTCACCCAAGTTTTATCCCCCCCTTTCTCTTCCCCTTCACTGGCTTTCTTTCCTCTCTTTCTCCTCTCCCTCCCCCACTTCTTAGGTGTTATCTTATCTTGCCATCCCCAACTTATACTATACTATTTCTCTTTAGTCTTACTTTACAATGAATATTATATAAGCTTCTGTTGTATAGAGCTAGTATTTTGTTAAACATGTTTAAGCAAAGCATCTGTGTAGGCCTTCATATTTTGAATGTAAACTAATATTGATAAAACCCAATAAATTAAAAAATATAAATAAAAAAGCTTTTTGTTGGTAGACATTCAGAGGGAATAGAAAATATGTAGCGTCCGCTCTAGTAAAACAGAAACAAAATACAAACACAAGAAACCTGCAGTAGACAAGATTGGTCTCAGAAATAAAATCCACAAGTGAATGTGCAAAATGGGGCAGGAATTGAAGAAAACATAAAGCTATTGTGCTTTCTGAAAAACCATTGTGTTACTCGGTGTAGTAGCATACATGACTTTAAAATGATAATAAACCTTTACTCAAAAAACATCCCTCTAAAAAATTTATACATCATTTTTTTTTAAAAAAGAGTCACTGTATAGAAATATTTATCAGCATAGTGAAGATGAAGCTCAATAATTTTAAATATTAATAAATAGTACTGTAGCCCACCCTTAGGTAACATCCTGCTGTGGTTACTGGCAAGGCCAATTTTAAAGTGTCAAACGTGTTGATTTAATTAAATGCTCTTTAAAAGCTAGCCAAGAGCATTAAAAATGCCTTGGGATTTGTTTTAACAACCCTTATTATGGTACTTTGGATTGATGCTTGTTGCTGACAGAACTGAGAAACCAGCTAGGGTATGCAGGTTTGAGAAAGGAACATGCATTTTCTTTTACTCCATTGGTAGCATCAAATTTCTGTGCTGTGATCCAACAAGATTAAATAAGTGTGCATGGTACTAACTGGACTCTTGTCATAGGATTTAGATGATTACATATGTAATCCTATTGTGGTCCTGTAGTTTGTTTTTTACTGGTGCATTCATCCTTTATGTAATATTGTGAATATATATATATATATATATATATATATATATATATATAAACTATACATAAACTATACATATAATGCTATCTGTGTTAGCCTGTTTTACTAAATGGCCACAATAAGGGTCTCCAGAAATCTATAATTATGGGGTGAAGGAAAGTGGTTAATACTGAGGAATGTTAGGCATTAAGTATGTATTTGAAATACAATATGTTTAATAAATAAAAATTCAACAATATATAAACTGCAGTATATGGAGAAATCTTTAACATGAAAATCACTGTCCCTGATGCCTACTCCATATGTGGGCGCCAAACTTGTAAATAATGATGGTAACGTCAGTGCAAAGAGCCATTGTATAAACCACTATGCAGAACCAGGCTCAGTGTGAGAGCAAAACAAGGCAGCTCCAAACACATCTAATGGAACAATCGCCGGCTCCATTCAATACAAATGGCTCTATTCACTAAAATTCAACTTTGGAGGTTAACTTTCATTTTCGGTTTGACTTAGGAAAAAACCCAAGTGTGAATCTTCCCCATTTGAAAGTAATGGGTGGTGAAATAATCAAAGCTATTTTTGGCACCCGAGTTTGGCTTAGTCTCAAACATGGCTTTGATCATTTTGTCTCCATTACTTTCAATGGGGAAGATTCAGGTGGCGAATTTGACTTGGTCTCAACATGAAAGTTGACCTCCAAAGTCTAATTTTAGTGAACAGACCCAAGAGTTTCACAGGACAGCTGGACAGCCTCTTTCACAGCACACATGTTATGAAAAACAAACTCCTCATATACTCATCGGTCCAATAAAATAAATAAAATTAAATATATACTTGGTATTAACTTGACATTGGTCACAAATTTAAATGATTGTAGATGTTATTCTATCCTGGCCCTACAGTTTGTTTTTCCCTTATGTGATGCATTCATCCTTTACACATATTGTATCTCTCTATATACATATTGATATATAGTAGCCTGATTTTCTAAATGGCCACAGTGTGGTTCTCCACAAATTATGGTGTGGTAGAAAGGTGTAAAATTATATATATAAACATTTATTATGTTATGAGTTATAAAAAAAAATGTTTTTCACGTTTTTATAACTTGAAAATCTATTAGGTTTTAAATTCCCTGGTCGATTCCCTCTTTCATGAATATGGACATTTGACGTCTCTCTGGTGCTTATAGCATTTTACCTACTTATGAAAAGTTTTTCAAGGTAATATTCAGTTTCAACATGTCATATTTTAGTTGTTTGATTCATGGTAGATTATGCTACACTTTTTCTAGAGTGATTTCAAACAGCAAATAATGTATTTTTTCCTAGACTGTTGGCATCACATATGCAGTTTGCAGAAGAAAATAGATTATCAGTTTCCTTCCCCATGAAAGCAGGGAAAGTCCAATTTCTACCGTGCAGATTTATTAGAATTTGTTTTGTAATAAAGCACTGAATCCCCAAGACGCATTTGTACCATAAAAAAAATCACTTCTATCTAACAAAGAACTTGTGGAACATTCAATTCAACATGCTGCATCTTTATTTTAATCTTACAAAATGTTCAGAGCCTCGTACCAATGCCATTACTTATGATACCTCTGATGACAAAAGAATACACAGGCATGCCAAAGAAGTTTTCTTTTCTTCATAAATAAATAGTAAACTTGCTGGTTTAAAAGTAAATTACAAAGCAGTGGCTTATACTATTAATTCCAAGCCCATCATTAAAATGGTGAAATAGGTGGGAAGGACCCATACAAATTATAAGTATGTTTAGGCATAATGTTGAGTCCAGATTATGGTATTGTTGTTTGCACATATACTACTATGTCTGTATTTAAATACTTGAGCCAATAACTAGGTGATTGATGGAAATAAATATTTGGTATCATGAATACCAGGATTGGTGCCCTGAATGTAACTGGGCCCATGGTCTGACACGCCCCCCCCCCCCCCCCCCCGCGCCTTTATTATCTACAGAACTGGGGGCTGGTCATGTATTCTGGCCCCTAGTTATAACTGGGACAGGGGACTGGGCAAGAGTCCTCTGGCCACCGAATTATGTATGGGGGAGGACAGGGCCGATCCTAGGGTCACGGGCGCAGGTTTTCCTTTGGCACCCAAGCGTGGGCGTGGCTAAATTAAGAACTCCTCCACCTTTAGACATTTCTGTTCCAGACATGCCCATTTCAATATTGGGGAGAGGGGAGGGAGAAAACTTTATTTTAATGTAAAGGACCAACGTTTATTTTAAATAAAGATATATATTTTGCCATAATACTGTGTAGTGGTTTTATTTATTTCTATGATGCTCAGCCAGCAACATGGGAGACTTTTTGCTGGCTAGAGTTTTTACTACCGTTTTACTACCATACTACCCATGATTCCCAACCAGCCAAAGTCTCTCATTAGTCTGGCTGAGCATCATTGGAAAAGAAGTACACAATGAGTGATAAATAATATTCCACCAAGTCAGTCACTCACGTGTCTCTCTCTCTCCCCGTACCCTCATGTCTGTCTGTCTCTCCCCGTACCCTCATGTCTGTCTCTCTCTCCCCGTACCCTCATGTCTGTCTCTCTCTATCCGTACCCTCATGTCTGTCTCTCTCTCCCCATACCCTCATGTCTGTCTCTCTCTCCACTCATGCTCCATGTCTCTCTCTCTCTCCATTCATGCTCCATGTCTGTCTGTCTCTCTCCACTCATACTCCATGTCTGTCTGTCTCTCACTCTGCACTCATTCCCCATGTCTGTCTCTCACTCTGCACTCATTCCCCATGTCTGTCTCTCACTCTCCACTCATTGCCCATGTCTGTCTCTCTCTCTCCACTCATGCCCCATGTTTGTCTCTCTCCACTCATACCCCATGTCTGTCTGTCACACCCCATATCTTTCTCCTATACCTCCTACCTACCATGTATTTGTCTCTTCCCATGTCCCTTTTTCATGCCCCCTACTGACCTCATCTCAGAACTCAATTAG
The DNA here is from genome assembly GCA_036172795.1 of Pelodytes ibericus. Classification (NCBI taxonomy): domain Eukaryota; kingdom Metazoa; phylum Chordata; class Amphibia; order Anura; family Pelodytidae; genus Pelodytes; species Pelodytes ibericus. The sequence goes on from CM069861.1 coordinate 127,415,088, forward strand.
CGCTGCCTTGATCTCCCCGCACATAGTGATGACTCTGACCGTTATGTTCCGATGCTCTAAGTCATCACTGTGCACGGAAAGAGCAGAAATCGCTGACTGAGGTCTAAGGGGAAACATGGCGCCGATCTGCAGAGCTGGCTCTGAGAGGCAGGAAAGCAGCACATGGGCAGCCCATTTGCAGAGGTGTTCTTAGGGTACACTTTGCCATTAACATAAGCAACAGCCAGTTTGCCTATTAAAAATGCTACAGTTTGCCCAATAAAAATGCCAGTTCGTCCATTAAAATACACCAGTTTCCCAAGTAATATGCCAATTATTTTGCCCATTAATATGCCACAGCCAGTTTGTCCATTAATATACAACAGGCAATTTGCCCACTGATATGTCACAGACAGTTTTCCCATTTATATACCTATGCTAGTTTGCCAATTAATAGGCTACAGCCAATATGCCACAGTTAGCCAATAAAAGCATAATCTCCTCTCCTGCCTTCCCCAGTACTCACCTTGCTGCTGCTCTCGTGTCCCCGGCCGTCTCCTCCGCACAGTCTTCCCTCTACGCACGCTGAATGCAGGAGGGGGGAAATAGACGCCAGCTGGTTGGGGGCTGGTGCCCTCCATGTGATAAATTGATGAGCGCAGTGAGGGCCATGGGCAAGAACACACTTGCACACAGCCACACATAAATACACACAGCCACACATAAATACACACAGTCACAGATAAATACACACAGTCACAGATAAATACACACAGTCACACATAAATACACACAGTCACACAAACACAGTTACACACTTAGTCACTCTCACAGACATACATTTACACAGACACCCTTATACACACTGTCACACATACATAAATACACACACAGCCACCTTTACACACTTAGACACAGGATACACTTGCACAGACACTCATGTACACACACTTACACAGACAGTAACACACACACACATAGTTATACACATTGACACACACACATACACATTCACACACACTTACACAGACAGTAACACACACATACACACTTATACACATACACACACACTTACACAGACAGTAACACACACATAGTTATACACATTGACACACACATACACACTTATACACATACACTTACACAGACAGTAACACACACATAGTTATACACACTGACACACACACATACACACTTATACACATTCACATTCACACACACTTACACAGACATTAACACACACATAGTTATACACACTGACACACACATACACACTTATACACATTCACATTCACACACACTTACACAGACATTAACACATTGACACACACACACACTTCCACACTTTCTTTTTTTATTTTATATTTTAACAATACCCCCCCCCCCCCAAACTGTTATCACCTCCTCCTCCTTGTTAAAGCAGCACAGCGCGACGGGTGCAAGATCCGCCCCAGTCGTGTTCTGTGATTGGCTGCAGGGAGGAGGATGTTCTCTATGGTGTCTTGGCAGATACTCTAGAGAACGTCCTCCTCCCGGCAGCAGCCAATCACAGAACGCGACGGGGGCGGAGCTTGCACCCGTCGAGCTGTGCTTGCTTTAACAAGGAGGAGGACGGCAGGGAGAGAGCTCCCTGCTACAGCGCCTCTCCTCCCGTGCGCCTGGGCGCGGTGCACCCCGTGCACCCGCCCAGGCTCGGCCCTGGGGGAGGAGGCTGGGCATGATCGGTGTAGAAAAGGATATAAAAGCAATATTAAAATATATAAAGGGAATCAACATGATAAAGGAGTATAGCATTTATCAAATAAGAAAAAAACACTAAAACAAGAGGACATTGTCTTCAATTAGAGTGGAAAGGGTTAAATGGACACTACCACTTACATAAGATGTAACTAGATGACCTGTGAATTTAAAACAAACACATATATAAGACATATGCCACTGTCTAGGTGTCAATCTCCTACCATCACACAAGATAGCAGATTAACCAGTAAGACCAATAAGTCTTACTTCATTAGTGGGGAAAATAATGGAAACCTTGTTAAAGAATAGGATTGTTGAACATCTAAAATCGCATGGATTTCAAGATCAGAGACAACATGGGTTTACTTCAGGGAGATCATGCCAAACTAACAATTATAAATTAGTAAATATTTGAAAACAATAAGAATCTAGAAATATATAGCTGCAATCATAAAGTGTGTTCCCCCACACCCAAAAACGCAAAGTGAAGTAGTAAGGTGATGTACTTAAAATCTATAGACGTATATACTTAACATAGATGATCAATAATGCTCCAACGTGTACATGAAAAACATAATAATAAACAAACAATGTGTGATATTGTTGACAACAAAGGTGGAAATCCAAGTATATGCCCCCTTGGTATATGCACTTACATATATCTGAGGTATAATCAGAGTGGTAAGTGCTCTCAGGGCGTTAAGTGGAAAGGATATAAGGCAAGTATATGCATGTATCTCTGTACTTTGACTCAGCCATGCAGCAGGAGACCTTAGTATAGAATCATAGAGAGAACTGCATAGTGTAGGCATAAAATCATGTACCCCCATAATCTGAGGCTTACTTAAAAAGACAATAAAAGTGCACAATAAAAGTTAAGTTGCCACTTGCGGAAATCCAGATGCAGTAGTGTCCTCTTGGGTACACCGTGTATACAGGATTCGTCTCAGAGTGTCTGTACGAAATCGACGCGGCATCCCACTCAGTTAGACCAGACTCCTTCTCTCCGAAATCACAATAGACGACTTAGGTTCGGATGCGCCTCCTCTCACAGCTTTGTTGTCAACAATATCACACATTGTTTATTATTATGTTGTTCATGTACACGTTGGAGCATTATTGATCATCTATGTTAAGTATAGACGTCTATAGATTTTGAGCTCATCACCTTACTACTTCACTTATTGATTTTTTTGATTGGGTTACTAAAATCATAGATCAGGGTGGTGCAGTAGACATTGCTTACCTAGATTTTAGTCTATTTTATCTTTAAGTTTGGATTTCAATATTGTTGAATGGATTAGACCAGAGGCGGCCAACGTGCGGCCCGCCTGAGCTCTGCTCCGGTACCCGCACCTCGAACTGCACACCACACGAGAAGCTGTGTCAGGGAACGATGTTCCCTACACGCTCTGTGTATGGAACTTCGTTCCCCGATACAGCTTCCCGTGCGGTGTGCAGTGCACAAATCCCCTCCTCTACCCTGCGCATGAGGTCATGCACAAGGGTCAGAGGGAGGGAAGAAGCGCACCGGGAGTCCACAGCCACGTGTGTGGGGTAAGTGTATGTATGTATGTGAGTGTGTGTATCAATGTGTGTGTGGGTTAAGTGTATGTATGTATGTGAGTGTGTGTGTATAAATGTGTATTAGTGTGTGAGGTAAGTGTATGTATGTATGTGAGTGTGTGTATCAATGTGTGTGTGGGTTAAGTGTATGTATGTATGTGAGTGTATAAATGTGTATTAGTGTGTGGGGTAAGTGTATGTATGTGAGTGTGTGTATCAATGTGTGTGTGGGTTAAGTGTATGTATGTATGTGAGTGTGTGTGTGTGTATAAATGTGTATTAGTGTGTGGGGTAAGTGTATGTATGTATGTATGTATGTATGTGAGTGTGTGTATCAATGTGTGTGTGGGTTAAGTGTATGTATGTATGTATGTGAGTGTGTATAAATGTGTATTAGTGTGTGGGGTGAGTGTGTGTGTGGGGTAAGTGTATGTGTGTGTGGGGGGTAACTGTATGTATGTGGGTGTGTGTGTATAAATGTGTATTAGTGTGTGGGGTAAGTGTATGTATGTGAGTGTGTTTATCAATGTGTGTGTGGGTTAAGTGTATGTATGTATGTGAGTGTGTGTGTGTATAAATGTGTATGAGTGTGTGGGGTAAGTGTATATATGTATGTATGTGAGTGTGTGTATCAATGTGTGTGTGGGTTAAGTGTTTGTATGTATGTGAGTGTGTATAAATGTGTATTAGTGTGTGGGGTAAGTGTATGTGAGTGTGTGTGTGGGGTAAGTGTATGTATGTGTGGGGGGTAACTGTATGTATGTGAGTGTGTGTGTATAAATGTGTATGTGTGTGAGTGGGGTAAGTGTATGTATGTGAGTGTGTGTAGAAATGTGGATGTGTTTGGGGGTTAAGTGTATGTATGTTTGTGAGTGTCTGTATAAATGTGTATGTGTGTGAGTGGGGTAAGTGTATGTATGTGAGTGTGTGTATAAATGTGGATGTGTGTGGGGGTTAAGTGTATGTATGTTTGTGAGTGTCTGTATAAATGTGTTTGTGTGTGGGGGTAAGTGTATGTATGTTTGTGAGTGTCTGTATAAATGTGTATGTGTGTGGGGGTTAGTGTATGTATGTATTGAGTGTGTGTATCAATGTGTGTGTGGGTTAAGTGTATGTATGTATGTATGTATGTGAGAGTGTGTATGTGTATTAGTGTGTGGGGTAAGTGTATGTGAGTGTGTGTGTGGGGTAAGTGTATGTATGTGAGTGTGTGGGGTAACTGTATGTATGTATGTGAGTGTATGTGTGTGTGGAGTGTGTGTATGTGTATAAGTGTGTGGGGTAACTGTATGTGTGTGTGTGTGTGGGGTAAGTATGTATGTGAGTGTGTGGGGTAACTGTATGTATGTATGTAAGTATGTGAGTGTGTGTATAAATGTGTATGTGTGTGAGTGGGGTAAGTGTATGTATGCGAGTATGTGTATAAATGTGTATCTATGTGAGTGCATGTTAAGTGGGTGTGGGGTAAGAGTATGTATGTATGTGAGTGTGTGTGTATAAATGTGTATGTGTGTGGGGTAAGTGTATGTATGTGAGTATGTGTGTATAAATGTGTATGTGTGTGGGGGGTAATTGTGACTGTGTGTGTGGGAAGGGGGGGGGGGGTATGTGTGACTGTGTATGCATGTGTGTGTTTGTAGTTAATGTGACCACTACACATTAGTGTAATATATATATATATATATATATATATATATATATATTTACATACACACACATGTATATAATTATATATATTATTCTCTGAATGAATGAAAAATGAATGCGGCCCACGCACGCATACATTTCTAGCGAAGTGGCCCTTTGCAGAATAAACTTGGACACCCCTGGATTAGACAATGGCTGAGTGACAGGCAACAGAGGGTTGTTGTCAATGGAGTATATTCGATGCAAGTTCTTGTTACAAGTGGGGTACCTCAGAGATCTGTACTTGGACCCATTCTCTTTAATATTTTTATTTTTGATATTGCAGAAGGTCTTGTTGGCAAAGTACCGTATTTGCTTGAATATAAGATGAGGTTTTTTTCAGAGCAAATGCTCTGAAAAAGACCCCTCTTCTTATATTCAAGGTCGTTTTATAATCTGACCTCAAATCGAGGTCAGATTATAAGACTGGGATCCAGGTCCCCCGCAGAGCTGCAGGGGACCTGGATCCCCCTCTCAAGCAGCCAGGGGATGTCCCTGGTGGCTAGTGGGGGCAGCCGGAGGATGTCTGCACGATACGCGCAGACATCCTCCCCTGCCGCCCGGCACGACTGCCGGGCCTTTTATGATGAAGCCGAGTCCTTCCAGCTTCATCATAAAAGTTCCGGCGGAAGTTCCAGGCAGCAGCGGGGGATGTCTGCGCATATCGTGCAGACATCCTCTAGCTGCCCCCGCTAGCCACCAGGGACATTCGGGCAGCAGGAGGATGTCTACACGATAGTGCAGACATCCTCCATGCTGCCTGACACTTCCGTCTATTATGACGGACCGGCTGCCCCCACTAGCCACCAAGGAGAGACGAGGTAAGAGGGAGGGGGGGGCATAGAGAAACAGAGGGGGGGAGAGACAGAGACAAGGGGAGGGAGGGGGGAAAGAGACAGAGACAAGGAGACAAGGGGAGGGAGAGGGAAAGAGACAGAGACAAGGGGAGGGAGGGGGAAAGAGACAGAGACAAGGGGAGGGAGGGGGAAAGAGACAGAGACAAGGGGAGGGAGGGGGAAAGAGACAACGGGAGGGAGGGGGAAAGAGACAGGGGAGGGAGGGGGGAAAGAGACAGGGGAGGGAGGGGGGAAAGAGACAGAGACAAGGGGAGGGAGGGGGGATAGACACAGTAAAGTAAGAGAGTACATTTAAAAGAAGAAAAACTACCACAACTAGATGACATAGTCTAAAATTAGAGGGGCAGTGATTTAAAAGTAATATCAGGAAGTATTACTTTAATGAGAGGGTAGTGGATTGATGGAATAGCCTTCCACCAGAAGTGGTAGAGGTTAATACAGTGAAGGCGTTTAAGCATGCATGGGATAGGCATAAGGCTATCCGAGATATATGAGAAGGCTAATGAAAGTATTCAGAAAATTGGGCTGTCTAGATGGGCTGAATGGTTCTTATCTGCTGACACATTCTATGTTTCTAATTATAACTGTGATGAACGCAGAGGCGTCACTAGGGTTGGTGTCACCAGGTGCTGTAAGTCATGGTGTCACCCCCCTGGATTTCCTCCAATACCATGTCAAACAGATTCCTTAGTAATGCCAGTTAGATGGCCCATTAAATATGCCACATACAGGAGCCCCACAAATTATGCCACACACAGGAGCCCATTAACTAAGCTACACACAGGAGCCCCATAACTATGCCACAAACAAGAGCCCCAAAAATTATGCCACACCAGAGCCCCATAAATGATGCCACCCCAGAGCCCCATTAATTATGTCTCACCTCAGAGCACAATTAATTTTACCACACACACACAGGAGCCCCTTAATTATGCCACACATAAGCGCCCCATAGTTATGCCACACACAAGCGCAGGTTCTAGGACACTTCTTCGCTGCATCTTCATCACTGACAGTTCAGCGCGGCAGTTAGAACGCTGAACTGTCAGCAATGAAGAATAACACTGCTGCTTGATCGTGGACGCGGCTATGTAAGAGCTGACAGTTCAGTGCTGAACTGTCAGCTCTTACAAATGTACAAGTAAAAAGAAAATACCCCCCCCTAATAAATTATTCCCCCCAAAGTGCCCCCCCAAACCCCAATACTAAAATTAACCCCAATACAAAAATTAACCCATAAAACCCCAATACTAAAATTAACCCCTAAACCCTAATACTAACCCCCGAACCCTAATACTAACCCCCTAAACCCTAATACTAACCCCTGAACCCTAATACTAACCCCCTAAACACTAATACTAACCCCCAAACCCTAACACTAACCCCCGACCCCAAATACTAACCCCTAAACCCTAATACTAACCCCTGAACCCTAATACTAACCCCCTAAACCCTAATACTAACCTCCGAACCCTAATACTAACCCCCTAAACCCTAATACTAACCCCCGAATCTTAATACTAAAATTAACCTCCTAAACTCCTAAACCCTAATACTAAAATTAACCCCCTAAACCCTAATACTAAAATTAACCCTGAAGCCTAAAAACTAATTCTAACCCCCTAAACCCTAATTCTAACCACCCTTAGTAAAATAAACTAAAATAGCTAAAATACTGAAATAAACTTACCTTTAGCGATGAAATGTCCCGCGATGAAATCTCCAGCGACAAGCTGTCTTGTGGTGCAGAGTCGGCGGTGAAGCGGCTGCGCGGAAGCAGCAGCGATGAAGTGTCCCATCCCCGCCACAGCATCACTTTGCCAATTAAAATAAACAAATTTTCCCATTAATATGCCAGTGTTAGTTTGCCCATAAATATGCCACAGCCAATTTGCCCAATAATATGCCAGTATTATTTTGCCATTAGTAAGCCACAGACAATTTGCCAAGTAATATGCCAGTTTTTTTTTGCATTAATAAGCCACAGCCAATTTGCCTAATAACATGCCAGTATTATTTTGGCATTTAATATGTCACAGCCAATTTGCCCAATTATATGCCATTATTGTTTTTGCCACAGCCAATTTTCCCAATAATATGCCAGTGTTATTTGGCCATTAATATGCCACAGCCAATTTTCCCTATAATATGCCGGCATTATTTTGTCATTAATAAGCCACAGCCAATTTGCCCAATAATATGCCAATATTATTCTGCCATTTAATATATGCCAGTATTTTGCCATTCAATATGCCAGCATTTAGCCATTAAAAATGCCAGTATTTCCCCACTCAATATGCCAGTATTTTGCTATTCAATATGCCAGTATTATTTTGCCATTCCATATGCCGGTATTTAGCAATTCAATATGCCAGTATTTTGCCACTCAATATGCTAGTATTTCGATATCCAATATGCAGTATTATTTTACCATTCAATATGCCAGTATTATTTTGTCACTTAATGTGCCAGTATTTGGCCACTAAATATGCCAGTATTTTGACACTCAACATGCTAGAATTTGGGCATTCAATATGCCAATATTTGGCCACTCAATATGCTATTATTATTTTGCCATTCAATATGCTGGCCAAATAAAGTATAATTTAAAAAAAAATTGCCTACCTACAGACCAAACCTGAAAAAAACATATTCTGTGTGCCATGAGGGCAGGAAGTGAAAATCACACGAAGGGTGCATCTGTGAATAAAAAATCACCTTAACTAATGTACAGCGACGATCAGCAATGCCCTGGAATTCCTTATCTTCGCACTGGCGAGAGGGGTTGTCCCCAAAAAATCAGCCTAAAAATGAAAATTAAAAACCAAATCTCTCTCCAGTGAAGACGGACACACATTAAAATCTCATCTCTTTAGGGTAGGCTGGTTTTGAGACCCATTTCAAAACCAGCTAATGGCTGGGTTGTGACCAGAAACTTTCACTGCCCAACCTCATGACACTCATGAGTATTTTTTTCAGGTGTAATCTCATCTACCTTGTGCAACTTTGAGGTGGGAGGTAGGTAGGTTCTTTTAAAAAGGATACATTATTAACATGCCAAGCTCCTGGTCCATTATAATTAGGGGAATGGGGGCACCTTGTGGGCATTTTGGGTGCTACAGGAGCTGAGGGCACATCCCAACCAGCCTGGGAAAGGAGGACCCGTCATTTGGCGGGCGTGATCTGGTAGTAAGCTTGGGTGTCCCAAGCTCCCAAGGGGACACACACATGTGCACTGTCACAGTACTGAGTGTAGTGTGCATGTGGTCAGGGGCTGGCCTAGCATAGTCGTGAATCCTGGCAGGTGCTGGTATACCTTAGAGTCACTGCCTGGATGTGCCTGGCACAAGCAAAGTTGCATAGGGGTTATGTTATTTATCTTTCCCTATCTCCTTGCTTGGCACAGGGGAATTTGGGGGCAAAATACGGAATGTCCCTCCTAAATGGGAGGTATGTGTTGATGTATCTTATTGGTGAGCTTATTGAACCATGAACCTTTAAGATTTCAGAATTTATATATATTTATGTACAATATTTCTGATTCGTACACTCCATGGACTAACCAGAAAATGGCCTGGCACTTGCCTAGGCAAAATACATAGCCAAATAGTGAATCTGTACCCATTGTTTGCAATATATATGCCCTGAATTGCAGAAACATTGCAGTCATCCTATAGGAAAAAAACTTCATGGCAAAACATATGTCTAAGCAGTTTTCTCTGTGTGCTTACTGATTTTTTTTTAGGAGAAAGCAACATTTCTCCATTTGTGTACTAAGGTTCTCTTGTCTCCCTAAACAGTCAAATTCTGCAGAGCCTGATGACTCACCCTCATAAAGCTTTTATTGCAATTATAATATCTCCTGCTTGTGGATGTTTGATGATTATGCCCCCTGTGCTTTTTAGAAATTAAGAATTACACTGTGGACTGCAGCAGCTAAACAGATGCCTGTAACGTTTTGAAGACATTCAGAGCAATATTAACTGTGTTCTTTGCAATGAAGATGCACTGGAAAACTGCCTTTAAGTTGTTGTCATGCTACAGCTCTCAAAACGTGGTGGTTGAGGATAATGAGAGCTGTAGTCCAATATTATTTGAAAAGCCACTGTTCCCTAGCGTTAACATAGAATGACTTAGTAGTGCCACTCTTCATAGTCATAAAGAATTAACTATGCACATCCTCCCTACTGAAGAATAATATCCATTATCCTCCATTGGGATTCTGTAACAGTTCCCAGAAGCCTGTTCACCAACCTTAATTTTAAATTCAATTAATGGCTGGTAGATTTTGCCAAATTAGTTTTAGCATCTGACTGCGTTTTTTTGGCTTTAAAGGTACTTTTAAATTAACAGAAATTGTTAAGAAGTCTTTATTTTATTTTTTAAGAACATTGTGCTGCTATTAACATGATTTTTAATGAGAACTGTCTTTATTGTATAGTGGAGAAATATTCACATTGCTGTATTCTCACTAATTAAAGTTTTGATAAAATATTTGTGGCTTTGTAATAGTTTTTATTTAGGTTTCAGATAGTATGAAATGATTGTATAATTTACGCTATGTTGCTTCAATAAGGAAACAATATTTCAATCCAATTGCATATATTCAGGTATATACGCACACACATACATATATATATATATATATATATATATATACATTTGAATCAATGCGTGTTTGAATGAAATATGTATATAACATTCAAACACGCATTGATTCAAATGTATATATATATATATATATATATATATATATATATATATATATATATATATGTATGTGTGTGCGTGTGTCTGTGGCAGAGAAAGATGAGTATGGGTAACATTTACTCACACCCACATTCCTCCTGTAGCCCTAAAAAATGAATTTAGGTTTCACTGACTTTTCAACCAATTAACCAAATATTAAAGTTTTAATTCAAACTGCAATAAAAAGATTAAACATTTGTAACCCCTAGATGTCACTGTTAAACCATCCAAAAATAGTGCTATTTAACAGCTTTGGTAAAAAATGATGGTATAGAAAACTGTAATAATATACTGTAGTTTCCCAACCGAGGTATGTGATTTTATAGAGACCATTGCTATAGTAATTAAGAAAGCTACTAGATATATTATTATCATAAGACATAGTTAAAATTAGCCTTGCATTTGTGTGATTTATTTACATATAATTTCAGTCTATGAAGAATCAGTGATGAATGTATTCCTATATTAGTGTACACTATGATACTAATGAAACATTCATATTTATTTTTCTAATACATTATATAACTGATTGAAAAGTTTAAGAGTGACCTATGGGAAGTATGTAATCTCTTTTATTTTAGCTCCATAATAAGTATGATCAAAATAACCCAGTCATGGCTAATGCCCGTTAAACAAACTGCCTGGACTCTATGCTCAAAGTCTTTTTGAATGCTTAGAAGCAAATCGGCTTATGGCAAAGTTAGCTATGCCAAAGAGCTTATCTGAAATAAATACTTTCATCTTATTGAGATCAGAGAAAGGAGTTGAGAGTTTCAGCACAAATGTTTACACAAAATACTGTATAATAGATAGAGAGATTGTCAGCTTTTCGTTACAATAAATGTAGCACCAGATATCAATGTTAGCAAATTGTACCAATCTGTTACAGTAGGAGATTGGCAAAAATAACTTTGTTATTGTCAAATTGGTTTATGCTAATTTATTTATAAAAATTTACACATATGTATGTTCATTTACATGTGTATCATTTTTTTTTTTAGAATTGTTTATATATGACTTGGTTAGTTCAGTGATGCAGATGAAAGATAACGGTGTATTGTACAATGTATGGCAATACTTTATTTATTAGGTTAAAATGTAATAACCAAGCTTTGCAGAGTTTCTTTCTCAACATCATTCATGAATTCTGTGTTCTGGACAGTAGATTATCTATAATACAACATATCTGGCGAAGTATGGGGATACAACAAAGCTAGGTCTGTCACCAAAAAATTACAAAATTACTATAAATACCCTTTTGTCAATAAACGCTGCCTCTTATTAGCACCCCTCACAGTGCTTTGAACACGATGAACATATAAAAGAAGGAGGGCACAGGATATCAAATAGGGAAAATAAAAGGAAACATATAATAGTGCAATATTATCAAAGACATGGATAAAATAAAGTGCTGTTTAACCACTCACAAACATCCGTTGTAAAAGAGCCTCAAATAAAATAAAAGATGTGGATCAGTGTGAAGTTCTGCATAAAATTCTTTACTCTGTAGATGATAAAACTAAAGAAATATAGCGCAGTATCATCGGTGTATTATTGGCTGCATATGGAAGTGCACTTACAATATTCACAGGAATTAAGAGCCAACAGTGAAAGCAATCAACAGTGAAGTCCACATGAAACCTGAAAATTCTTGGAATGGAAATCCAATAAAGTCCAAAAACTGCCTCCTCAACATGTTTCGCTGGGTAATTTCAGTCCCAGCTTCATCAGGAGTATTAGCAATAGTTCCTTGACGTGAAACATATTGATATATACTGGAGAAAAAGCAGATAAGGTGTGTGTAGAATGCCAAACTGGAAATAGAATATGCATTCCACAGTGCGTTACAACTTGCGTTCCATCATTAAGCATGCGTCTTATTATGAAATGTTGTTTGCAAATTACTGTTGAATTCTTTTTCAGATGATTCTCCATTGTATAAGTATGTGTGAAGTATGGAGTTCAGAATCTTTACAAATTATTATGTAATTTTCTTCTTTGTCATGTGCTGTACACACACATATTATATATTGTTTTTATCGGGACAAGAAGGGCTTTCTTTGGATGTCATCATTTTGATCATATCTTATAATATTATATTAAAAAAATAATAACATATGTTAAAAAAAAACACAAATTTCCTGAATTTTATTTGAAACATATTCTCCTCATTGACAAAAGCGAACGAAAAAACCTGCTAAATAGATTATACTATTTCTCCTGAGTACAGGAATACCACCCATGCATAGGTTTGTTGGGTTGTTTGGGGGCTAAAATGCCAAATTTGGAAGGTGCAGTTTTTGGTTTTCCAACTTGAAATTTTGGCATGCAGACAGCCTGCACCCATGTCCCATTTGGGACATATTTGAAGCCAGCCAGTGTATTTTACCCCATCAACCCATATATTTTTTAAACGTAGACAACCTAGGCTATCTCAAATGGTGGTATTTTAACACTTTCCATGCACTAATTCTACCATCAGCCTTTGTCAAATTTTGTGGTAGTAATTTTTGTGTGTTTTTTTTTCACAAACATTGTATTTCAGACATAAATTCACAGATTTTGGTATGTGTCACTGCCAAACAATAACCCAATATGCGTTCAACAACATCTCCTGAGTACAGGGATACCACCCATGCATAGGTTTGTTGGGTTGTTTGGGGGCTAAAGGGCCACATTTTGAAGGGGCCCATTTTCAACTTGGAATATTGACGTGTAGTCAGCCTGAGCCCATCTTTCATTTGGGACTTTTTTTTTTAAGCCGGACAGTGTATTTTACCCAAAAAAGCATATATTTTGTAAAAGTAGACACCCTAGGCTATTTTAAATAGTGGCATTTAATACTTTCCATGCACCAATTCTACCACCAGCCTTTGTCAAAGTTTGTGGTAGTAATGTTATTGTGTATTTTTTTTCCACATACATTGTACTTTAGACACAAATTCACATATTTCGGTATGTGTCACTGAAAACATAAATGGCAGCTACGGTCACTCCAGGGAGTGATCGTAGCGCGCCCCTGCAGTTTTTTTTATTTAGTGTTGCACAATGCCTCTACATAGAGGCATTATAGCAAAACTGAAACAGTAAAGAAAGCGACCGTTGATCGCTTTCTTTACTCTATTTAGTGCATGACGTGCCAGGCACGTCACCTGTCAGCAAGTCCTCGATTTGCTGTGACGTGCCTGGCACGTCATCTGTCATTAAGGGGTTAAAGGGGATAGTTTGTTGTATTCGCAGCTTATTTTCATTTGAAGTTAGATTATTTGGTTTATGGTTGTTTTTTTTAAATCCTGTAGCCCCCTTGTTCAGCTTTAGCCCAGGAACCTCTGGTTCATTGTTGAAACAGAGTATACTAGGAGTCCTGAGCATGCGCAAGAAGTTCGGGTCATAGTGTTAATAGTAGTGTCTCTATCTAGTGAATAAATGTTATTCTTTAAAAATCTTCTCGTACTGGGACAAGAAGACTCAGATGCATATTTTATTGCAAAACATGATGTAACACCCCACACTTGTAAGCGCCCCACTGCTTTGAAGTTTTTATGGTGGATGTTCAGATGATTGTCATGGCCTTTGGTGATCTGGGGTACCATGGTAACTGCTGCAACAGGAACTCTGTGTTTAAGGACTTTTCACTGGAGATTCAACAGAACAGTCTTTTTAGTCCACTTTTTTGTACTTACAATGACAACAATATAAGGGAGGTTCTGTCCAGGCATGGATGCTCCATATGTGCTAGGTGTGCGCCACGCTGTATATTTCCGGAGTTTGTGTGCTTTGAACAGAGAGCACACAAACCCAGGAAATACATCCGGGAGATAGATGGCAGCTGTGAATTTGGTATCAGAGTCACTCACTCTGTTTCCAATTCAACCAGTTTGAAAAGTATACGAGTGTTAAGCAGCTGCAGCAGGACCGATGTGATGAATATGCCTAGGACGGGCATTTTAAAGGGTGCAACCCCCACCCACACAATTTTTGTGGGAGGTGCCATGCAACCACGGTTGTTGGTGGTGCCACCCACAATATTATTGATTGGATGGGTTTAATGTTATTTAGTTGGGGAAGGTAGCGTGCCTGAACTTGTGACAGAGTTTCCAAGTCTCCAATTCTGTGAGTATACAATGCTGTCTCCAGAGCCCCATGTAAGCTGAGAGCTTTGGAAATGTTTGTGGATCAAAGATAGCACAGGAATTTGTTTGGGAACAAAGATAGCACTAGTAATAGGTTTGGAGAGCAAAGATGGCACTGTGAATTTGTTTGGGGACAAAGATGGAACTGTGAATTTGTTTGGGGACAAAAATGACACTGGGAATCTGTTTGGGGACAAAGGGTGGCAATGATAATTTGTTTGGAGACAAAGATAGCACTGGGAATTTGTTTGGAGACAAAGATGACACTGGGAATTTATTTGGGACATATATGGCACTGAGAACCTGATTGGGGACCAAACATGGCACTGGTTCGGTGACAAAGATGGCACAGTGAATTTGGGGAAGAAGATGGTTCTGGGAATTTGTTTGGGGAACAAGGGTGGCAATTAGAATTTGTTTGGAGACAAAGATGGCACTGGGAATTTGTTTGGGACAAATATGGCACTGTGAATCTGTTTGGGGAGCAAACAGGGCACTGGTTCGGTGACAAAAATGGTGCAGGGAATTTGGGGAAGAAGATGGTTCTGGGAATTTGTTTGGGGACAAAGATGGCACAGGGAAGCTTTATGTGGGCAAAGTTGGCACTGGGAAGTTGGTTGTGAACAAAGTTGGCACTGGGAAGCTGGATGTGAAGGAAGTTAGCACTGGGAAGCTGTCTGTGGACAAAAGTGGAACTGGGAAGCTGTGACTAACATGGCAAAGCCAAACTGAGCACAAACATGGCACTGGAATCTGTTTGGGGACATTAATAGCACTGGGAAGCTGTTTAGGGGGCATATATATCACTTGGAAGCTGTTCAAATATAAAATGGCACATTTGGCTATCCTGGGGGATATACTTCTTTCTATCTTAAATAATATGTAATGTAAAAGTAATATCAGGTTTAAAAAGCTATGATTCAGCTTATTTATCTGTTTAAATATTTATTTCCAGAAACTTACAATAATGCCACAATCCCACAAGATATGTACAAAAATCTCCTAACTGAGCCCCCCATCTCCAACAACTACTGGATGTGCTTGGATACATACTACCTATTAAAAACTTTAAAATGGATTTCCATCTAATGATCTGCTTAATTCTTGAATAGATATACAGAAGTAGACAGATCTCTTTCCCTTTTCTTCAGAGCTGGGAAATCAACTTTCTGTTCAAAAAGTTTAATTACCTCTGAGCATTATGAAACTAGATTTCTTATGTCTTCTTGATAATGTATGGTTTCCAAATAATATATTATCTTTGAAAGACAAACCATCGAATGTTTCTCCAAACAGTGCTTTACTGATTGAGTTTGGAGAAAAGGCTCAATTATATTTGTATTAAGTATATTTGCTTTATTCAAAACACCACTATCAATCCAATGGTACAAAACTTCTATATTTCCAGACAGAGCAGGTAATGGAAGGGCTTTTAGAATGCCATTGTCATATCCCATTTTTTTTTAAGTTAAGCCAATTTTGACATGTAGCCCTACGTAAGCATTGTTGCACACCATGTACACCCTTTCATGGAAATGGTAGTCCCTGATGGCATTGGCCTCTTTAAGCAGGATAATATACCCTGCCACAAAGCAAAACATGGCATAGTAATGGTTTTACAAACACAACAACGAGCTCAAGGTGTTGACTTGACCTCCAAATTCCCCAGATCTAAATCCATCTGTGGGATGTGCAGGACAAAGAAGTCTGATCCATGGAGGCCACACCTCGCAACTTACAAGACTTCTCTTGGTGCCAGATACCACAGCCCACCTTCAGAGGTCTAGTGGAGTCCATGCCTCGATGGGTCAGGACTGTTTTGGCATCAATAAGGGACACAATTATAGGAAGGTGGTCATAACGTTATGACTGATCGGTGTACATTAGGGCTTATTAATTTATTTCAGACAAAGTCACTTTGGGGATGACAGATGTCCTTTAAAGCTTTCCATTTCTCTGGAAGCATTACCTCTTCTTCCACAAGAGATGTTCCTATATCCAATCTTGTACTTTGATGGGAAAAAAATACAAAGTTGTTTTCTTGACTTTTTTCTTGTTACCTTTCTTATTGAGATCACTGTCTCTGTTCTTGGGTTCTTCTATTTGCCATTTTAATTAAAAGTAGAGTAGAGGAAAGAAAAAAAATGTATTACTTCTTTGAGAGTGCTGGAGCGATTATTTGTTATTATGTAAATGAATGCTCAATCCATTGTGCTTCTTTTTCCGAGAAGAATGCGTTATCTATATAAACTTGTGTATTTATATATTGGTGCAATAAATCTTGGTTGTATTATTATTTAAGACCAATTAAATCTTCAACTATATTATATCATGCAACCCTCAAACTTTTAAGATATTATATATTTGGAAACCTGCAATGAAATAAGTCCTGAATACGCTCTGATTGTTTTCTTCTGACATACTGCTGCAAAGCTCACAGATGGAGAACAAAAATGTATAACATTCGGCATACAGATTATTAGGCATGTGAACAGTTTTAATAATTACTGTTTGTGTCTTGATTTATAGCACCTCCTGTGCTATTTTTTAACACGCACAAAGGTCTTTAATAGAATATATGACCATTCAGTTCAATATTATAGATAAATCTATATTGACTGAGTTTACTATATTTGCTGTTCAAAACCTGGATTTCTCAAAATGCTTATTGAGGAATGACGTAAGCACAACATTTAGTTTTAGCACACCTGCTCAACAACATGCAAATCCATCTGAATTATATAATATTCCAGAATTTTTTATGAATATTTTTAAAACTTTATGAGCCAAGTCTGTGCAAAATACTGTGTAATGGTGCTATTTGTAAAGCAATTTCCTATAATGTCACTTAGAATGAGCATCATAGAATGTTTCCAGAATCTTACTAGTAGATGTTATTACATGGCGATTGTGTTGCTGTTACAGCCTTTATATTTCTCCACCATTTGTACATAAACAAAACTGTATTTCTCAAAGGACTCAATCATCAAATTCAAAAGTTGGCATGGCATAACCACCAAAGTCTATTTAAAATTATCAAGCAAAAAACAGTTTTTCTCTACTTAGGATTTGGTAAATAGCCCATCTAAACCCATACATTGAAGCGACTTCAAAAGAAAAAGTGCAACAGGCGCAGGTGAATATAAAGTACAGCAAAAACAACTTGTGTTTCATTCCCTTTAAACACAATAAATCAGTATACAAAGTAAAAAAGGTGTTGCACAAAGTGAAAAAAAAAATATTAAACTTATCCTTATGGTTTGTTCACTCTTTTCAACTCAAATGTTGACATGTAAAAAACAAGACATAAAATAGGGAACATTTGTGTAAATCTGTTTGATAAAAGTAAATAACGAATCCCTTATGCATTTAAATAAAAGTTCCAAAAGACCTCACGATGTTTTAAAAATTGATTATTGGATCAAATAAAATGTTGATATTTTTCTACAAAGAAGATACTTGTGCCATTTTTCCGGAAGTCTTAGTTGACACACACTTTGTTTCTGCTATTGATAGCCCTAGTGGACAAATTAGTGTTATTACTGCATCGCTGTTATTTATATACCTCCCTGATGTGTGTCATATATTTTAGTTTCACAACTGTGCCTCTGACTTCTATTATATTTTTTGAAATTGTGAATATTTTGTTTTGCAGTCCTTGGTTAAAAATCAAAGTAAAAATATTCCAATATAAATGTAACCCTCATGTGAAACATCTGCTCTGAGGTGCTTATCCTTTGCTACACTGGGACTTAGTAATTGATGGAGAGGTTTGATGGCTTATGACAGCCTCATCCAGTAGTAACATCCATTGTAAATTATTAATCAAACTAATTGCATAAAAGCTCTATGGTCCATTTAACAATGTAATTGTCTATCTTATAAAAGTGTAACCATCATCAATGAGATGTTTTCCAAACATTCTGTGGATTTGATCTTATTTGATTTACACACCAAAATAAAGAATATTTATCAAGTTAAGATGAGAAGTAAATATTTGTATTTTGTAGACTGATATTTTTATGAACTGTATGTTTTGTTCCAATCACACTAACATGAGAGACAATTTGTCATTATTTGTATGTAATAAATTAGATAGTGCTTTCAAATATCTTGGTTGACAAAAGGAAGGCTATGAAGACAATCTAGCAAAGAACAATGGTTCCAGCTAGGGTCAGGACTTTCCATAATCCACCACTGGTATCAAAGAATTGTGGTCCATTGTAAACCATAGATTTGGTATACATTGCATTGCGTATTTTGGATTCTATACTCATTTTTTGGCATGAAAGAGTACGGCACACATAAAAAGTTTTATGGAGCCTACACGACTACTACAAAATGACATATCAGAAAAATGAAACATCAACGTTAGATAATCAACGGCTTATTCATTTTTACTGTGTTCCTTCTGAAATAAGATATTACATTAGGCAATACGCAGTTTATATCAAGAAATTAGAACTTTATTTGAAAATCATTTGATTTATTGCAGGATTATTTTACTTGCTAAAATAATATATTAAGCTCAACATTAAAAAGTAATGGTAAAGAAAATATCCTTTGACTGTGTCTAGTTTGAAGATTACACATACAGAAGTTCCCACAGGGCCTTTAAAGTAATCCAATGCATCTCCCATGCTTTCTTGTAATACTAGAATTCACACTTCACCACAGTAAATATGAGACTAAATCTGACACAGCAGGTCGACCTTGCAGGGCTTCACACCTCACAGTGTAAATAATCTCATTTACATGGAAGTTGCCCCTGATGATGTTTGGTGGGTAACATTGGATTTGTATCTACAGCTGGAGCGGTTTAGTATTTCCACCCCCTAATGGCAGACTTAGCTGCCTTCCTTTTAAGTATTAAATGATCAAATTCTTCTATAATGAATCATTTTATGAAGTAAATTTGCCATATTATTTTTACTATATATTATTAGACATCAGAGATCGCAGGTCAGCGCATGCAGTGTCATGATGTTTACATTCTACAATGCAAGAAAGTAAGAAGAAGAAAAGGAGGTTCTATCCACTAACCCCAGACACTCAAAGTTTGAACTTAGCAACTATGGAAGAAATTCAAACAGACATGTATGAGAGTTAGGCATTTATAGATACATATATGTGTTCCAAATTTTCTATCCAATATATACTGTACTTATGGTGCTAAATAGAAACATAGAACCATTCGGTCCATCTAGTCTGCCCAATTTTCTAAATACTTTTCTTAGTCCCCAGTTCCCTATCTTATATCTAGGATAGCCTTGAGCCTATCCCATGCTTGCTTAAACTGTGTTTACCTCTACCACTTCAGCTGGAAGGCTATTCCATTCATCCACTACCCTCTCAGTAAATTAATACTTCCTGATGTTCCTTTTAAATCGTTGCCCCTCTAATTTAAAACTGTGTCCTCTAGTTGTGGTATTTTTTCTTCTTTTAAATATACTATCTTCCTTTACGGTGTTGGTAATAGAAAAAGATAACCGACAGCATTAAAAGAAACATACAACTCATACAAAAAATCTTAGGAGTAGACTTTTTATAGTAGTTGGGGATTCTGTCATAGAAAACTGGCCAGACTGATGGTTCACTTTGTAAAGCATCAGAAAATGCGTAGAGCACTGTCCATGCACAACGATTTGAATGAATCCATATCCTGCACATTATAGACATGCATACACGTAATAATCAGTATGGCCATAACCTAATTGTTGAGCATCCCAGCTGCAAGTTAACTGGTAAAGCATGCAACATGTCAGCTGCGCTGTGATGGTAAATAGGTCACACACACTCTGTCCCACCAACCTTTGGTGCAAACTAATAATAATAAATTCCTTTATGGCATAACTTGACATTGCCACATTCTGAAACTCATTACTGTGCTCAGTCAGAGAGGCACCATTCATACAGACTTTACAAATAAAATGAAGACCCACCTCTTTTATCAAGCATTCAGTCAGCTGAATTTCTTTACATCAGAAACTATTAGCTCTTGTGTCTGTTGATATATTCATAAAGTGTTTTGAGTCTCACAGGCAGAAAAGTGCTATAGAAATTGCAAATTATTATTATTATCTCTGTCTCCAAACAGCTTGCTAGTGCCATTTCTGAATCCAAACAGCTTGACAGTGACATATTTTCTCAAAACACCTTCTAAGTGTCATCTCTGTCACCAAACAGTTTCTCAGTGCAATCTCTGTCCACAAACAGCTTGCCAGTTCCATACCTGTCCCCAACCAGCTTCCCAATGCCAACAGCTTTTTAATGTTATATTTGCCACAAACAATTGTCGGTGACATGTTTGTTCTCCAAACAGCTTGTCAGTTCTAATCTTGTCCCCAAGCTTAATCTGAGCACTGGGATGTCACCTGACATCTGGAGCTCTGACTTTAAAGAAGGCACAGAGCGTGAGGGGGCAGAGCATGAATTCTGCGTTGATTCATCTGGCACAGACTTCATTCCTTGCACTGTGCTCTTCTGTTCAGTGTGATAAGTGGGTGTCTAAGAGGACGGGTGGTCATCTGAGTCGATCCTGGGCAAGTGTCCACTCTGCTGACTGAATAATGTGGACCTGGCTGTCCCCTTTTCATCTTATATATAAACGGCTCTGTTTATATATTACATCTGTGCATTCTATAACACTGTGGAATATTACTCATTTGTGTATTTAAGTTTCATTTGACCTAGGCCTGTCTTAACGCATGCACTCCCAACCTCATTTGTTGCACCCCTTCCACACTTAACCTTTACACTATACCAAATTGCCCCAAGATACTTTTGCAAGAGTAACAGATTGCCCCCACATTCCTGTCCTCAGAGCCAGACAGCACCTAATTAATTTCCACTGCACCATTTGTCCCCAAAGATGTCTCTGCATGCAATGCTAGGCAGTGAGGGAATATGTACCACCAACAATGATAGTGCTGGCTCTGCTGTCACTGCCTTCAGTCTGCTGAAACCCCCTTGTCAGGCCTCTCCACAGAGCTCATCCCCAGTGTACCCAGTACTCGTCGGACGCCACGAACCACCAATGAATCCAGCCTCCATGGCTTATGACGATCACATTGCAACCAAAACATCACCGTCGGGTGTGCACATGCCTCTGATCTCTAATGTCACTCACCGAGCGGGCGTGCTCAACGTGACATCCCACCACTTATTTACCATGAAGGTTTAAAAGGAATCACAAGCTCTCCACTGTGCTTGGTGATTCTTGTGAATTGTGTACCTGCCGTTTTATGGATTTATCGTTTCTTGCTGATCTCGGACTATTCATCGTTTACCTGCCTTCTATTTCCCTTAGATTGTTTAACAATAGCCTGTGGCCCCGACTCCTGCCTGTTCTACGTATTGATCCTTTGCTTGTACTCCTGACTCGGACTGTCCCTGATTACGCTCACCTCTTCAATCCCATATTACAAAGTATAATGCTTACTCCCTGGCCGTACTATTAACCCTTATGCTGCACCTCATTGTGGAATACCTGTCTACTATCTGCAATAAACCCTTATGTTGCTACTGTATTTCGTTGTAGATTATTCTCCATGTCTGTTGTTCAAGTGTTTGGCTTTCCTGATCGCTCCTACTTCCCTTGTGGATTACATCATATTGGACTGTTTACATCTATCGGTGTGGTGCCTAATCCTGAGTGTTTTCCTACTACTGAAATAACCCCGGTAGGTAACGTATACTTTCATTATTACTATATCTCATGCTCAGTTGTATGTTGGTCTGCATATTGGTTTCCCTTCCTGAATACCCTCACACCCCTACAATCTGCCATTCTAGGCCTAGAGAGCCTAGATAGAAATAAAACATTGCCTTTAATAAAGGAAATTTAAAAAAAAATCAACAATTTCTTGTTCAGTCACTTTACACTTGAGAAGACTTGACATAAGGCTGGGTGGGATTCATGAGATAAATCTACAGATGATAACAGAACATAACAGAAAGCTAAGAATTTACCTTTTACCTAGCTCATGCCATTCATTCATAAACCAGGTCGTACTACAATGATAAAAGTGACCCCTAGGTTACGCATTTCCTGTTTTGGTTTTAAGTTCCAAGCATAGATGGAACATAAACTGTCTGGTTTTAACAAAAAGGAAGAGAACTTTAAATTGTTATGTCTTGGATTCCTTTTCTTTTTGTTGTTAGGTCAATCGTTGATGAGGGAAATAAGTAAGGAAGTTTGTGACAGCAATTGCATCCTTCAGATGTAGCCAGAGAGATAGGCGATTTATATGTAAACAATTTAAAGTTCTGTGCTTTAAACATAGCAACTGTTGATCTATAGAACACAAGCTCCATTTCTGAGTGCTCACTTGTGTGTGTTTTCCATTGTAATCCGAACGCACAGTAAAATATATACAGATACCAGCGCTCACAACAAAATAAGCTTCAAAAATTAAAATAATAAGGTGAAAATAAAAAAGCCATGAATTAGTTAGACTTGCAATACTTCTTAGTCCCGTTCTTGTTTACATGCATGGTAATCTTAAAGGATGGGGATAAAAAAAAAATGAAATACAATCCAGCACTGTGTAGTAATAACTTATTAAAAAATAATGAGTGCTACATTGCATTGTGCTGATGATCTGGATGCAGGACTCCATCTATTCCCACTGACAGCTTCATAAATCTGGACTGAACAGCTGCCAGTGACTCAAAATGCTGCTACCCACCAAAGCTTGGTAGTCATTATTTCTATTCCTCAACGTCCAATGGGGTGGCCAATAAAGATGGAAGCCATTTAGGAGAGCAAGCTTACATTCTCCAGGTAACATCACCCAAAAATAGCATTATATAAATCTAGAGAATCTTTTTTTTTTTTTACCATAATATTGTCAGTGCATTTGCTTCTCTATTTACCTAATTTTATTATTCAAAAATCCTAGGACGTTAGCATGTGTTATTTTGTTTAATTGTTCTTATTTTATATATATATATATATATATATATATATATATATATATATATATATATATATATATATATATATATATATATATATATATATATATATATATATATATATATATATATACACACACAGACATCTTAAAGGCTTAGCCAGTCCTGATAATGAACTAAAACTGCCTCACTCTGCGAATGTTATCCTGGAAAACACTTGCACCTAGTAACGTTTACACTTCATTGATATCATGCTGACTCATTGACTGAATCTTTCATTTTTTTCATATTTATCTCAGACTGTGCCAAAAAACTTGCCTTGCACTTCCGCTATAATTCAATGGACATCATGGTCAGAACAAAAAAGAGAAGATAAATAATGGTGGTCTCAATGGGTCATGTGAATTCTTTGCTCCCAGGAAAAAAAAAGACTATTATCATACACAAACACAATCTGGCCTCCTAAATCTTGCTGTGGTTCCCATGCTTACAGCTCAGTTGCCAATTCTTTATTGTTAACATTATAAAACAGGAGGAGTTTGCACATTGCCCTCAAATGCTTTAAAAGCTTGCACCTCTGCGTGGAGAGGGGTGGGGCTATGCTTAATCCTCTGAGTACTCAAAGAGTTAACATATATAAACAAAGCTGTGATATCTTTTGGCACAAGTTAGCTTTTTTGAGCTAATCGGAGCAGTTATTTTTGCTTTTTCATTTTACTGCTAATCCCTTAGTGCAGCATCATTTATAAAGTTGTCAAATAATGTTATGGAATTTTAAGACTGATACTACAGTTAAAGGAACAAAGATACAGCAGAAGAACTACATATTATAGGAAAATAATTGTGACAAGAAGGTGTCTAGAGAGGTCTCTGAATCCAGACAGTGTCTGTCTCTGATGCTTATTTAACCTCTAATATTTATAAAAAAAGAAGAACCAGGTCCCTCATTATGATCTCTTTTTGAGATCATTTCTCACTGATTATTCACTTATTACGGTATTTATTTTGTTCCACAGTTTGCTTTAAGCGCACTATATGTTTTGTCTTTTTATGCCTTGTTTTTCTGTGTGGTATAGGGACACACTACCTAAGTGCTGCTAAGAGCATAGAATACAGCGCTGGTAACACCTTTTTCCCTCATTATGTGTTTATTTTCCATGGTGGAATATTTAATCAAATGCCTGCGTTATTTAGCAATCTCAGTTGTAAAGTAAGAACAAAAATCATTTTGGATATGAGGGGTTACAATTCCAAGCAAACATCCATTTCACTATATTTTGTTCATAGTAGGACATAATGGTGCTTTGCACAGTTAAAAACACAGATCCACACTCAATCACTAGCACCTAATACCATTGAAGCAGGGCCTTACACAGTGACTAAATATAGCGTACTGATAGACAGACACATTCTCAGATACTAGCAAACAGTTACATACTAACAAACACATGTCCCCCTTTTTACAGCCAACACACCTAGAAAGTATCAAAATGAAAAGCACATGGGGTTTATGTAGGAAACAGTCAGAAGCAGAAATAGCACTAATAAAATCTTAAAAGGACTGTTTCGTGCCCAAAATGCATCTTTCAAATATTAATGCATATTAATGTGTAGTAAAAGTCAATTTCCTTTTTATTTATTTTTTATCCAATGAGAATAATGCCATTCAAATGCATGGAATGTCCTGTCTTTCTAGTGATGCCATTAAACAATGTGTGTTAAGAGATCCTACTGCGTACAAGAGAAAGTATATTACAGTCCACACAATGTATTCTATTCCATGAGCACAGGAAGTGACTAAATGAAACAAAACGTTATATGCTCAGTGCCTATATAATCAGTACTTCCGGACCTGCAGAGTAATCACTGGGGGAGGGCTTGAGTCAAATATTAAAAATGTGATTTATGCAGAATGCCTGTATCAAATCACACAGGGATAAAAGCCTGTGCACTATACAAGCAGTAGTCTTCAACTTCCACTAATGCAGATAATCTGACAGATGCAGGTAGTCAGATAGATATAAGTATGAATCAACTTAACTGTATTTATGATATGACACAATAACATGTTGCACATTATACATTTACTTCTGTGGTACAACTTCACGCTAAAACAAGCATTAAAACAAATTTTAAAGGGTCTACTCAATAAAGAGAGATTTAGAGAATTGAAATGGGAATTTAAAACTTAAGGCCAAAGTAGCCGTTTAAAATTTGAAATCCCCATCTCAGTTCCCTGCAATTCTCTGTTATTAAGCGGACCCTTTTATATTGCCATTTCAGCATTTCCATTTACCAGACACATACCTTTGACATGTTCCCTTGCACTATTTAAGAATTTGGATGTGTCCAGAGGGAAATCACTTCAGTAATCAAGGTAGCTCTTATTGCATCCACTCCTTAATTAAATAATTAGTACCTGCTGGCAGGGCCGGTGCAAGACTTTTTGCCGCACCTAGGCAAACATATATTTTGCCGCCCCTTGCTGACCCCTTGCCACCCGCAACACCAAATACACACAGTCACACATTCACATACATATACACACAGAGGCACATTTACACACACACATAGATTCACACATGCACCTGTAGCCACACATACACAATGTCTCACATGCACAGTAGCACATATACACACTGAAACATATTTGCATATACCCAGTAGTTGTAACAGGGTACAGTATCAAAAGAGCACTGTGATACACCCATTTATTGACTCTGCCAATCTCTCTCTCACACACACACTCTCTGCCAATCTCTCTATCACACACACACACTCTCTCTGCCAATCTCACACACACCTTTTTTATACTATATATCTTTATTTGGATTTACTAGGTTAGAAACTGATCTTTTAAAAATTACATTGTGTCAATGTGTCATTTATCAAATTGTTTAACAGATTATAGAATTTATCAGAATTATTTACAAAGTATATGATATCAGATACAACTTAATATTAATAACAGGATGAAAAACAAAAAAACCCTCAAATAAATAAAGTAGAGGTTTGTAATTACTTAGCTTAGCTTAATAAATAATTAGATGATATTAGTATTAACAGATCTAACAAAAGGGCTAGAAAGCCAAGGTGTCCATATTTTCAGAAATGTCTTATATTTGTGGTTTACAATACTCGATAGCTTTTCAGTTGCACATATTTTTTTATTATTCTGATCACATCATACCAGGATGGGTATAGGCTAATATATTCCATCTACTAACTGTATATATTATTACACCCATACATAATGATCTAATTAATATATTTTCCTATTTTGTTAGGTTATTAATTTTTAGATTGAATAGCGCGTTCCAAGGTATTAATGTCACTGGGATGGGTACGATCACATTAATGATGTTATTTAATTTGGTTCATATTCTTTTTATTTTGGGGCATTTCCACCATACATGGATGTTGTCTCCTTTCTACACGACCTCTAAAGCCAATCTCACACATACACAATCTTTCTCTCACACACACACTTTCTGCCAATCTGTCAATCACAAACACTCTGTCAATCTCACACATTCGCAGACTGTCAATCACACACACATGCAGTCTGTCAATCACAATCACACAATCACACACACACTGTCAATCACACACACACACTCTGTCAATCAATCACACACAGAAACACACACACACTGTCAATCACACACACACACACACACTCTGTCACTTAAATCAAATATATTTGAATTGCCCCAGCATCCAGATTCAGCATTCAGCAGGCTCTGCCCTTGCATCTGCGCTCCCTGCCAGTTACTGTATTCAGAACAACAGGAGGTCACATGACCTCGGACGCTCTGACTACAAGCACATTTAAAGAAATAATAATTTAAAAAAAAACGGGGCTGCTAGCAGCGGGAAACATGTATTCCGCAATGCAGATAGTGCCCCCCCCCGAGTCAGCGCCCAAGGTGAACACCTAGTTTGCCTATTGGGAGCGCACGCTCAGCCTGCTGGAATTCTACACATTGCAATGCAGCATGTCATTATATAAAGTTATATGTATTCTGTAAAAACTGCTGAAAAATGGCAGTACTAATTATCATATTGCACTAATAATGGTGCTTGTTATAGTTTGTAACCTTTGAACTAGTACAGGATTAATATTCTGATTTTAAAGTCATTCAGAACAAATAAAATAAACAATAATACAAACAATAAAATAATTTGCTTACATCAATATAAATACATTGACTTCACTCGTACACAGATAATAATAGCAACTTAATTATCTGCCCAGATTAGTCTCATTTCCACTATTCTTTATTTCTAAATAAAATACTTTCCTCATCTCTTTTTAGATTATGAACTACTTTTAAAAGGAATTTAGTAATTTGCATATCAAGAAACATGTCATAAACAGGAGACACCACAGACACATTATAAAACACATTTTCTAGCAGAGTGTATAAATATTTTTTGATCTGCTACTAGGTTTGTCTTCATTCATAGCTCATTACCTGCTGTTTCACTTTGTAAAGCCCCCTGCTGGCTTCCAATTACTTGGAGAATCATATTGAAATTACTGACCCTACTTTACAAAGCCTCCTTGATTCAGAACCCCTATAGATTTACAAATAAATGGCTACAAATAGCTTCCCTATACAGATTTGACCTTTATCACATAACCTAAGGCTCTCCTGCTCCTTCAACACTAAAAAATATACATATAAATGTATACCCTTTGGAAAAAAATATAAAAGAAGCAAACTAAAGGGGGCGTGGCTTGCCGTCGTGGTGAATGGCTGCTTGAAGACGGAGCTCCGCCATAACCCAGCAGAATAAGCGACTACGAGCATACCAACCATCGAAATGGTCAGGAACAAACGCTCGATTCCTGATCCTAAACCACTTGGGGACAAGTTGCCGTCGACATCCCCCACCCTGCGCGAATATTTTTGCACTCCGGCAGATCTTCCCAGCCTCTGGAAACAGAAATGGCGCCCTCACCATCCAGCTCCCTGGACTCGGAGTCCCAGCGACCTGAATCTCCTGCAATAGAACAGGCAGTACACACTTACCGTGGTGAGCTTGATCAAATCTTCTCATCAGCTCCATGGAAGGCCGATTTTAGCAACTTACTGACAGAGCTAAAACAGACGGTTGCAGACGGAATACTAGGCCTCAAGTCAGACCTGACGCGAATAGACCACAGAGTCAAGGTACAAGAGGAGGAAGCTATAGCACAATCGAGAAAGATAGCTAACGTCGCCACTATTGTCTCCCAACACACACTTTATTTGGCGGACTACCGCAGAAGACTAGAGGATTTGGACAATAGAGGCCGGAGACATAATATCCGAATCCGAGGCCTACCTGAAGCCCCCTCACAGACCACAGAGGACACACCACTGTTGGTCACTGGGCTATTTAACAAAATTCTTGGGCGACCCGAGAATGAACTAATCTTTATAGATCGAGCACACAGGGCGCTTAGACCCCCGGGTCCCCCTGCAGCCCCTCCACGCGATGTGATCTGCTGTGTGGCGGACTACACCACGAAAGAGCTCATAATGCGGACGGCGAGAAGGTCAGGCCCGATAACTTACGAAGGCCACATAATCTCCCTGTACCAAGATCTGTCGGATCTTACTCTCCAGACGCGGAGGGCGCTGAAACCTCTTACTTTGGAACTTCAAAGCAGGAATCTCCAGTACTATTGGGGGCATCCCTTTAGTCTTAATGTCCGCACGAATTCAGGAACGATTACGCTAAGATACCATTCGGAACTCCCGGACTTTCTCACGGCGCTACAACTCCCGACCCTGGATATAGAAGACTGGAGTCTTCCAGACACTCGGTGACCCAGGGGAGTACAGCAGAGAGGCCTGAGACCGATCCGGCAGAAACAACGGAGATCAGCATCCGGAGCAGCAGGAACGAACCGAGCAGGGACTGAAATCCCTCCAGCGATACAGGCGGCAGAGGAATAGCCTCTCCTGCCGGTAGGAAGTACGTTTGAGGACCTCCCTGACATTATCCCAAGAGACAACCCATATGACCCTAACAAACACACTCTATATCAACTCACCTGAATAGCGGAGAGGGTCCAGCTTTTCCCATTATCATTTGTATAAAATACCTGTGAACTGTTATCCTGACACAGGGAGACGGGTGCTGAGAAAAGACCCGCACTTCAAAAAAAAAAAAAGCCTTCAGATATGATGCGAGGAATCTGGGGTTTATTTGTGAGCAATGTATAGAGGTTATGATATGGCAATATATGTTATCAATAGCCCTCATTTAGCTAAAACTTTGAAATAGACACCTCAAGGTGGTTTACTCAATAAAAACCAGAAGTCTGGTCCCCTCCACCTGAAGCACCCCCCCCTCCCCCCTAACGAGATCAAGTTGGGAAATAACCGAAATATATGTACCACAGATACAATGATGGAAATAAATCTTCCCTCATTGGGCCCACTAGACTTCACGCGGATGGGAATGAGCATTAGATAGCCCTGGGTCCTGGGATAATGTCCATCCTCATCCACACAGTTAAGTTTCTAAATTTGCTAATGTAATGGGAAATCCCCCCCCCCCCCCCCCACCCGGGAATGTTTATAGTTCTACAATCTTTTGGTTAGGATAGAAATATATAGATTAACTATTGTTTTACACCCACGGTTGGTATACAAGAGCTAGACTGGTTGGCTTATCCTCCGTATACAAAATGAAACGGTATATTCTGTGTTTAAGATATTACTGTGTTATTTCAGAAAGTTTGTATTGAGGGAAAGTTCTCTCCTCAATCCAGACTCCTGTAGCTAGGCACTATTGCCGGCGACCATAAGACCTCCCATACTATAGGTGTCAGTTTTGTAACCAGGGGGAAACCCAAGTCTGACCCTTGATATATCAGGTCGGACTGAAGTCCTCTCCCTGGTTGTCGCCTCAGGTAAATTTCTTAATTTAGTTGTTGGTGCTAGGGGGTGATATGAACTTTGCCCTAAACCCCAAAGTAGATACGTCTGCTGGACATACACACACACCACATTACATGACCCGCAATATACTTAAACTTTTGACGGACGAACAATTAGTAGACTGCTGTAGGGCGATGCGTCCCACTGACAGAGACTATAGTTTTTATTCAGCTCCACACAATCGTTATTCTAGAATAGACTATATATTTGTTACGCATTACCACTTACCCCTTCTGCAGCATTCGGAGTATGGTCAAATCATATGGTCTGACCATGCACCGCTCACTGTTACCCTTACCTTGGAACTATCCAGGCCAACACAACGAACGTGGCGCTTGAACGAATCTTTTTTGAGTGATCCTAACGCCACCTCAGACATTGAAAAGTCACTAACAAATTTTTTCACTGAAAATCTGACCCCTGAAATCCCAATGCCCACTATATGGGAAGCACACAAGTGTATGATCCGAGGCCAACTCATTAAAATGGGGGCGGAAAGGAAGAAGGTCCACACAGCCCGAATATCTATTCTTTATGAGCAAATCAAAGAGCTGGAAACGTCACGCAAAGAAACCCTTGATAATATGGAATATGGACAGCTACTCTCCTTGAGGGGGGAGCTGGCCACGATTCTTAATAAACAAGCCCATAGGAATTACATTAAACTTAAATCTATTTATCATGAACACGGAAATAAGCCAGGGAAATACGAGGCCCACAAGATACGAGGCCCACAGGACAAAATCCAACAAATGCCAATAGACATAGCGAAGGAATTCATATCATATTATACTCGTCTATACAATCAATCCCCGACACATGACAGTACACCGAATAACATGACTCATCAAAACAAAATACGAGAATACCTCACACAACACATGCCCACTAAATTAACCTCAGAGAGTGCTACACACTTAGAGCGAGAAATTTGAGACATAAAAATAGCATTAGCAATTCGAAATTCAAAATCTAACAAGGCCCCAGGACCAGACGGACTCCCGTTGTCCTACTATAAAAAATTTGCGACAATACTGTCCCCACACCTTTTGACTGTTTTTAATTCCATATTGGACGGGACAGAATTTCACCCCCATACTCTAAATGCTACTATAACGGTGATACCTAAAGAAGGCAAAGACAGGGAAATGTGCAGTAACTACCGGCCAATATCTCTCCTAAACGTAGACTTAAAAATATTTGCAAAAATTATAGTTTCCCGAATAAATACTATCCTACCAACACTGATCCACCCAGACCAGATGGGTTTTGTCTCGGGACGGGAGTCCAGGGACAGCACTATAAAGGCAATAAATCTTGTACACATAGCACGGGAAAAGAAAACTAAAACTATTATGCTCTCGACAGACGCTGAAAAAGCATTTGACAGACTAGACTGGACTTTTATGACTGAAACCCTGAAACATATAGGATTCGGACCCAACATGTTG
Source organism: Pelodytes ibericus (assembly GCA_036172795.1). Classification (NCBI taxonomy): domain Eukaryota; kingdom Metazoa; phylum Chordata; class Amphibia; order Anura; family Pelodytidae; genus Pelodytes; species Pelodytes ibericus. The sequence goes on from CM069861.1 coordinate 127,447,109, forward strand.
TCCTGGGTGACTGCCCTGTAATCCCGTCCCTCAGCAAGGGTGCGAATAAATGGGGCAGATTTTTTTGTCAGATTTTTTTTGTATCACAAACGGGACGAGGCAGGGTTGTCCTCTCTCACCTCTCCTGTTCATACTATCCCTTGAGCCGTTTCTAGGCCTACAGATAGGGAAGACCCACCACAAAGTAATGGGATTCGCTGACGACATGTTGTTCGCCCTGACAAACCCAACCATTTCTCTCCCGGTCCTTATGCAAGACTTTGCACACTACGGACAACTATCAAATTTAAAAATTAACTACACGAAATCTGAAATATTAAATGTAAATATACCCCAAACAGAAGCTGTTCAGAGATTAGCAAAATCATTTCCTTTTAAATGGTGTCAATGTAAAATAAAATATTTAGGGATCTGGCTTTCCAATGATGCATCAACACTGTACCAACATAATTTCCCTCCCCTCCTTGCAACATTACTGAAGGATATTTCTACGTGGTCGTCCCTCCTCGTCTCATGGTCGGGCAGAGTAAACACCATTAAAATGAACGCCCTTCCACGTGTCCTATATCTACTCCAGACGATACCCATAAAGATCCCCCGCGCATTTTTTGCATCAATACGCACAATGTTTATAAAATATATCTGGGAGTCAAAACCACCTAGATTGGCAGCTGCACTATTACAAAAACCTAAATCGGCAGGTGGACTTGGTCTGCCATGTATACTGACCTACTACTGGGCATGCCATCTGGTGAGGACGCTTGAATGGACCCACCACCACAAACAATGGGTAGATCTAGAAGCCCACTCCACTCAGCAACCTACAAGAAATCTATAATCCCACATTTGCTTAATGAAGCGAAAGCATTGATACCACTACACTGGGGGGAGACATTGCCTCCCTCCTTTCGTGAGTGGGTTGAGAGAGTAGAGACTGTATGGGCCCTGGAAGATTTGATCGCCAGATCGGTGCCCCAGGCCGAAAAACGTAGACTAACATGGTATTATTGGTTGGAATTCTTGGATGAAGTAAGACAGAAACCAGAGAGCAGGGAAAACACAGACACACCTAACACACACCTCCTATCCTAGTGAGAAACATAATCTTTGATCTGGAAAGGCACTGGTCCGACGGGCCTAAGGATAGAGGGGAAACAATAGCCAACATATAAGTCTGACCCTAATAGATTTTTTGTTATTATATTGAATGTACTTGAAATCGAAAAATTTATATTTATAGCAATATTTTCCCACCTCATATTAACCTCTCCCCTTGAACGATGAGCTCCCCGCAATCCTGAGAGTAAGCATATAGACGCCTGGTTAACAAATGTACCTTCAATAAAATGTTATCAAGAAGTGAAATATTGCATCTGTGTTCCGGCTGCGACCGGATTGAAAAGAGTAAATGTATCTTATTATTTCCTCTCCCCGTCCCCTAATTATTTCTTGATTCTGTATCCCCCCCCTCCCTCCCTCACCCTAACCAGTAAGGTAAATAAGGAAATAAATAAAAAATAGCATCAAACATTATAAAGCTGAGGGATCAGTAGAGGCTTTTGCAAAATATAAAGATGCTAACAAAGACCATAAAAAGGCGATTCAATTAGCTAAATTGGAGAATGAAAAAAATAATTGCTAAGGAGAGAAAGAGGAATCCCACAAAATTCTTAATATATAAATGACAAAAATGTTATCTGAAATTAGTGAGATAGTCAGTGCGGACAGAGAAAAAATATATTTGAAATAATTTGTATTCTTCTGTATTTACCTATGAAGTACTGATGGACAAGAACCTGCAAGCTACTTTTATAGAACATTAACAGCAAGCATGTGATTACACCCCAGATGGTTTACACCTACAGGTACTTCAAGAGCTAAGCCATTATTTCTAATTTTCAGGGATTCTTTTGTTTTACGCTTATGTTTATAAGCTTCATCTATGGTGGGGAAACTGCTTGGAGGTTTGCTTAGGCAATATATACAAGATGTTATCTTGAATGTAAATTTCAGATACAAATGCAGAGTGGTGGTAAATTGGACAGATGTGATAAGTGGAGTACCCCATCGATCTGTCTTGAGTCCTTTTCTTAAAGCAGGCAGCTTTATCTCTGACACACAGACATCCTCCCATGCGGCCTTCCCGCCAGTGTTCAGAGAGTCAGGGTTCTCAGACTTCTAACAATGTGAGAATGAGAGGCAGCATGGTAGGATGGAGGTGCGCTTCATCAGTGCTGGGTTAAGTCCTGAGTGTACAAAGTGGGTGATGGGCGTGTTGACATTCTGTCATCAAACTAATGGTGACCACGGGTCATGTGACCAAGCTCATGTATACCTTTCTTACAGGGGATAAGCTTTACCCTTTGACATAGTAAATTAGGGAATTCAATACTTTTACAAGTTAGGAAGAGACTACCACTCCCCTATCTTCCACTTCTCTCTCTCTCTCTCTTCTTACCTGGCTGCGCATGTGAGGAGACATGGGTTAGGTTTTATCATGGTGAAGTGTGGGTGAGATCTGATGAATTTTACTTATAAGGTTTAGTTATTATTTTTGTTCTAGTTATTTACATTGTGTGTCATTGTTTGTATGTTGCTGTTGTTTTGTCTCTGAATAAATGTATTTTAAAGTAGATGGACCAGAAGTTATATGTGCGTGCGTACATAATTCATACAGTTTGGTTATACACCACAATGGGGGCATGTCCTGGGTGTGCAATGTGGGTGCTAGGAATGTCCTGTGGATGCAAAATGAGTGCAGGCTGAGGTAAGTCTTGGGTGTGCAATGTGGGTGATGGGGCATGTCCTTGGTGTGCAAGGTGGTGCTATGGCAAGGTATGTGGAGGCAATAACAAGTGAAGGAGAAATGGAGTGGGGGAGGCGGGCCCCATGCCATTTGTTCAGTGCTGGGGGTAAGTCCTGGGTGTGTAATGTGGGTCCTGGGACATGTTGTGGGGTAAGTCCTTGATCTGCAATGTGGGTAATGGTCAATATCCTGGGTGTGCAGTGTGGGTGCAGGTGTATAACCTAGGTCTGCAATGTGAGTGCTGGGGCAAAACCTAGGTCTGCAATGTGGGTGTTGAGGTATGTCCTGGGTGTGCAATGTGGGTAGTGGGGCAAGTCCTGGGCCTGCAGTGTGGGTGATGGGGCATGTCTTGGGTGTTCAATATGAGTGATGGGGCATATACTGGGTGTGCAATGTGCTAAATGAGGCATGTGTTTGTGCAATGTGGGTGATGGGGCATATCCTGGTTGTGCATTGTGGGTGACAGGGCATTTACTGGATAATGAATTTGGGTTGGGCGTGCCCTGTGGATGGAAAGTGGGTGCTGGCTGTTGCAAGCCCTGGGTGTTCCAAGTGGGTGCTGGGGCATGTCTTGTGGATGCAAAGTGGGTGTTGGATGATGTAAGTCCTGGGTTATCAATGCGAGTGCTGGTGCTATGGCAAGAGCAATAACAACATGAGTGCAGGAGAAATTGAGTTGGGGAGATGCATTTCTGATGGCAGCCCTGTGCCCTGGCATTAATACTGCCTACGTACAGTGCTTAGCACCTGTAACATGGATATCATACATAATTTTCTGATAAAGAGATGTTAGAATGAAGGCAAATCATATGATTACTAAGACATATTATCCATTGCCAATTATAGCAACCGAGTATACTGGCATATACTCTATAACTTGAACTTTGACAATAATTGTTTGCAGGCTCAGATCATTTGATTTACAGGATTTACATACCAATTAGATGTAGCAGTACTGGTGTGTGTACACTTTTTTCTTAGAAATGCCAGATGAGCAATACAAAATAAATACAAATGTAGACCATAGATCATGCATTCTTATCTTTCCCAGTGATAAGCCAAAGTCTGTACTGCAAAGTTAATTCCGGTCTATAAACCTTTTGTGAACGATTAACCCAGACTTCATAAGGGATTACAGGAAATTACACCAAAATGTATTGCACCTTGCTACTATAAATACAATTCGGACCAAAGAAAGAAGCATGATAGATTCAGAAACAAAATACAACCATTTTATCTATATTCAGTGAAATATATGGAAATGTAAAAAAGCATAATGGAATATGGAAACAATGTGGCTTAAATATCAGGTGCAAAGTTATAGATGTGGTCACTGAATATCAGAGGCTGATAGAGTTAAAACCTAGTTATAAAAGTTAACACACATCCTTGAACAGAGCCCAATAGCTTTATATTTGTTAACACTGTGAAAAGTCATAATGTAAGCCGAGAGACCATATCTACCCTCATACATATTATGTAGAGTGAAAAGCTTCAAACACATAACTTTCATTCTTAGTGCTAGTGTGTGCGAAGTGCCTCATGCAATTAAAAAAGCATAGCTTGCTGGGCCAGGAACCAATAGAAAAGAAGGCAGGAGGAAAGGGTTTGGTTGTAGAACTCTGCAGATAAGAAAAAACATAAATAGAGGAACAAATAGTATAATACTGCATAAAATTATTGAAGTATAATACTTGAAATATGGTATGAAAATGTATTAAGTAGATCAACTCACAAACGAGTTGCATTTACGATAAAATGCATAAAATTCAACGCTTTAAAACAATAGCGCCAAGGCTGTGGCGATATCACCCTCCCTGAACACTGCAGTGAGACTAGAACAATTGCCGTTTTCATCAGAGCTCCACAAAGATGTTACAAGGTGCTTCTGGCTTGGCTTCCTCAACCGCAAACAGCATGTTTAATGGTGTGGCGTTTGTGCCTGATTTTTTGGCATAAGGGGGGGAGATTCCCAACTGCTCCGTCCGAAATAAAAAGGTAAGGAGTATTGCCCTACGTTTTCATCCAATAGGACTTCCTCAGGAGCACAATTTAGTCAATCACAGAAAAACAAGCTATTCTAATACAAAGTGCAACTATGCTAAATATATCCCTCCCTCAATCAACCAATCGTTGTAATATAGTTCAACTGTCCGATAATGGTCCAATCTGGAAGAAGTTTCCTCCTCTTGGGACGTGTCTCCCAGCGCCTCGCCAATCATAAAAACACCATCGGGATGACCACGTAGGGAAAAATCTGCCTAGCAACAGTGATCTCATTCGGAAATAATGGAGTCCCACTACAAATCTCGTTAAGGTTGTGTAAAAGCATTCTATGTCCTGTAAAGAAAAGACAGGCTGAGCTTCTGATGCACTGTAATGAACTTATTAGATGATTTCCACTTGACAGAGGCACGTCATGAAGAAAAATAGAAGATAGAAACAAAGTACCGTATTTGCTCGAATATAAGATGAGGTATTTTTCAGAGCAAATGCTCTGAAAATGACCCCTCGTCTTATATTCAAGGTCGTCTTATAATCTGACCTCAAATCGATGTCAGATTATAAGACATGGATCTAGGTCCCCCGCAGAGCTGCAGGGGACCTGGATCCCCCTCTCTAATAGCCGGGACTTCTATGATGAAGCCAGAAATATGATGAAGCTGGGTCCTTCTGGCTTCATGATAAAAGTCCCGGCAGTTGTGCCGGGCGGCAGCAGGGGAGGTCTGCGCTCATCGTGCAGACATCCTCCGCTGCCCCCACTAGGCACCAGGGAGAATCGGGCAGCCGGGGGATGTCTGCACGATAGTGCAGACATCCTCCATGCTGCCCGACACTTCCGTCTATTATGACGGACCAGCTGTCCGTCATAATAGACGAAGTGTCGGGCAGCATGGAGGATGTCTGCACGTATCGTGCAGACATCCCCTGGCTGCCCCCACTAGCCACCAGGGAAAGAAACAAGGTGAGGGGAGGGAGGGAGGGGGGAGACACAGACAATGGGAGGGAGGGAGGGGAAAGAGAGAAAAGGTGAGGGGGGACAGAGAAAAGGTGAGGGGGGACAGAGAAAAGGGGAAGGGGGGACAGAGAGAAAAGGGGAGGGGGATAGAGAGAGACAAGGGGAAGGGGGATAGAGAGAGACAAGGGGAGGGGGGATAGAGAGAGACAAGGGGAGGGGGGAAGAGACGAGGGAGGTGGAGAGAGAGAGAGAAGTTTGGGGGGAGGGAGAGAGAGACAACGCTGGGGGGGGGGGAGAGATAGCTGGGAGAGGGGGAGAGAGGCCGCATTGGCACATAAAAGGAAATAAAAACAAGAAATGCATTTGTATAATATAACTTTTTTATTAAATATTAAAAAGCAAATTACATATATACAAGTTACATTTTTTCCTATAGGGTAGTCTTATATTCAGGCTTTTCGTTTTTTTCCTAAAGGAATATACAAAGTTTGGGGGGTCATCTTATAATCAGGGTCATCTTATAATCGAGCAAATACGGTATATATCAAAACAGATTAAAAGAAATAGAGGAAAAAGATGTGATAATCAAAATAAAAAATAAATATAAAATATAAAAATAAATATGAATAGTTAAATAAATATAACAAAAACATATATAAAGATAAATATATGAGATAGAGGAACCATGCAATTAATTATATTATTCAACAGAAACTTTTCAGGCAGACTGGGTACTGTATGACAATCCCTGAGGGCTCCATCTGACCAACAGTACACTATCTGTACATTGATGTTCACCGTTATTTAGATACATAGCCCATACATAAATAGTGAGAGAAATCTCATTCTAAAATACCAAAACATTGGTGGTGTCCAACTAGTACTGGCTGTACTTTTTCATTGAGTTTCCTTGTTAGTTCATCATAGTACACTTTGTAGGGAATAGACCTCATTAAGTGACTATTAATAACAGACAATCACACAGAGCATCACTAATTTTTCTAGACTGTAAACTTTCCGGCAGAACTCTCTACCTCATGTACTGGTCTGTCTCTGTTCATCTAAGCCAGGGGTGGGCAAACGGAGGCTCTCCAGCTGTTCCAAGACTACATCTCCCATACTCGTCCGCCAGTCTCTTAGCTGAAAGAGCATTATGGGAGATATAGTCTTGGAACATACAAATTGTGAAACTAACGTGGCGCTACAGAAACATATAATCCTAATAAATCAGCAGCTCACAGTATAGAAAAGTGCAACCTCATCCACAATTCTTAAAATAGTACAAAAAAACAACAAATAACTGGAGCAGAACACAATAAAAATGATATTAAACGGACAAATAAGTGATATTAATAAAAAAAGGGATATAAGTATATTTTATCCCTTTTTTTTAATTAATATCACTTATTTGTCCGTTTTAATATCATTTTTATTGTGTAGCGCTCCAGTTATTTGTTGTTTTGGAACAGCTGGAGAGCCGCAGTTTGCGTATCCCTGATCTAAGCTAGTCTGTAGTTCCCTTGTTTGCTCTTTACTAAGTGATGAGTCAATAGTTGCTGCTATATAAATAAATGTTAATGCAATGACAGAGCTAAGGCAATAGTAAACAAGGACCATTCTAAAAGGTGAACCTAAGAAGCTATGGAAGGAATATGTTATAGGCAGTGAATGGGGATACAACTGAAGCAGTTCGGGTTTTGGATGCTAGGTATTCAAATCTAACAAGAGGCTCAGTACCATAATTAAACAAACGCTCATCTGGTATGATAGATAATCTAGAGCAGATTGATGTATACATCCACTGATAACTCTTGTGAAGACAAATAAATAGTCACCTTACTCACAGCTGTGCGGAAAAACATTTGACATCAATGGATAAAGTCTGATCCTCCGCCTAACACTTTTTTCTAGAAAATATATTTGACATATTACACATCGATTATTTATTTCACTGATGGTGAACATATGGCACACATTACTATTTTTTTTGCTAACAATTATCTTTTAAGGGGGGTCCCAAAAATAAAAAAGGTCCTACTTATTCCCCTGCCAACAAACATTTTTAAAAAAATTATATATATATATATATATATATAATGCACATGCGTACACACACAAGAAAAATGCATGCATTATTGCCACATTGAAGTTCATTACTTGCTTTTTGTGAGAAGACTTGGCACTCACATACACAAATGTTCACCATCACTGGCTTAACCAAAGAAAAACATAACTAAAACTTTCTCCACTGCTGGGAAAGCTGCATTAATAATAAAAGAAATTCTTAAAGCGTTGTTCCTGGTATGCCTCAAGTGTCATAAGTATCAACCCTCTAATTCTGTTTACCTGATGTCCTCAATGAATTCCTTGTATTTGAATAGAAACATAGAATGTGTCGGCAGATCACAAGCGTTCGGCTCAACTAGTCCTGGATACTTTCATTAATCCCTGGCCTTTTCTTACATCTAATATAGCCTTTTGCCTATCCTATGCATGCATAAACTTCTTCACTGTGTTAACCTCTACCACTACTGCTGGAAGGCTATTCCATTCATCTGCTACCCTCTCAGTAAAGTAATGATATTACTTTTAATCCTTTGACACTCTGTTTAAGACTATGTCCTCTTATTGTGCTAACCACTCTTCGTTTAAATATACTCACCTCCTTTACCATGTTGATTCACTTTATCTATTTAAATATTTCTATCATATCTCCCCACCTCGTCTTTCTTCCAAACTATACTTGTTATAAAGAAAACATTAGCTAAATTATATATTTAATATTTTAAATTGAACTAATACATATATTGAGATTCAAGTCTATGAATCATTTATTTAAAAAAAAAAAGATGAAAAAGCAAAAAATATAAATATACACCTTACAGGAAACGTGATACAAAAATATCAGGGAAAAATATATTTGAAATGTGCCCTTCTTTAGACATTTACCTATAAATAATATGGACGAATAGACTATTTAAAAGGTTTACAGACAAAGATTCTAGATGGTAGATTACAAAGCCAAACCATTTAACCTTAAAGTGAACACAAATGAATAATGTAGATCATTCATTTCTCATTTATGGTATACAGCTTTTAAAGTTTTCTTGCCAGAAAAAACATATAATGTGCAAATATGTTTTATATTATCTGTGTGCTGTCAAAGTTAATGGTTGTTTTTGACAGACAATAAAGGACATTTCTCCAGATGCCTTATGTAAATTAAAGAGTCAGATATGCTTCTATCTGCTTAATACAAAAACCGGGACTTCTAAATACATTGTAATAACACTAAGCTGGAAGTTCTTTTAAGGTTTCTATGACCCTAAATAATTAGATTCAGGGACATGCACTCTAATCTGTCTATTAGATGCTTCCAGTTCAAATTTGTTGTGAAATACCTTAAGATAAGTACGCTATAGACTTGTGTGTTCCAACAAAGAGATTCTTATATATGTCTTCCTTATTAAATGTGAGTTATTTTGAGTTTGATTATGTTGCGAAACTAATCTCACATCCTGTTCTGATGTCTGTCTCATCTAAACTTAATCCATCACCAAATCAAGCACTAGTGCCCCTTTGTTTATAATATTGCTGGTCTAGCTGTGCAATAAAAAGAAAAAGTATTTAAAAAAAAAATTCTACCCAATACCCAAATTTCATACCAAACAAAGGTATGTGCTTTTATATAGCCTTAGAGAACATTTTGTTGATCTCATTAACTATAAAACAGAATCTAAGGGTGGCATTTGTAGATCAACGCAACTATTTTCGTCTCTCTACATTATTCCTTTTCCAAGTTATGCGTTAGTTAAGTTTTGAGTAGCAACATGACTTGCTGAACAACTGAGCTGCTACCTGACAGAGAAACGAGACTGCTGAAGAGATGGAGAGCGGTACCAGCAGAGTTTCTCAGTGGAGAACACAGTGGAGAACACAGCATTGGTACACAAGGAAAAAAAAAAAAAAAAGAACTCTGGCAGCATGTTTTGGATGCCCTGGTACAAGGAGGTGGTGATGAAAAGTTACAGGCATTTAAAATACATATATACCATAGGGAGCAGGTTCTATCACACTGAACTCACACCTGTAGTTTATGCTAGTTGACATTAGCTGTGTCAAGGATAGCTAAGAATCTACACACATAGGGAATGCTGCACATGTCATAATGGCTGCCACACATGGAGAAGCTGCAAGGGTGTGTGTAGAGAACTGTAGCTGATGTCAAAATCTCGTTAATTAGGAAATGATGTATAGGCTAAACCAGTAGCGTCACGAGGGGGGTGCAGGCCGCACTGGGTGACACAACCAGCGGGGGTGACACCCGTGCTGCAGACACCCCCTGCATTAAAAAAAAAACAAAACAAAAAAAAACTTCCCACCTTGCTGCTGCCTCCCAGTGCAGGTCTGTGGCTGTGAGGGAAGCATTGTGCGCTCCCCTCCAGCCGCGCGGCTTCAATTAAGTTTGTTTAAACGTTTGTTTTTTTTTCCAACAAACTTTATTGAAGCCGCGCGGCTGGAGGGGAGCGCACAACGCTTCCCTCACAGCCACGGACCTGCACCGGGAGACAGCAGCAAGGAGGTAAGTACTGGCTGGGGGAGGAGGGTGGCATTACGAGCATTCTGAGGGGCAAAATCCTGGCATATTGAGGGTTAAAATCCTGGCATATTACATGGCAAAATCTTGGCATATTAATTGGCAATATCCTGGCATATTGAGGGGCAAAATCCTGGCATATTAAATGGCATATTGGGGGGCAAACTCCTGGCATATTGAGGGGAAAATCCTGGCATATTAAATGGCATATTGGGGGGCAAAATCCTGCCATATTGCATGGCATATTGGGGGGCAAAATCCTGGCATATTGAGAACAAAATCCTGGCATATTAAATGGCATATTGGGGGGCAAACTCCTGGCATATTGAGGGGCAAAATCCTGGCATATTAAATGGCATATTGAGAGCAAAATTCTGGCATATTAAATGGCATATTGGGGGGCAAAATCCTGGCATATTGAGAACAAAATCCTGGCATATTAAATGGCATATTGGGGGGCAAACTCCTGGCATATTGAGGGGCAAAATCCTGGCATATTAAATGGCATATTGAGAGCAAAATTCTGGCATATTAAATGGCATATTGGGGGGCAAACTCCTGGCATATTGAGGGGCAAAATCCTGGCATATTAAATGGCATATTGAGAGCAAAATCCTGGCATATTAAATGGCATATTGGGGGGCAAAATCATGGCATTTTGAGAGCAAAATACTGGCATATTAAATGGCATATTGGAGGGCAAAATACTGGCATATTGAGGGGCAAAATCCTGGCATATTAAATGGCATATTGAGGGGCAAAATCCTGGCATATATTATGAGGAAAGTGACACTGGCTAGTTCTGTGGGGCAAAGTGACACTATGGCATGCCAAATCGTGTAGGTGCAATATGAGTGCAAGCCAAGTGCTGTGGGTGCAATATAGGTGCATGGCAAGTTCTGTGGGTACTGTATGGTGCTGTGTTAAGTCCTTTAGGTGCAATGTGGGTGCAGAGGAAGGGAATAAAAAATGAGGAATGCAATTTTTCAATAACATTTTTATTAAATAGAATATTAAATAATTCAAATAAGTATAAATGCAAATAGTTATAGAGAGATGTCTGTGTATAGATATGTATTGTTTTCGAATTGTACGATTGTCACCTTGTGGGGCTCCTGTGTGTCGCATAATTAATGGCTGTCCCATGTGTGGCATATTTATTGGGCCCCATGTGTGGCATAATTAATTGGGCTCCAAGGTGATGCATAATTTATGGGGCTTTGGTGTGGCATAATTTATGGGGATCTTGTGTGTCATAGTTATGGGGCTCCTGTATGTGGCATAGTTAAAGGGCTCCTGCATGTGACATAATTAAAGGGCTCCTGCATGTGACATAATTTGTGGGGCTCCTGTATGTGGCATATTTTTTGGGCCATCTAACTGGCATTACTAAGGAATCTGTTTGGCATGGTATTGGAGGAAATCCAGGGGGGTGACACCATGAGTTACCGCACCGGGTGACACCAACCCTAGTGACGACTCTGGGCTAAACACATTTTTCCAGCCGAATAGAATGCCTATTTACAAGACAAAACAACGAGAATACACACCAAATGCTTTAGAAACCAAACAAATACACCCATCCGAGGAGCAGAGACATGAACATTAATCCTGGGCGAAGTTGGGTATTAAAGCTAGTATTGCGTATATTTCAGGAGCTACTCATATTCTATGTACACTTGTTCGGTATAAGAAGCAATGAACAAGTATCTGGATGTAACACCGCTTTGTGTAACAGGTGCTCCATAAATGTTGCCTGCAAAAAAATACATGGCAGCAGTAAGTAATGAAGCAAAAAGTTGTTTATTAGGACCCACCAATTTCTGAAGTACTTTCAATGGGTGGATAGGAGCCCCCCAAATTTTAAAATTATTATTTTTAGCACATTTTATTGTTAAGGTGGACTTCCATTATATTATATTAAGTCAATTTGGAGAATAAAAATCTGGGTGCACCATCTAAGCTGTGTACAGTGGATTTACACAATTTAATGGTGGAGCAACAGTAGGCCCATACAGTTGACTGAATAATACAGGATATGACCACACAAGAGGGGGATGGGTTTGGAGGTTTTTACAGAACAAGGGTAGAGTTTGCGAACCGCAATCCCGCTTTAATACTCCTGTGTCTAATACACCAGAGAATGCATACTGTGCAGGCACAGGTTCGTGCACATGTGTAATAGCACTGATAATTTGAGCGGCATCGCTACTTTGGAAGCACGATAGCGCTGACATTCAACCTCCCAAACTATACTGCCTTCCCCCCCAGCTTCCTGATTCCCCTTGGGGTAGAAGATAGGAGGTACACTACTGTGACCAACTGAATTGTTTATTTTCTTTCCTGCTTTCCATTTGGTGCAGACAATATATTATCAAAAATGTTATTTAATATACAGATAACTTTTCCTTGAACTTTAGTCCCATGGAATGCCAACTTAGGAAAAGTTCAGTTTGCATGTACTCCAATAGCTTTCCCTGCCATAGTCAAAATATACTATAGTATCCCTTATCCAAAGTACTTGGGACCAGAAGTATTTTGGATAACTGATCATTTTCACCAGTAAGATATATTAAAGTCTCTCAGCACTAATGAAATACAGCTGCATCAATGCAAACACAGTGTAGACCAAATAAACCACTTTTACTGCGATGGTATCGTTGGGAACCTGCTCACATGCCATTGTATTACCCTTTGTGGGTGTAGTAGAATCTAAACATGCATGGAAAAGCTATATCACAGCTTAAAAGGGCTGGACACTGAATAAACCGTTGTGCACTTGCATTCTGACAGCTGTGTGTGGAATTTGTAACTTGTGGTAAACCCCCCCACAAAATTTGGATAACGGATTTTTAGATTTGGGATATTAAGCATAAAGTGTATTACTAGTTATTAATTTATACAGCTAGTAAAGAGGGTTTTAGCTTGATTGGAAAAGCAATGAAACAAACCAATTCTATTTAAGCAATATCATACAAAAACATACAACATTTTCAAGAGGAAGAGTTTATTTTTTTACAAAACATGTCCGATGTTAACACAGTAAAATAATTATTCCCATAAAAGTGGCAGCATATATGGCAAGTCAAAATTATAAGGTTTAAAATTAAACTATATGGCACTTTGTAAATAAGTTTTGCAAAATTAAATATAAATTCATGAATATTTATTCCATAACAAAGTGCTGTTGTATGAGGTTTAGGACACTAACTTGCTTCTTAAATATAATTCACAATGACTATTCTTACTGTGCATATATTTTTTTTATTTTCATTGCAAGCAAAGGAATAAAAGGCATACACAAAATGAAGTATTGAAAACATTGTTTTTTTTAAATCGATTTATGGTCCATAGGACCTTTGATGAACATTTGCCCTTCATTGGTATTCATTCTCTGTCCCTCTCAAACGGAATAACCCATCAAAGAACTAGATAGCACCTTTGATATATATAAGTTTATCTATTGCAAATGTCCCTTTCTCAGTACTCTGTTACACTTATGGCCATACCCGCTTTCAATGCAAATGAGATTGTGAAGGCTAGTTGCAACTTGAACCTCCCTGGGAGGCAAATTTCCAGCAACCAACAGCCTAAAAAGATGGGGGGAAAAATAAACCTACCACGTGAGATTAAATAAAAGGTGCTGGACAGGAAATAAAGCGGACTAGAGAAGTACAAAAAGGAAAAAAAGGTCACCTTTACTTGTGAGTAGAGTGGGTTGCATTAGTAAAATTTCACATAACATACAGTGGCAAACTACACACTACCGACATCTTATGTAAACAATTACATTACAATAGCATAACACACAGTATATGAAACATTTAGCACTGCCAGGTAATATACACATACACATACACACATCCACTCATGTTTGCCTTGTATTAATACATATGCTATCCATCTGTAGGACTATGTAGAAGTTGAGAATTCCATTTGCAAGGACCTGAGTTAAGCTTGGTTGCCAGAAAAAGCACCTATGATTCTTAACCCAAAGCCAATGACCTACTTGGCAACAGGGACTAAAAACCGTGGTTGAGCAAGACTACATTATAGTGAGTAGGATCTCAACATGTAACTTAGAAAAAGAGTCCTATATATTGAATACCCACACACACTGAACAAAAAGATGGAATAGGCAACTGCATTCATGGACTATAACATGATGGACTGCCATAGACCATAACATGTATACAGTAACTGGACTGCCAGAAGCAGTCTAATTATTAGACAAAGAGATCACTATTGAACATCAGGGACAGCATAGCATGTAAATTTCCTACCCACACATTAGACTGAAATGTAAATGGTGACGTCACCAATGGACCATGTAAATTTGCCTTAGTGGATACAATCGTTGAACCAAATGCTATAGAGATTCAAATGTAATGCAAAAGTCTTAACATGTCGATAACTAACCAGGTCTCTCACAGTGAGTAACCTGCTGAAATTAAAACTAGCCACATGGCCAGTAAGTAGTTGAAATCAAGCAGTTTAGGGCAATGTTAGCGAACTTCATGTGAGTAATTGATTGCGTTTAGAAAGAGTTGTGGATCTATAAACCTAAAAGAAAGAATTGTACATCAAAATAAAGCAGGGCTATCAGACTGGAGCCTCCAACTGCCAGTGGTCTACAGCTCCCATAATATGCTTTCAGCTACGAGGCTGGAAGGGGAGTATGAGAAATGTTTTTCTTTGCCACACACATTTATAGCGGCGTAAAGTGCCTACATTGGCGGGTGTATTAGTTTCACAGCAGGTAGGTTACAATAACATTTGTTTTTTAAATGTATAAAGCAGTTTAACAGTTTATAAACATATCTGCTTTAAGAGTTTACAATTTGGACATCATGTTTTCGTTAAAGGCAAAATATATCAACTAGCTGCTAGCTTTCATTACAATGCATCTCTGTTGACTATGGAGAGGAGGGGAATATTTATTTAGATGATGTAACTTTCCTTTTCACTGAGACAAATACAAAAGATGATATGCAATTCATTTTACAATAAGTGGCACACAAACTGCAGTCTGGATGTTTGTATAAAATTGAAGCCTGGGCTCCTTTATGTTAATTGATTTCCACATTAGTGAAGAGTCCTCACTAATTTGGTACAACTAGGCACTGCTCCCACACACGTGAAGATAAAAATGTTAAGAAAAGATACTACAACAGTTATACCTGTCGAATGGATCTTCAGCCCAATAAATGCCACCTTTTGCCACTCAAAGTAACAATATGTATTACAAAGATAGGGAAATATAAGCACTACCAGAGTGCTAAACCCAAAACAGTGTCAACCCCCATACACTATAAAAGATATAAAAATAATATCAAAAAGTGAAAAATAGGGTGAATTAGTATAAGTGCCATTAAGACACCACCAAACTGAACACACACAATCTGATACATCATACTTCTATTTGGTATTGATAGTATTTTCTACTTTGTTTTTTATATATTTGCATGTTTACTTCAGAATTACACCATAGAGCAATCTGTATAAAACAATATGTAGACCTCTTAAAAGGCACAGTTATAATAATTCTAGGGCATTAAGGGTGGGGCTGTATGTTTATTAGAACCCAGTGGATCCAACATAGTGTAGTAGGAAATTATAGACAATCACATGGTAGCAGGTATTTGTAAAGAACTTTTAATTCCAAGCAATAAAACTACAATATACGTACAACATGTGATGGCGAGTACTCCTCTCAGGACTTTCTTAAAAAGAAAAATAAATGCTTCCATGTCTCCTGGTACAATAGAGATGGTCCATGCTGCTTTAGCAACTCTGTTCAGCTAGTCCATAAGGATGAAGGAATATCTCCAGAACAATAACAGACTCCATGCACAACGTATTTCAACAAATGAGGCTTCAAGGTGCTACCTACTAACCTGTGATTGTGTATACCCATCCTACTACACCATGTTGGATCCATTGAGTTCTATTAACCCCCTCTTGGGTGCCTAATATTTGGGCATATTGTTGATCAATTATTATTGGTGTTCCTTTAAAGAAGTCTGAGTCCATATAGCGTTTTATACAGATCACGCTGTTTATCTTGTGGTTTCTTATATTTCTAAATACATACCGCTTAATTAAAAATAGAGTAGCGAAGACTCCCTATAAGCAATACCAAATATAAGTATTATTTATACTGTTTTGTGTTCACAGTTTGGTGGAGTGTGGTTAATAGCACTTACTTGTTCAATCTATTTTTCACCTTTTTTTTTTTTTTTTTTACAAAGTTACACTAACAAAGACATTTTTCCATAATAAAGTCTCAGTTAAAGGGAAATCTATCCAACATGAGTTTATAATGATATCTGCTCCGTACAGTAATTTATATTGTAGATTTTAATTACATAATCCATCCAGATATCAAAGGTTACAATTATTTCACCATCCTGTTCAATAGAAGTCTACTTCTTCCATTTTACCTAGTGGCTGTTGTGATAACTAAAAAACATTTTTTTTTTAATTAAAAAAGCTCACTGCAAACCCTCTCTGCTACTCACTAGGTTAATACTCTAGTTTTACTAGAGCCAGATTTTTTAATATAATTATTCCATATAATTATCTGTGCTGTTGAGCAGGGGACAACAAGCCAAACAAGATGTTTTGGGAGAGGAAATATGTCCCTAAGACCAATCTCTATACTAAAAGTTGACATGTTTGCATGTTTAAGGAGTAAAGGAAGTAGTATGGTCAAAGCTTGATACCAGGGGCGAAAAAAAATGGTAGGTGCCATTTTAATATGTATGCTACAAGAACATACACTATAGGATGCCATTACTTGCAAAAGAAAGCTACAAGCAAATGTTAACCAAGGTTTAATTGAAATATTGCATCAAATTCAGATCTTTTGAATGAATGCTTTAATTAAATAATATCAGTAAAACACATTTAGGAGTCCTCTTTGCGGCTTGCTAAAAGATGAATGCTAATCTGACCAAAGATTCTGAACAATATGTCTGCCTCTTGATACAACTATACAGAGCAAAGAGGACTCATTAAGGAACTTTATTGATATTCATTCATTAAAGAATATTTATTTAAAACATTGACACTTGATTGTTAAATTATTGCCACTAGTTGTCTTTTAAAGTCATCATTCTAGCTCCAGAACAATTATTATAAATGTTCTTTGCAAGCCACTCAGTAACGAAAAAAAAAAAAATAATTAGCAGAAAACCATATATGTGTTAACGCAATGAGAAAAGGAAAACCTTTTTTTTTTTTTTTTTATAAACGAATTCTGATAAATTAAATCACTTAAGAAGAGGCACATGCTTTGACATGTCACAGGATTTTCAAAGGCATATTACTGCAGTGCAAGGAACAATAATATTGGATAGCACCATTACTATATTGATAACATTATAATGAATATTTAAATAAATGGCACATGATACTATGCTATTGCTCCAATTGATAAAGAAAAAAAAAAAAACACAAATATAATAAAGCATCTTAGCATACAGTTACATAAAATAAAATGAAACATGCTAACAAAAATTCCAACAAACATGCATTGTTTAGATGCTGTTCACACCACAAATACCATTTAATTGAATTTTTTCTGACTTGGGTAGGAGGATAAATAGAGAACAATGACACATTTTCAAAAATAAACTTGACCTATTTTGCTGACTTATTTTTTATGAAATTAAGTTTGGCCATATTTCCTGGGAAGAGACAAAACAACTTACTTCCTCCAGTGCCTGCTTTTGGGCAAGATCTATGGAGTGCCAACTGAACTCATTAATAAAGGCTTGCTTATCTTAATGGAAATCTGACAGACCTCCACAAGGCATATCTGTTGGACAAAGGACCACTTACACATAATGCGATTCTTATAGTGTTTAGTTTCTCCCTGTATTGACTATTCATATCTTCTGAAAGAAACAGAAAATAATCTAGAACATTTTATGTCATTTCAAAAAATAAGTAGAATGGGTACAACTAACATTTTGTCACCACTCCTACCTAAATCAACATTTTATCAAATCTTGGGATGTGAGGACAAAAGCACATTATAAAAATGTTTTACTACCATGCTGTTAGTAAATCAAAAGGACAAAAAAAAAAAAGCCAAAGGCACAAAAAATGCAAATGAAACAAGTTCTAGAGTTTCAAGATCTGGCCCTGGAAGGGTTAAAGTGAATGTATACTTCCACAAAAGTTGTCATAACACAGAAAGCACGTCCGCTAATTATGAGTTATATTTTTCACAGGGTTGAAGTACAATACAATCGAGATGTTAAACATGTTTCATCCATCAATTTTACCAGCACAAAATTTGCTAGCAATATCAACAGTGCTCATATCTCAACTAATCACGCTTGCATCACTCATTCTATTTAGTTCAATCACAAGTAAGGCAATATTTACAAGATTTTCAGTTCAGGGGGAAAAAATGTTTTGGTATAATATGCAGCTGATTAGAGATAAATAGTTCTTTTAAGCTTTGATGCTGACCCATAGGCAACCAATTAATGTCCCATATATCCATGTGTTCATATAAACTTTTCTTCCTGTTTCGGTACATAGCATGCCTGCTGTCACACCAGTTAAAAGTAATAAGGAGGGCACAGTTTTCTTCAAACTAAGCTTGGCAACGTGTCCTTCTCCTGGAAACTTGTTTCTTTGTTGAGGATCTGAAGCATCATAGAATTCTGCTAGCAACCTAGGAACAAAGAATATATTAATATATATTTATATACACACACACACACACACACACACACACACACACATATATGCTCAGTGGGCTCATAGAGATAGTCTTGTCTGCATCAAACAAATTCCCCAAAAATGCACTAACGGCACACAAACATTGACCCAGACTGCAGGGCTCCATTTCCCTTTTGTTGGATTACGCATGATCTGAACCGAAAGGGCAAGTGACACACAGCTATTTCCATTTTGAAAGTGAAACCATAAAATTAATGGATAGCAATAACTAAAATGTGTTTTTATTTGAGAAAGTAAACATACCAAATATTTAACAAGTGTAGAATTACAGTATCAAAAATAAGCTCAATAAAAATAAAAGAAAACATACCTATCCTTAATTTCAAACCTCTCATGAAGCCATCGTCGCATGAATATCTGCTCTTTTGGAATATCTTTTATGTCAATGCGTTCCACAGCTATGTGAATTCTTGCACACTCCTTGCTCAAGAATTCTAATAAAAAAAAAAGGTTAAGTTACAGTATACATAGATTAAATTCAATTTGCTCTGTTGTCATTAAAAAGAGTTAAAGGAATAGTCCATTGGTTTTACTTGTTTGTAGAATGATAACTGATATTTAATTTATCAATCTCTTGGCTATTTTAGGACCAGACAGACCCCTAAGCAGATGTAAGTGGTAGTTGTCCTACACAATTTATATATATATATATATATATATATATATATATATATATATATATATAGTACATTATATTGATATATGTAAAATAATCTTATGTTAATACATATTTCAATGAAATAACTGCAAGTCACAGGAGGCATGGCGGTTTCCCTCTGCTGTTTTTATGTCCCACCTTAGGAAAGTTATTACTGTGGAATCAGCCTCTGTTAAACCACACCGAGTGCTTGGAATGTAGAGGGGGTAGTATCAGCTCTATTTGTGTGCTGTAATGTAACACAATGAGGGGGGCTTTGGAAAGATAGGCCGATGTGTTGCACAATCCAAAGAAGTAACAAACTTTATTTGCAGATTTTAGGAGAGACAGATTTTTTTTAATATTTTACATGATGTAGAAGTTACCAAATACTTTTTTTGGGACACTGTATGAGAAACCACTCACATATTAGGCTTTAAGAGGCTCATTTGCAGGCTTACAACGCAGCCACCTAAATAAACTCTGGTGTGACTCTCTTAGCTCGCAAATCCCCCCCACACCTTCCATTATCACAATCTATTTCTATTTGTACCTTTCCATTCTGTTCTGCCTTTTCACTCTCCTTATGCATCACATTAATGTAATGTAAAAATGTAATCTAGTCACTAACATATGCTAGGAGGACTTCAGTTTATCAAATATAATTTTTTAAATGTCTTCATAAAAATGTTAAGCTGAAAGCAGAAGATTTTAATGTTCTATATTTCAAAAGGAAAGGTTTAAAACAATGTTTAATGTTCTAAACACTGGTATGTGTTTGAAGAAATGCAGTTGTCAATAAGACAGATAAAACATATGTATACATCTTGCCTGTTTACCATTAATTGCAGTGTTCCAAGCTTATAGACTAGTATACATTATATGTATACATATTAACCTGTCATCCTATGTCATTATTATCAATAAGAATGCAACAATAAAATGACTAATGAGGTTCCTTTGCTTTTTAAGATTAGAAGTGGTTCTATCTTCAGTGTCTGAAAATATTTTTAGTCAAGAAAAAGATATATGTCATTGTTTTTCCCCCTCAACACTTCCCATCAATAAAAAAAAAAAAAACTGCATCTAAAGAAAGATAGGTATATTGCTGTTGCCGTAGTAACCCATTCCCTTATTTTATGTCACTGAATTTAGAAGCCACTGTGAAAAAAATATTACATTAAAAACTATTTAAAATTCTCCTGTAGATTTTTAAAAGTAAAAATAAGTGATTTTCACATATATTGAAGAAACACAGAAAATATGGTTGGTGGAACTTAACGGTTTCAATTTTTTTTTTTTTATATTTCTAACATGATGTGAATGTTTCTATATGTAAACATTAAAAATGAATGTATTTCCATCATATATTACGCCACACATGAATCAAGATACAAAAAAAATGCTGTGCGTAGATCCTCTATGCATTCACAGCACAAATAAGCTATGATTAATTCTAGTAGCATTTAGTAACACATTATTACTATGAATTATTCACGTATATGGCTTATGATTTATCAGGAATATTATTAATGTAATGCATATTACGGTTTCATTTGACTAATGCAATCCGGATACAACACGTCACTACAATCAGAAACAAAAGCAAAGTGTGTGCATGGCTGGCACTGAGAAAATACAGCTGGGTTCTGTCTCTAAAGACCCTGTAGAGCTGTGACAGATCTAAGCACTTGATCTTACATCAGTAGGATTCCCTCAGGGATTGTGCAATTAAAGGTTAAGAAAGTTAGGTTTCACTATGGCAGCATAGGGCACATCATAATTTAACAACCGCACAAGTGGCGGTTACTAAGGGGAAATGCCTGAAAATATTTTTTAGATGTATGCGCAATCAGTTCTGAGAAAAATGAAAAAAACAAAAAAGAAATATTGAAAATCCTAAAAATATGAAACAGCAGGCTTCTTTCAAAGTCACAAGGAGTACATTGCAGTTACAGGCCCTCATACAACACCTAAAATGAGTTAAAGATAAACTTCAGCACTAACTTCTGTGTACTATGACTGCCATTGTGTACAGCCACATACAAGCTCTGCTAATTCACAGTTACCCTAGCATCGCTGAAACGCCATAAGGCAGAGTTAAGTTTTGGGAAATGCATATTTATATAGCTAAAATCTAAGACTGCGCTTAGCAGAATGAGACTCGAAGATGGTCTGTGCCTTGCAGACCAGGCTGAAATAGAAGTGTCCCCCTCTCCTTTTTTATTTAATAAGATTAAAAAAATGTCTGTCAATGTGAGTGTGTCCGTCTGTGTGACTATGTGCGGTTCCTAGATTTTTTTGCTGGCTCCTAAAACCAAAATTAAATTTCTCAATCCCTGCATTAACTATGACTCCGTTTACTTCTATATAATGAACTACAATTGTAGCTATCTAGGTGAACAATTAATCGCTGTAAGTACTTGTATTTTATTTGTTTGTTTCATTTATTTACAAGAGAGTGAAATTTATTTTTTATTTCAGTGATGGACAAGAACACTTTGGGCCCTTTCTTTAGGCTTTCTAGCCACCTGTATGATAATGTCTTGAGTGAGAGAGAGTGAGAGTGAGAGTGAGAGAGAGAGAGTGAGAGTGAGAGAGAGACAAAACTGAACACATTGTAAACACATATGACCCAAATAAATTGTACTTATTTGAAAAGGGAGGCAAGATTGAGAATGGAACCTACAACTCTGAGGTACAATTGGCGTAATAGCCAGCTTAGCTATCTCATCAGCATGGATTACTACAAGACACTGTTATAAATCACATACAAAATATATGTCCTGCAAACAAATAAAGTTAAGGTAAAAGCTTTATCAGCAGCAGTATTATCATAGTGCAGGGCCACTGAGCTCAGTACAAGACTTGTAAGAACAGTGTTCACGAGCGGAACATTTTCCTGGGCAGAATCTGATAATTTACTATTATTTTGTAACAGAAATATTCTATCCTGGTCAGTAAATAAATGTAATTATTGGCAAAAGAAAACACATATTCATTAACTGGAATATAGTTGAAGAAGGCAACATTTTTATAAAGCAGTTTAATAGTACTAATAAATTCACATGATAAAACTATACGACAGTTCTGTCACAAAATAACTTGCTCGCTCAGTAAAGTATTTGGCATTGACACACTGAGCAATACATCTTACTTGAGACAGAGCCAAGTATGAACAGTTTAAAAAAAAAAAAAAAAAATAACATTTAAGAATGCATTGTGTACTACAGCTTAGTTTTGACCAGCTGATGTAAACCTGCAGGGACTCTAGGATTTTTATTTTTTTAAATCTATAAGAAAAAAGCTTTGAAGATGTTTAATTACCGGTCATAGATGGAGCTTCTTTCCTTTGTCCCTCTTGGTCTATAGTTCCTTCATATGCTACTGTGATATCATAAACGGCATTGAGGTGATCCTGCATTTCATCAATTGCAACGTGAGTCGCCTTCACACGTGGAGTCAACACATGCTTCAATACAGGCAGACCTAGATTAAACAGATTAGTCATTTCCTTCGTTTGGAAGGTCTATTTATGATAACAATAATCCTTGGGATGACAACTACAACAAATCTAAATTATTCAATGAGGATTAATTGCATCTCGGGAGCCAGAAGTCTAGGAGGATAACATTGGATATCGAATAGGGTTCACATCACAGGCAATATCCGAATATGTTGCTTCACTGTGAAGGCATACAACCTAGAACTTGTTTTGGAAATTAAGATAGTCAAGCGTGTAATAAGACTTCATTTACATTATGATCTACTAGTTACTTCTGGCTAGCTTACGTGTTTACCACCATGCTTGAAGTGGAAGCTTCAATGCAAAAGGAAAGTACAAGGGAAGGCTGCTGCCATGTCTTGGGCTTTAAGTCATCAGGCAAACACAGCTATGTAGCACCTGGAGCACTCTTCAGATAGGGATGAGGCACAGACAATTAAATAGTGACTGTGTGCACGTCTAGACGCATTTCTGTCAGTCTGCTTGTTAGGTTTCTGTATGGTTGCCTGGATATGATGGCTGTGGAAAGGATACGGAACCACCAAAAACTTGTAATATAAGTATATAATAATATATATATATATATATATATATATATACACACACACTATCTTAACACTGCAGCTGCAGGGCAAGTGCATAATGAAGGCCACTGGGCAGTAAGTGTCATCAAATCAAAATATATGACTTTTTGAGGGTATAACACAACTAAAAGTTTCCAGTCGTGGGAATAGAGTTAAAAAGGCTCAAAAGCTTATTTCACCTAGATATGAAATAAGTAATATTGAACAGATGCAGACATGTTTTTGTTCTAAATGACAACTTGGCTACTAATTTATTAATGTCATGTGAAGGTTGTCTGAGGATACGTTTACATGCTCACTAATGTATATAAGTTACACTAACACATCGGTCAAAACATGTATTACATTGTACAAGGCATTACAGTTTGTGACTCCTGAATGGACAATTGGTAATTGTCTACTTTTGTGGGCTCGTGAGAAATTAAGACCTACTTCAACTCATCATACTCTTGAATATAGAAAGGCTTAAGGTAGACTAAAGATAAATAATGACTAAGAATGTGTGTGTACTTTAGAAAAATAGTTTGAATAAACAAACAACCAAAAAAAGCCCAATCAAGTCAATAGTAAATGAAGGTGAACACTTCAAAGCTTTTAAACCAAGGACTAATACGACAAACTGTCTAATTTCATAGTATATAACACAAAATGAACGGTGTGAGAACTTTATACAAGGATACCACACATTACAATTTCATTTTTAAAGTATTTTTTATACATCTTACCTTCTTTCATGGCAAATGCTTGACTGTCAGTTATGACCTTTGGAATGTCTGGGTTGTAACGGGTTCCTTCAGGGAAAATCACAAGATACATCTACGAAACAAAAAAAATATATTTATACATTTGTTAACTTTTTCCCCCAAAGTGATTATACTGCAAAGAATTTAATAAAATACACATAAAGGAGAAAATCTCTTAGAAACAACCATCATATGGATCAATATAATAATAATCTATTTCTGTTTGGTATGTAGGAGTTGGGTGGGGCGGGATGAGGAATAATCACTGCCTCCAATAACATAGATGCGAGATTATCGCGGGACAGTCCCGGGAAAATGGGCTGTCTCGAGATCGCGGGGGGTTACATGACTTCATCGCGTGACGTCTAGTGACCATTCCCCCCCCCCCCCCCCCATTTCATTTATTATTTTCTTCGGCCGGATATGACAGCAAGTCATATTCGGCCACTGTATTGCCCTCCTCTGTGCAGGAGGGAAGACTGCAGCACGGAGGAGACAGCCAGATGAGTACTGGGGGAAGGGGGTGGTAGATTATTGCTGGACAAACGGACTGTGGCATATTCCTGGGCAAACGGGCTGTGGCATATTCTGGGAAATCTGGATGGTGCATATTAATTTGCAATCTGGCTGTGGCATATTAATGGGCAGGCTAATAGTGGCATATTAATGGCAAAATTGGCAGTGGCAATTACACAGTGACAAGTAGGTAGAGTTAAATTATGCTAATTATAGGGAGTGGGCAGATTTTCTGACAGTAGGTGTGGTCAATTGGAAGCTGAGCTCCAAAGTGTCACTGGAAATGTTTTTCAAATGTTGACAACTATGTAATAAGGTGAATTTGCTCTAGCCACAGAAGATACAATATTCTTGTACCTGATAATTAATTGCAACTTTTACCTCTGTCTGACCAGCCAAGGGTTAATTGCACTTATTTTGGTTTTAATTATACAACAGGTGTGTAATGTAAATTGGTGACCCTTTAAATATAATGGTGTGGAGGTAACATCCACCTATGATTGAGCACATTTTGCGTGAACCATGTAAGGTATGTGCTTATCTTTAATTTAATTTCCCCCCCGCTGGTGCCCTGCTTTTAACTTTTGGAATAAAGTGTTTTTAATTGTTGGCTGTGTGATGAGCATTTATATTTTATTCTGTGGAGTTTGTTTCCCTGTGTCTTGATTTTGTCTATGGTGGGCGGAGAGTGCCCTTATCGAGCTCCGCTGTGCTGCTCAGCAACTGAAGACGGTGGACAACATTTACTACAAGTTGGGTAGTGTAACAGTAAAAGAAGCCACAGACCGGGTGTCCACGGAGGCGGTGAGTCAGCTGCACAGCAACATTTATATTTGTTCTGTAGAGCTCAACAACTTTCTTCATGTCCTACTATTACCCGTAATACAAATGCAAACATGTACAATTTCCTGTCTGAATTAATCTCTGCTACTGAATACAAACTTTGACACTTGTTTTTGGCAGCCTGGTTGGTTTAAATGCAATAATCCACAGAGTAATACTATGATAATAGTAATTCATATATGCAAATTCTGATCATTCCTCCATTTCTTTTCATCCAGGGATTTACTTGTCAGCAGAATGGCTTGCTTATTTTGAGGCAATAAGTCTCAAATAGAAGGATTATGTGTATGATACAAGTTTAGAAAATTCTTAGTAACATAAGCCCAAGAAGTCTGTTTATTTTGGGTAAAAACTCATGTTTTGCAGTGAGTCTGACTCATGACCCAACTTACACTACATGGAGGATTTACAACAGTGAATACAGTGTGAAGTTACAGATTTCCTTTATCTTCCACATCAGTGTGCTCTCAACTAGAGTTGAGCGGACACCTGGATGTTCGGGTTCGGCCCAACTTGACCCCGAACCTATTAATGTTAAAGGGGGCCCTAATGTCCCCCCCCGGTCTGCCATTGCCGGCGGATGGGGACCCTATAATAATGATGGGGGGGGGGGGGGGGGGGGAAACCATGAGCAACGGGTGGGGACCCTAAAATAATAATGAGGGGGGGACCGGGTGGGGGGACACTAGGTCCACCCCTCATTATTGTTATAGGGTCCCCACCTGCTGCTCATGGGTGGGGACCGGGGGGGGGGGGGTCCTGCGTGGGACACTAGGTCCCCCCTCATTATTGTTATAGGGTCCCCACCCGCCGCTCATGGGTGGGGACCGGGGGGGGGGGGACGCACTAGGTCCCCCCCTCATTATTATTATAGGGTCCCCACCCGCCGGCAATGGGTGGGGACTAAGGGGGGGGGGGGGGCTATTTTACTAGTGACTGGGCAGCAATAATAGCTGTCCAGTCACAAGTAATTTTACATTTGTTTAGGCGATATGAATCGCCGAACCCCGAACTCCAACCCGGGCATACAGAGGAATCTGAAAATCCTAATGTTCGGTGACTCAGACACGCGTTGCGCGAGGGGGCGGAGCTTGCAGTCTGTGCTATCCGCATAGACTTTACCCCGGCAGGGGTTAGCGGCAAGGGGACAGGGAGGGTAACTTCACCCAGGCGGCAGGTCTCATTTCCTGCTCGCCATGGCGACCTGGCGCCTGGGGTTTGTCGAGCCCTGGTTTAGGGTGATGATTAGGGTTGGGGTCAAAAGGTCACAGGAGTAGTAAATAGTTAGCAAACAAAAAATAAATAAAAACACACTACTTTTAGTTATTGCCCTATAACCTGCACAAAAAAAAACCCAAAACCAACAGAAAAACCATGTAAAACATGCATATTTCTAAACAAGGGACACAATTTAAAAACTATCTAGACCATTTTTTTTAACCATTAGTTAATGTATAAAAAGTATTTTTATTTTTGTAATGTTTTCATAGTAAATTAATTATGATATGATGAAAACAATGGTATCTTAAGAACGCCCTTTTATGGAGATAAAAACAATATATTATGTGGCGGTATATTAAATGAGAAAGAGGAAAATTACACCTAAATACAAAACTCAGTAGAAATATTAAAAACAGAAATTGTCCAGAATGACCAAAATATTTTTCCAAATGGCCTGTTAAGGGATCTGCTTAGCCAGCTCTATTTGAATTGTGATTGCAGATATCTGTAAAAGGAGAATATCTACAAAAAATATCTTACATTTTGTTAATTCCTAGCACAATTCACCTGGCATACTTTAGATTGTAAGTTTGCAAGCAAACTTACAATCATGTATCCGTTGGTTCTTCTTTGTCTAACTTACACTATAGTTCCCCCTCTATGCTCTCTACCTAGTTCTATGTAAATTGTTAGCCCCATTTAAATGTTAATTTAATTTAAATTCATGGAAACAAAAACTAAACTGGTTTTACTGCACTTTCCAGAATTACACAATCTTTTATGGCATGAAATGCTCCATACATCCCCTAGCACACCACATCTCCACCACTTTCAAAACAGTGACAGTTTTACCAAGCACCCACTAGATCAAATCATTTAACAGCTTCTTGTAACATTGGCTTTACAGCTGTTAAGTAAGGTAAGTAATTTAATCATTTGCGGTCAGTTGCACCAATCAGAGGTATGAGTATCAGGTCAACATAAGCAAAACGTTAAGGTTTTACTTAAGGCATTGCTGACCAAATACTTGGTCAGTACTTATAGCTATTATTCTTTCTTAAAGGGACACTAACACTTACATAAGATGTAACTAGATTACCTGTGCATTTATAAAAAAAAAAAAACACATTTATAAGATATATGCCACTGTTTTTTGTATTCCAATTCAGTGCAAGTCTATGGTCAGAATCCAGATTTATAGACTGCATTCTGTGTCCCCAGCCCCAAAGTGAGATACAAGTGCTGTCACTGACGGGTGGCACCCAAAAACACTTTCACAAAATGGCAGCGCCCAGCCACACTTGTTTAGCCGAATGTCTTTAAATAAACTCACATAACAAAAACAAAAGATATCTTAAATAAACGCAAAATAAAAAAATATTTACATTTTTTTGGTGGGTGTGTCCCTTTAAACTATGAAGAACTGTACACCAAAGTGAAAAACAATCCTGGTTACTGGCACAACAAAGGTTCATTTTATGTGTTAGACGCAGAACAGAGCCAAGTATAAAGCCCTTGATTAGTAAACAGCTCTTAAGGTCACTCAACAAATAACCTTTTTATTTTAAATTAAGTCCTAGCAATTCTTACTCATTGAGAATTCAACAATATTAGCAGGAAAATGAGCAACTGGGATTTGTCTAGTGTTGTCAAGCAATACACATAAAGCACCAAGTCAACAAAACAAAAGGACTGTTACATCATGTAAATTATACAAGTAAAATCTATACGAATTTCATGACAATCTTCTGTGGAAGTCATGGGAAAGAGTCATTTGGCACTACATTCTTCAAATACAGAATTATAGCACATTTTGTGTTTGATAGAAATAAGTTAACATTTCATGTCACCTAAATGAAAAATATTAAATCTTTAATTTTATGGATTCATGTTTCTTATACTTGACATTCAGTTGTGACTTAGAAAACAATTCTGGTTAGAAGCCCAACCTATCAAAACTGAATTAGCTGGTGTACTTGAGAAACCCAAAGTATTACATTTGGTTTCAACTCCAAATTGTGCAGCTTGTTCTAGTACAAAGTTTACAAAATGACATTAAATAATACTTACAGGTTAAATAAAGTAAAATGCAAGGCACTTTTGATTCCATCCTACCAAAAAGGCACAATAAAGCCCACAAAGTTTTTTGTCTTTTGTATTCGTCACCACTTATCCAGCATGGATAGGTTGCTGCAAGGGTTTGTTAATAAATCAACGCTGCCATTGAAAATGCAGATGGCAAATGCTGGTGCAAAGAGAGACCCTCGGTTTCAAAGGCGATCAACAAATGGCACCTCGTTAACCACTTAGTGACAAGACATTTTCACCTTGACTTTCCCTTGGTGACAATGGTTTTGAAATTTCTGGAGTGTTTGTGTTTTGCTGCAATTTTCTTCTTTCTCACATACTGTACCCACACAAATGATATGTTGTTTTTATCATCATAAGAAGGGCTTTCATTAGATACCATTATGTTCATCATATCTTATAATTTACTACAAAAAAAAATCATAAAATATGCCGAAAAATGTTAAAAAAAAAACTTTGACCTAAAATATAATTTACACAAATACAATCATTAAAAAAGACCCCATCTAAATAGTTTCTAAATGTTGCCCCGAGTTAAGAAATATGCATGTTTCCATATTTTTCAGTATTTTTTTGTGAGTTATGGGGCAAAAACCAAAAATAGTGTTTTTTGTTTTTTCTTATATTGACCTTTTGACCCCAACCCGAACCCAAAATTGAACCCCAACACTAAATTTAACCCCAACTCTAACCCTTATACTATCCTTTAATATATTTTAATTTAATTTTAACCCTATCCCTTATGCTAAAAATTATTTAATTTTAACCCTATAGGCTAATCTATTTAACCAGTTTTTAGTTAATTAAATATTTATTTTAATTTTTTTACATTGCTATTCTGCTTAACTACCTCTAGGGGCAGTCAAGGAGCATATTCAGAGCGACGGAAGTGAATTTACTTTCACTTCCGAAGCTCAGACCTTCAGAGAGCATAGCCATATTGACGGAGCATGCTGCTCCGTCAATATGGCTCCCACGATCACTCCGTGGGGCGATCGTGGGTGCCCCAGAAAAGAAATTTCGAGGCAATAGGCAGCACCGTTAAAGAGATTTTCGCGATCATTGATCGCGAAAACCGCTTAAATTCACCGCAGGACGTCCCAGGCACGTCCATTGTCAGGAACGGAGTTGTTGATTATCGCGAAGGGGTTAAAGTTCACTCTGCTGATCCCCTTTAAAAAAAAAAAAAAACAAGGATGTCTCTGCACTAGGAGAGAGAGATTGTCACAACCTGCCTGCTTCCCATCAAAAGTAAATGCAGTTTATCCTTAGACTAGGGGACACAGTTTTTCCTTGTTCATCTACATTAGCATCGCAAGTGGAAAAAAAATGTAGTTGTCCTTTAAGAGTGCTTCCTCTAGAACCACTGTGCATGTGCAATGCCGTCATCTCACAGAGGTTAGAGAGAAGAAACTTGTGGATATTTAATCAGAGATCCAACTAGTTTCAATATTCTCTGGAAAGTTAATCTAATATCATTGTTTATAAATAAACAGGGGTTTTCCAGTGATACCACAATTGTTCACCACTTCTGGGAGAAACCAGGTGTAATAAAAAAGTTACTTTGTACACTCTGCTAGTAGCAACAAAACTTATTCCATAAAGCTTCTTATCCAATAATTTTTATTTGGAGTCACTCTGTACAAAACCAACAGAAAGCTTACGATTAAGGACAGCAGTCTAAAATGTGTCAAGCAACTTTCTGTCTGTCTTGTACTGAGTGACTTCAAGTAAAAAAAAACTCTTGGATAAGAAGCGTTATGGAATAAGTTTTGTTGCTACTAGCAGACTGCACAAAGTATTTTTTTATTTCCCTGATTTGTCCCAGAAGTGGTGAACAATTGGGATATCACACACGCACGTCGATGCAGTCAGCAACACACAAAAAAATACCTGTGTGCCACTATCCTGTGGCCAAAGATGGTGGTGCACTAAGGAGTGCAAGAGCACAGGATCTGACTCCCTCTCATCACGTGTGCTTTAGTGAGGGAGAGAGACCGATCAGTGTTGTAAAAGTTAGTTAAAATAAAATAACAAAATAAAAATTATGTTTTGAGACCCAAGAGCGTTTATAAGTGTTTAACCCCTTCCCTGCCTATGATCACTGCATAAGCAATGTTGCAGTAGCAATTTTTAGATTTTTTTTTACGCCCACTAGGGGTTAATTATATCCGCTAGGGCGTTATTTTTAAAGTAAAAATGTTTATGATTTTTAAGCTGTCTGAGCGCATGTATATCAGTAACAGCCAATTAGTGGCTAAGGCGGTCTGGTGATTGCTCAGATGAGCACCACCATTCGCCTGGTCAGATCAATATTTGTGAATATTGCTCTGATCAATTTGGATCTGCCTCACTCTCTTCACTTACATTTTTGTGAGGGAGAGAGACCGATCAGTATTAATGTTAAAATGTAATAACATTGTGAGAGCCAAGGGCTTTTATAAAAGCCATTCCCTGTGTATTAACCGCATAAGCAGTGATCTTGCACAGCAGCACATTTTTTTTGCAAGGTGCATTTTTTAGGGGTTAATTTCTTTGAACTACTACAAAGGCTCTTCTAAGAGCCATTAGCCCCTTCCTTGCCATAGATCACTGCTTAGGCCGTGATTCTGAGGCCACTGACTCAGGGTTTGATTTTGTGATTTATCAGTGGCTGTGGAGAACTTGTCACAATGAGTCGTGGTTGCCTACTTTTCAAAAATATATGGTTTGGTGGGGCAAACTGCATTGGCAGGCTTTAAAGATGTCCCAAATAGGATACAGGTGCAAATTGACTACTTGTCAAAAATTCCAAGTTGGAACACTGAAATTCCCACTTCCCAAATGTGGCCTTTTAACCCCCAAACAACCCAACAAACCTATACATGGTTTTCATAAATATATGGTTTGATCTGGGTAAAATATATTATCCGGCTTTAAAAATGTCCCAAATGGTACATGGGCGCAGGCTGACTACTTGTCAAAATTCCAAGTTGGAAATGTAAAACGAGCACCTCTAAAATGTGGCTTTTTAACCGCCAAACAACCCAACACACTTATGCATGGGTACTATCCCTGTACTCAGGAGATGTTACTGAACATATATTGAGGTGTTGTTTGGCAGTAGCCCTTTTCCATACGTTTATACCTGAATTTAATCATTTGAAAAAAACAAATTTTTTAATCTCTTCAGCCAAGGTTGGTGGTAAGATTGCTACATAAAAAGTGTCAAAATACCCCAGTTAAATACCCTGAGTTGTCTAGTTTTAAAACATATGTACATGGATGGGTATGACCGATATCAGTGTTACGATGTTACTATCGCTAACTTTGAAAACATTTTTTTTTTCCAAATAGCATTGCACTACTTGTCTTGAATGTAATGCCCTGTAACTTTAATAAAAAAAAAGCAGGAAAAACATAAAGACATAGGCTATTTCTAAACTCAGGACAAATATTAGAAACTATTTAGCAGGTTTTTTTTAATTGTAGTTTAGTTGGACTTTTTGTCTGAATCTCCTCGGAACCTGGCTTGCTATGCATATTGCTATGGGCTTATCAATACCTTGCTTACTTCTCTTTGTCTCTGAAGTCATTTATTATCTGCATGATTATACACTATGACTTTCATTCATGATTTTTGCACTGCCATTTTGGTTTTGTCATGTAAGAGTGGGTGGAGATGCTGGTGCTGGTTCCTTCCCCCAGCTTGTCTGGGGGTGTGTCTTTTCATCTGAAAAGACACAGATGAAAACCGTAGTGGTCCCTGCATCTCCACCACCAGTAGCCTTTATAAACACATGAGTAAACTTGTAATTGTTTAAAGCACCACTATTTATTTTGGAGCAGCTGAGAATACATCACATTACTTATGATAAAGCACCCTTTGCAGTGTGAAACGTGTCAAGCATGTTGTCTCCTGTGTTCCTGGTCCCCTTTTTCTGCATGTATGTGTGTATATATATTTATTTTATGTCTAAGGACCAGAAATAAAATTTATTATTTTTCCTATCTGGATGTCCTGTCTCCATTGAAAGCTACAGCTGGCGTTTATTTGCCTTTTCCTGCTCCCACTTAGTCCAAGGGAACGCCCCCTCGCTAGGTCGTAGACTAGACTACAAATTGGCATACTCCCAATGTGACATTCTTTTTGAGATGCTTAGATAATAGGATGCCCAGTGGTCCCTTCTCCAGTGTTATCCTTCTAGAGCATAAAGTTTTCATTCTCAGATAGTAAAAAATGTGGAGGTAGGTTCCAACCAAGTTGTAGTGTATCAAAAAGAAGCAATTCTCCCTGTAGTGCTATGTCTGCTAATTTATTAATATTATTTCATTTCCAGGTTGATAAATTGATGTTCGTAATATCAAATTCCAAAATATTAATTGGAGTTTCTACAGGGATTTTATTTTGGTCTCCAATAATACCTTTTCTTAGTAATAATATCAAAGATTGTTAATTATTGGATTTTTAAAGAGGCATTTTTTTGGAGATCAATCTTTGGCTCCAGAATAGATTAAATGGTTCCATA
This sequence comes from Pelodytes ibericus, assembly GCA_036172795.1. Classification (NCBI taxonomy): domain Eukaryota; kingdom Metazoa; phylum Chordata; class Amphibia; order Anura; family Pelodytidae; genus Pelodytes; species Pelodytes ibericus. Next base: position 127,480,876 of record CM069861.1, read on the forward strand.
TGTCCAATCTCTCAATTTCCAACCAGCAAAGGGCAGTGGCCAAAAAGTTATCCCAGGCTAAAGCATGACCTATGATACATATCCCAGAAGTATCTGAGTTTTATTAAAGTTAAGTTTGTAGTTGGAGTACCCGCTGAATTCTGCAATCAAGCCAACTATATTAGGAAATGAACTCACTGAATCCGTCAGGGTCAAAAGGACATCATCTGCATATGTTATTGTTTTAATAGTTAAGCCAATCAAAATCTATTCAAGGTGTATCATACAGGCCAGTGGCTCCATAGCCAATATATATAGCATAGGAGCCAAAGGGCATCCTTGTCTAGTTCCATTATTTATTCAGAACCATTGTGAGTTCATCATATGTCCCAATACATCAGGATAGACAGTAGTCTCTATGCATTTAAATAATGTATAATATTATACAGTCGTCTGGTGTTGTCAATAGTACCTCTACCTTTAACAAATCCACATTGATCTTTATGGATTAGATACAGCATCACCAGATTTAAATATATTTTGATGTAACAGCAAGAAAATGTATTTTAAATGAATCAAAAAAATGTAAGCAGAAAAAAATGCAATGAAAACTGATAACATACACACACACTTCAAAATTTGTAAATACTTTGAGAGTTAAATATAAAACCAAAAAAAGTATAGCATGACCTTAGTCCAGGGCTCGACAAACCCCAGGCGCCAGGTCGCCATGGCGACCAGGAAATTAGACCTGGCGCCTGGGTGCTGTCGGCCTCATGGTCCCATTGCCGCTGCCATCTGAGGGGGTAAAGTCTGTGCAGATGGCACAGACTTGAAGCTCCGCCCCCTCGCGCAACGCGTGTCTGAGTGGCGGGTGACATCCTGTCGCTCAGCACGCCGACCAACGGAGTTCAGCTGCAGCGCTAATGTCCCCCTCCCCTGCAGTGAGGTAAAGCAGCAGGGAGGGGGACACATCAAGAAGAAACCACCAAGAAAAGACTGAGGTGGGTGTGTGTTTGTATGTATTGTAAAGTAGGTGTGTGTGAGGTGTTTGTCTATATGGGTATATGTAAAGTAGGTGTGTGTGAGGTGTTTGTATATATGGGTATATGTAAAGTAGGTGTGTGTGATGTGTTTGGATATATGGGTATATGTAAAGTAGGTGTGTGTGAGGTGTTTGGATATATGTGTATATGTAAAGTAGGTGTGTGTGTGAGGTGTTTGGATATATGTGTATATGTAAAGTAGGCGTGTGTGAGGTGTTTGTATATATGGGTATATGTAAAGTAGGCCTGTGTGAGGTGTTTGTGTATATATGTAAAGTAGGCGTGTGTGAGGTGTTTGTATATATGGGTATATGTAAAGTAGGTGTGTGTAAGGTGTTTGGATATATGTGTATATGTAAAGTAGGTGTGTGTGTGTGTGTGTGTGAGGTGTTTGGATATATGGGTATATGTAAAGTAGGTGTGTGTGAGGTGTTTGTATATATGTGTATATGTAAAGTAGGTGTGTCTGTGAGGTGTTTGGATATATGTGTATATGTAAAGTAGGCGTGTGTGAGGTGTTTGTATATATGGGTATATGTAAAGTAGGCCTGTGTGAGGTGTTTGTGTATATTTGTAAAGTAGGCGTGTGTGAGGTGTTTGTATATATGGGTATATGTAAAGTAGGTGTGTGTGAGGGGTTTGGATATATGGGTATAAGTAAAGTAGGTTTGTGTGAGGTGTTTGTATATATGTGTATATGTAAAGTAGGTGTGTGTGAGGTGTTTGTATATATGTGTATATGTAAAGTAGGCGTGTGTGAGGTGTTTGTATATATGGGTATATGTAAAGTAGGTGTGTGTGAGGGGTTTGGATATTTGTGGATGTGTAAAGTAGGTGTGTGTGAGGTGTTTGGATATATGTGTATATGTGAAGTAGGTGTGTTTGTATATATGTGAAGTAGGCGTGTGTGTTTATGAATTGTGTTTATGTTTGCGTGATTGTCTGGCTCCTAAAAAAAATTTCTGGCTCCTAAAATCAAATTACATTTGTCAAGCCCTGCCTTAGTCTTTAATTGTACTAGGCATGCTATTGTGACCCATGTGTACAGAAACAGGTCTTTGGAGAGAAAAATTGCATGCAGATCATGTTACCAAAAAAAAAAATATATATAACGCTGTATCCAAACATGAATTAGAAATGATGTTACATTACTTATTGCTGCATTTAAATTATTATGTTAAAACACCAACAGAAGTACAAAAATTGCAATGTATGAGTGAAACAGTTAAATAAGCAATCTATAGTGTATCCTGATCAAATAAACGTAATTTTCAGCAAAAGGAAAAAAAAATTTAAATGCAGCATTAAAAAGAGACCTTACTTGAGTTCCTGCTTTGACCTGACACCGCAACTTGTCTCTCATTGCTTTTTCATTGAATTTGGCACTTCGTTTGACATAAATACCGCCATGCTGTGGGAAAGATTTTTTCTTTATCGCATGTTAAAGAATAGCCAAAATGTATATTAAACTGCTTTTTTTTTCTGTTTTCTCTGAGGACATTAATATCCCACATAGAGCTCTGTTTTATAAACATCTGAATATTACATAGTTCAGAGAGCCTCTGTAAATTAATTGATTACCTTGCTCTAAGTCTCGGTCACTATGCCCTGACAAAGAAATGACTGTTTGCTTATGAAATGGTTACACAATTTTAAATAAGGAATTGTGTTTAGAGTTACACACACACAAAATAGGACATCCAAATCTGGGGTAGAGGTCACAACTAAGAGAGTACTACTTCATATTTTATCACTTCTGCAAGTGAGTTAATAATCTTATATACATATAATCTTTGATCTTTCATTGCTACCAACGTATGGTTGAGGAGAAATTCTGATAATATAAGTAACAGGTGTTTATTGATTCTGCTCTTTATACTGCTGAGAATTTTAAGGACATTGACAAAAAAGGAAATGAAATGTGTTGTAATCTATTACCTTCATAATAAAAAGCTTTTAATTTAAAATTTTAACTTAACAAGTAGGGTTATGTGTCACCTAACTCTTCTTGGCTAAAATATCAAAAGGTTTCCAGAATGCATCCAGAATGATGAGCATGCACTTTGTAAAATGTTTCTACTTCTTATGCTTCCAGTTAATCTGGAGTTAAAGGGACTGCCTGGTGTTCAAAATGCATCTTCCAAATATGAATGCATATTATTGTGCTTTCAAAGTACTTTAAAATGGATGTTTTACATTTTGCATTGCTTAAAATACTTACAGCTAGATTAAATTGAAAAATGACAGCAGTTTGCAAGATGCCAGGACTGCCGACACTAGCTGAATAAAAGTCCATTTCTTTTTTTTTTTTTGCTGCAGGATCCATTAAGAATTTATTTAAAAACAAATGAATGGACTTTCCCCTCTCTCTAGTGATGTTCTCAAACAATGCAATGCACTGTTAAAGAGATCCTACTGTGTACAAGAGCAAGTTTATCACAGTCCACACAATGTATTCTATTCCAGGAGCACAGGAAGTGACTAAATGAAACAAAACTTTATATTCTCCAAAATGTCTTCATAGTCTATAAAATGAAGTACACTTGCAGCATAATCACGTGGGGGATGGGGGGTTAGTGGGTTGAGACAAATATTAAAAATGTGATTTATGCAGAATGCCTGCATCAAATCACACTGAGAAAAAAGCCTGTGCACTATACAAGTAGTAATCTTCATCTTGCACCAAAGTGAGTTTGGGGACTAGACTGCCCCTTTAAAGCATAAAGAAGGTAATTACAGCAGGGCTCGACAAACCCCGGGCGCCAGGAAATCAGACCTGGCGCCTGGGTATCGTGAGCCCCGCGTGGTGCCCTCGGCAATAGGATTGTTTTTTCCCTTCTCTTTAATCCGGCAGTGGTGCTCGAGGGAGCAGAGTGAGTGCACTGGCTGCACAGACTCCGCCCCCTCGCGCACCGATATAGTGCTGATCGGGGAGCTCAGCAGGAAAGCTGCTCTCTGCCACCAGGCTGGAACGCCCTTCCCCCTCCCTTTATTGAGGCTGGAACGCCCCCCATTGTGGTGTTATAGCCGTTTGTGTGTGTATATATATATATATGTGTCTGACTGGGTTTGTGTGTGTGTATATATATATATATATATATATATATATATATATATATATATATATATATATATATATATATATATGTGTCTGACTGGGTGTGTGTGTGTGTGTGTATATATATATGTGTCTGACTGGGTGTGTGTGTGTGTATATATATGTGTCTGACTGTGTGTGTGTGTGTATATATGCGTCTGACTGGATGTGTGTGTATATATGCGTCTGACTGGATGTGTGTGTGTATATATGCGTCTGACTGGATGTGTGTGTGTATATATGCGTCTGACTGGATGTGTGTGTGTATATATATGTGTCTGACTGGATGTGTTTGTGTGTGTATATATATGTGTCTGACTGGATGTGTTTGTGTGTGTATATATATGTGTCTGACTGGATGTGTTTGTGTGTGTATATATATGTGTCTGACTGGATGTGTTTGTGTGTGTATATATATGTGTCTGACTGGATGTGTTTGTGTGTGTATATATATGTGTCTGACTGGATGTGTTTGTGTATATATATGTGTCTGACTGGATGTGTTTGTGTGTATATATGTGTCTGACTGGATGTGTTTGTGTGTATATATGTGTCTGACTGGATGTGTTTGTGTGTATATATGTGTCTGACTGGATGTGTTTGTGTGTATATATGTGTCTGACTGGATGTGTTTGTGTCTATATATGTGTCTGACTGGATGTGTTTGTGTCTATATATGTGTCTGACTGGATGCGTGTGTGTGTGTGTGTGTGTGTGTGTGTGTGTATATATGCGTCTGACTGGATGTGTGTGTGTGTATATATGCGTCTGACTGGATGTGTGTGTGTGTATATGTGTCTGGATGTGTTTGTGTATATATGTGTCTGGATGTGTTTGTGTATATATGTGTCTGGATGTGTTTGTGTGTGTGTATATATATATATATATATATATATATATATATATATATATATATATATATATGTGTGTGTGTGTGTCTGTATGTGTTTGTGTGTGTATATATGTGTCTGACTGGATGTGTGTCTGACTGGATATGTGTGTGTGTGTGTGTGTGTGTGTATGTATGTGACTGACTGGATGTGTATGTATATGTAGATAAACAAGGTGTAGCGGGTTTTCAGAAGTGGAGGGTGCACCGAGAGGACTTTTACCCTGGTACTCCAAAATAGAATAAATTATCCTTTATTCTGTATATATATGTGATGATGTGTCTGTGTGTGTATATGTGACTGACTGACTGCGTGTGTTTATGTGCTGTTGTCTGGCTCCTAGATATTTTAGCTGGCTCCTAAAACTCAGATACATTTGTCGAGCCCTGCATTACAAGGGATCAGGCTGGGTTTCCTAATAATTTTCTGAAGTATACTGGATCCACTCTTTGTTCCTCCAATAGAACATTTGCATTAGAATTGCTCTCTATTAATAACTCCATTGCCTATCATGTTTATCTATGTAACCACCCCTGTATGTTGATGAAGAAAAGAAAACGGATCAAGAAATGTTAATTTAGAAAATGCCTTTACACTTTTATTCACAATGTTAAAATTATTGATCTAAATATAAGGAATATAGCCAAGTATGCCTGGAACCCCCCCCCCCCCCCCCATTTATGTTAATTGTATCGTAGTAAATAAATTAAGTGCTCAATTGCAATAATTACATCAATGAGCTTCGAAGATTTATGACTAGCTGTCAGAGGAAAAAAGTTCAATTACCTGCGAAAAATACCATCCATAAAGAGGAAGAAATTTGAGTCCATCTTTCAGCACATACCGAACATGACCCAGGGCACTCTGTTGTATGGCCATCATGTCTGCAATGATCCAATCAACTATTAAGGAAAAAAACAAACAGTATTAGAAAGACATTTGTATTTCAACACAAAAACAATACATAAAGGAATCAAAACATTTAAGATATTCAGATCATTTGAAACATAAATCTTTTCTGTTCGTCTCCATTATAGAGTGATTACACTAAACTAACAGGTATATCTGAAACTTCAGCTATTTTTGCCATCTCTCTAGTAGCATATTTGTAGTTTTTGTAGTGATTATATCAGTTTATCTTTCTCCAATTAGTTACCTAACTTGAATTTCTAAACATTTTTTATTTTTAATTCAGACAGGTAGTGGGAGAGAATGTAAGCCTTAAACCAACATAGCAGGTTGAATGGAATAGGGTTCTTTTCACATTGCTAAACTCAAGAAATCAGTAAATAATAACAACAGGTTTATTTACATGTTAGTAGCTTTTTAAAGACTAATCAATTATGACAACAGAACAGTCGAACAAACCTGTGCACTGGTGATTGGACAAGTAGATTATATTTTCTTTCTTTGGCAAATCCCCATAGATTATTATCTATCAAAAACAAAATACAAATTAAAATTTGCACTTAAAAATAAGAGAGAACTATTTCAGCACTTCCTACTGTGAAGATATATCACACACTGGTATTTACTATCAGGCCACAAATGCCTATGGTCCTAATAATCCAATTCAAACAATTCCATAGCTAGCAGATAGTGTTATCACCTTTTCTACATTTCATATACATACACACATACATGAATCTATAGACAGATATTACACACACACACAAAATCCAAAACATTATCTAAGATGTTGATTATAAGTTATACATTGCATCGATGTTTCGGTCACAACAAGGACCTTTGTCAAGATTCCCATAACTTGTTCATGTGAGCACCTTTGTTTTTTATTAAAAATAAAAATCACTGAAGAAAGCAAGTGTGCAGTTCCAGATGTTCTGCCTTGAACACAGAGGCTCCATAATCACACATTGCAAGCCCCCAACCAGACTGAATGCTGGAGTTACTTGCTTTATTAGCATGCAGGAGAATTTTTTTAAATGTATTTATTTATTTACATTTATGGTGTTTGCCCAAAATTGTAAGTGATTTTATAACAGGGCTCGACAAACCCCGGGCGCCAGGGCGACCAGGAAATCAGACCTGGCGCCCAGGTATCATGAACCCCGCATGGTGCCTTGGCAATAGGATTTTTTTTCCTTCTCTTTAATCTAGCGGTGCGAGGGGGAGCAGAGTGAGTGCACCGGCTGACTTCCTGCTCCGCCCCCTCGCGCACTGATATAGTGCTGATCACCGGGGAGCTCAGCAGGAAAGCAAAGCTGCTCTCTGCCACTGGGCTGGAACGTCCCCCCCCCCCCCCCCCCTCCCTCCATTGATGTGTTATAGCAGGGATGGGGGACATTGATAGGTGAGCTTTTTTTTTCTTTCCCTTTAATAAAAAAAACCTGCTGCCGTGTGTGTGTGACTGGATGTGTGTGTGTGTGTATGTGTATATATGTGTCTGACTTTAAAAAAAAAAAAAACCTGCTGCCTTGTATGTGTGTGTATATATGTGTCTGACTGGATGTGTTTGTGTGTGTATATATGTGTCTGACTGGATGTGTTTGTGTGTGTATATATGTGTCTGACTGGATGTGTTTGTGTGTGTATATATGTGTCTGACTGGATGTGTTTGTGTGTGTATATATGTGTCTGACTGGATGTGTTTGTGTGTGTATATATGTGTCTGACTGGATGTGTTTGTGTGTGTGTATATATGTGTCTGACTGGATGTGTTTGTGTGTGTGTATATATGTGTCTGACTGGATGTGTTTGTGTGTGTATATATGTGTCTGACTGGATGTGTTTGTGTGTGTATATATGTGTCTGACTGGATGTGTTTGTGTGTGTATATATGTGTCTGACTGGATGTGTTTGTGTGTGTATATATGTGTCTGACTGGATGTGTTTGTATATATGTGTCTGACTGGATGTGTGTGTGTGTATATATGTGTGTGTGACTGGATGTGTTTGTGTGTATATATGTGTGTGACTGGATGTGTTTGTGTGTATATATGTGTCTGACTGGATGTGTTTGTGTGTGTATATATGTGTCTGACTGGATGTGTTTGTGTGTGTATATATGTGTCTGACTGGATGTGTTTGTGTGTGTATATATGTGTCTGACTGGATGTGTTTGTGTGTATATATATATATATGTGTCTGACTGGATGTGTTTGTGTGTGTATATATATATGTGTCTGACTGGATGTGTTTGTGTGTATATATATGTGTCTGACTGGATGTGTTTGTGTGTGTATATATATGTGTCTGACTGGATGTGTTTGTGTGTATATATGTGTCTGACTGGATGTGTTTGTGTCTATATATGTGTCTGACTGGATGCGTTTGTGTGTGTGTGTGTGTGTGTGTATGTATATAAACAAGGTGTAGCGGGTTTCGCACTCAGAAGTGGAGGGTGCACGGAGAGGATTTTCACCCTGGTACTCCAAATTAGAATACATTATCCTTTATTCTGTATGTTTATGTGATGGACTATGTGTCTGTGTGTGTATATATATGTGACTGACTGACTATGTGTGTGTCTGTCTGTGACTGCGTGTGTTTATGTGCTGTTGTCTGGCTCCTAGATATTTTAGCTGGCTCCAAAACCTCAGATACATTTGTCAAGCCCTGTTTTATAAATTCATCAGATGAACTGAAACAAACTAAAACACTGCTTGCACACATACAATCTAATGCCAAGGTGTTGGAGAAGATAGGAAAGATTGTTTAGAAGGAAGAATTAGATAATATGTGTGCGTCAATTCCAGAGACACAAGGCAGCTATAAAGTATGGCAGCCATGTGTGTTCCGAGGCGATTAAGGAGGAGGCTTAAGGGACCCATGGCTCCTAAGATCCTTTCTGTTGGGTCCTAACCTTTTCAATTATTTTGCATAGAACTCTATGAAAATACCATTTCCCTGAATCCTAATGTCAATAAATATTTGTGAAGCCTGAATATGTGTACATATGTATTATACAAGCACACAGATCATGTGAAGTGACATAAATGTAAACTGAGACAGCAGTTCCTAATTACTCACAAATCATACAATAACACATTTATGGAAGAGTTACAGTTGAATGGCTTGACAAGTTTATGTTCTTCTGATCCATGCAGATATTTAGTAGTTTTGCACTCTACTCATGTACCAAATCCTTCAGGAGTGAGTATTAATAAATGTAAAGGACAAGTTACATATCAGCAAATAAATACTTTCAAGTGCCTGCAGGGGGATAGACTCTTTGAACCTTATTGTACTTTGAATAATTAATGCAAAAGAGATGTTTTGTACATATAGGGCGCCACATACTGTGTGCAATGTCTGGCAGGACTAAACACCACGTAAATAAAGTAGGATTTACAGTGCGAAGGATCAAAAGAAGCACTAGTAAGAATTGATTTATATGGTCTGCTTTACCCAACTAGGATTACAGTATGACCTTCAGTCTTACATTAGCCCTCCTCTGCTTCTTTGAAAGTCTGATTTAAGATCATAGTTGCCATGTATTTATAGAATATCAATGCATATGTCACCGAGGCCATATGCATGCAAAACAAGCATCAGGTTCACTACTGTGCTAGATAAAAGCAAATCAAAGCAAACCACAGAAGAAATGGATATGGTTTATTAAGTTCAGGTATATTTAGCATGCACGATTTTTCCTTAACCAGGCTAACGCACAAACAAAAAGACAAAAACATAACAATTACAAAAAGTTGAAACATATTGCCAAAATCACAGCAGCAATCCATAATCACATTTAATTTCAACAGACACTGATTATAGGTTTAAAACACTTTAGAGAGAAAGTTTGTTTTGTGGCGTTTATTAGACTATATTTAATGCGCGCAAAGCTGATGCAGTGTTAAATGTTGTAAACAGGTTATGTGCAGGCATCCACCCAAGCTCCTTTGATAACAGGCTCAAGCCCATCAACTATGTTACATATTGACTAGGACTGCATTCAAAAAAAAAAAAAAAAAAACTTATGTAACTTATTGGATAGTGTAGCAATAGTTTTCCCTGGATAGAATATTATCACCTAGATAAACAAAACTAGTGTTTGACAGGCCTGGAATGCATTTATTTTTTTTTGAAGCTCATGAAACTGTTGATTTAGCTACTCAGTACACAATTACATGTGAAAGTGGGGAGGAATTACAAAAAGCCTCTTAAAGAACCACTCCACTTTAACAACTTGAAAATTACCTACCTTTTACTTTAATTTACATTCAAGTTAAATAAATACAACATTAGTACATATAAAACCTTACAAGGCTATTCATTAGAACATGTTTTCGCTTATAACACACTGCTCCGATGAATCCCATGGAGCCACCAGATCTCGCTATAAACTCTGTATTAAAGTAGAAGTTTAGCAAGTTCTCTGGACTGGCTATCCCACTAAGATCACAATGAGAGTTTGTGCATCCCACTTATCCCAAATCAAAATGTCTGGATACACATACTGTATACTCAGGAACCTGTAAAAAGCACACATTTCGGCAGTTGTTTTGTTCACCAGGTTAGCCAGTTTTTTGTTGGACACACAACTTTTACATGAATGCAAGAGAGTCAGTTAACTAGTCAAGGAGTTAGTCCCATACTACGTTGGATAAATCATTTTTCATTCAACTGGGCAAAATGTCAGTTACACATGCCAGTTAAAAAAAAAAAAAAAGTCCTCCTAAAATCCCTACTGCTGGCTCCCAACCTTCTTGTTTTGCATAAAAACATCAATTTGTTGTGCCTGTTTGGGATGCAGATTTCCACTTGTCTTGTGGACAACCCCTTTTGAGGCTCTATATATTCTGTTTGTTTTTCTTTGGGTTAATTGAGTAACTTATCTACAATAAGATGTTTTCTGTGCTTGGCGTGTTACACCTTAGTGTACATTGTATTTCCCTTTTGTATACCTCATGGATGTGCACAGTATGCTTTAGAATTAAAAAAAGGATCTCATTTACAAAATGTACATTTTTACTGGGTTTACCAACAGAAGTTATTTGATTACTACAGGGCTCGACAAACTCCGGGCGCCAGGTCGCCATGGCGACCTGGAAATTAAGCCTGGCGCCCGGGTGCCGTTCCCTACATGACCCCCTTGCTGCTGCCATTCGTGGATTTTTGCAGCGCGAGGGGGAGAAGTCTGTGCGGATCGCACAGACGGCAAGCTCCGCCCCCTCGCGCAGCGCGTGAGTGCTGGGTGTCGTCATTGTCAACCCAGCACTCATACGAAATAGCAAGGAAGAACGGCTGCAGCACGAATGTTCCCCAGCCCTGCAATGAGGTAAGGCAGCAGGGAAGGAACATTCGTGCTGCAGCCGTTCTTCCTTGCTATTTCGGATGAGTGCTGGGTTGACAAGTGACGACACCCAGCACTCACAACTTAAGACAGGTGGGGAAAAAAAATCAAGTTTTGTATGTGGGAGGTTTATATGTGTGTATGTGTGTGAGGTGTGTATGTGTGTGAGGTGTGTATGTGTGTGAGGTGTGTATGTGTGTGAGGTGTGTATGTGTATGTGTGTGAGGTGTGTATGTGTATGTGTGTGAGGTGTGTATGTGTATGTGTGTGAGGTGTATATGTGTATGTGTGTGAGGTGTATATGTGTATGTGTGTGAGGTGTATATGTGTATGTGTGTGAGGTGTATATGTGTATGTGTGTGAGGTGTATATGTGTATGTGTGTGAGGTGTATATGTGTGTGAGGTGTATATGTGTGTGAGGTGTATATGTGTGTGAGGTGTATATGTGTGTGAGGTGTATATGTGTGTGAGGTGTATATGTGTGTGAGGTGTATATGTGTGTGAGGTGTATATGTGTGTGAGGTGTATATGTGTGTGAGGTGTATATGTGTGTGAGGTGTATATGTGTGTGAGGTGTATATGTGTGTGAGGTGTATATGTGTGTGAGGTGTATATGTGTGTGAGGTGTATATGTGTGTGAGGTGTATATGTGTATGTGAAGTGGGGGGGGGAGGTGTATATGTGAAGTGGGTTGGGGGAGGTGTATATGTGAAGTGGGTTGGGGTGTGTGTGTGTGTGTGTGTGTAATGTATATGGTGTGTGTGTGTATATGTGAAGTGGGGTGTGTGTGTGGTGTATATGTGAAGTGGGTTGGTGTGTGTGTTTATGAATTGCGTGTATGTTTGCGTGATTGTCTGGCTCCTAAAATTTTTTGCTGGCTCCTAGAATCAAATTAAATTTGTCAAGCCCTGGATTACTAGCATCATATGACTTCCAATAAAAAGCTAAACAAACATTTTAAAAACGGAGCACACACTGTGCTTGATGTATTGGGAGTGTTGAAGGCCTGAATCTGTGTCTTGCCAATGCTGAATGCTACCAGGGTGAGTTCAACATGTGAGCATCCACAACCTGAGGTTTTCTATAAATAAGGCACACACGAAGATAGGACCTAATACTGGTGATATGCTCTATAACTCGGTGTGCGGGCACAACCCATGTATAAAGAAACAGACAATTCTCAGTGCCTGATTAATGTCAGAGACCCTCTGCCAAGCAAGGGTTGGCCGAGACTCATCTCCCGCCATATAGAGTGATGGTATGTATAAAAACAAACAAAAAAAAAACCAGACACAGTAAATGGCGATTACACCTTTTTTTATTTCTTCTCATCATTTTCAGTTTGCATTACTACTTCTTACTTACCGTATTTGTATTATGGTTTGTACATCATGTTTTTATTTTGGGATTCGTTAACAAGTTATTAATGAATATAGTCACTTATTTATCAGTTACTTATAGAACTAACTTACATTTCCAGTTATGTTTCACGCCAATGCCAAAAGAGCAATTTTACATTCAAGCTTTTGTTGCTGGCTGCAATGATCAACAAGACAGAATGGAAAGTTGCTAGATATGTGGTATGTAATTATTCTGTGTGTAATGAATTATTCTGTGCCTGCACTGATTTAATACATTAAAAACCTAAATAAATGACAAGGCAAAACTTTAAAAAAAAATATATAAAAAGATGCCTCCTCAGTGTGCTAACCTATTTGTTTACACATATATTTAGAAATTACATTACATTAACATTTATTTGTACAGCGCCACCAATTCTCGAAGCGCTTGGTACAGAGCAAAGAAAGGAACTACATACTAATTTAGACAAACTAGTACAGACTGGTACATGAGGTAGAGAACCCTGCTCGTAAGCTTACAATCTAGAGGGAATGGGGTCCATGACACAATTAAGGGATTGAAGAGGTCATAGGGATGGAAGTTGTAGTAACAGAGTGGATGGGAGGCATTAGGTGGGATAGGTCAAAGAGGGGGTGTGTGTTACAGCTAGGTTGGGTAGTAAGCCTCTCTAATGAGATGAGTTTTGAGGGACTTTTTAAAGTTTGAAAACGAGGGAGGGAGTTGGATGCTCCGGGGAAGGGAGTTCCAGAGAGAGGGGGCAGCTCGGGCGAAATCTTGGAGACGCGAGTGAGAAGTGGTGATGAGATTAGAAGAGAGTGTTAACCCCTGTGAGGAGCGCAAAGGTCGTGTAGGGAAGTAGCTAACAAGGGAGGAAATGTACGCAGGAGCAGAGGGCTTTGTAGGTTAATGACAGAATTTTAAATTTTATCCTCGAGCAGACGGGAAGCCAGTGGAGGGCGTTGCAGAGAGGAGCCGCCGAATCAGACCGACGTGCAAGAAAGATGAGTCTGGCAGCCGCATTTTGGATAGACTGTAGGGGAGCCAGACGAACCAGAGGTAGTCCAGTCAGAAGACCGTTACAGTAGTCCAGGCGAGAGATCACAAGCGAGTGCACTAGAATTTTGGCGGTCTCTTCACTGAGGAACGGGTGAATGCGTGCAATGTTCATTAGGTGCAGCCGACAGGATCTGGCCAAGGACTGGATTTGAGGAAGGAAGGAGAGAGCAGAGTCAAAAGTGACCCCAAGACATCGAACCCGGTCAGCCGGTTCGATTGTAGTATTATCAGGGAAGATAATGAGTTCTGTTTTGGAGAGGTTAAGTTTCAGGTAGCGATCAGACATCCAAGCGGAGATGGCTGACAGACACTCAGCTACACGTGACACTAGAGAGGGAGTGAGGTCAGGGGAAGAGAGGTAGAGCCGAGTATCATCCGCGTACAAGTGGTAGTAAAAGCCAAAAGAGCGGATGAGTTCTCCCAGAGAGGTAGTGTAGAGTGAAAACAACAGCGGGCCAAGGACCGATCCTTGCGGAACACCAACAGAGAGCGGAACAGGTGACGATCTCACTCCAGCAAAGACACTGAATAGGAGCGCTCAGATAAGTACGACTCGATCCAAGAGAGTGCCACACCACTTAAGCCAAGCGAGGATAATGTATGCAGAAGGAGGCGGTGGTCAACGGTGTCAAAGGCAGCAGAGAGATCTAAGAGGATCATCACCGAGAAGTGGCCTTTAGATTTGGCAGCAAGGAGGTCATTTGATACTCTAGGAAGGGCTGTTTCAGTAGAGTGTAAGGGTCTAAAGCCAGATTGAAAAGGGTCAAGTAGGTTATTGTGAGTCAGAAAGTCTGTCAGTCGCGAGTGCACCGTTTTCTAAAGCAACTTGGACACGAAGGGGAGAAGGGATATAGGACGGTAGTTAGACGGAGTAGGGTCGAGGGAAGATTTTTTCAATACAGGTACAATTTGGGCTTGCTTGAAGGTTGACGGTACTATTCCAGAGGACAGGGAGAGGTTGATGAGATGGGTGAGAGTTGGACAAAGTAGAGGGAAAAGAGAGGATACAAGGTGAGATGGAATGGGATCAAGCGCACAAGTAGTAGATTTCGAGGAGGAAAAAAAATCTGTTTTGCCCATTATATATACTTTCCGCTATGCTTCGGCATGTGTGTTACAAGGCTGATACTGTTATACCACTATGCTTAGCATGCTGCTCGTATGATAAGCACAGTGGGATGCAGACATCAGCTCTCTAAGCAATTTCACCAGAAAACCTGTAGATCAAGGGTATATATCTAACTGAATTTGAGCTTGTGATCCACAAGTTTTGTGCATGACAGATTCTCTTTTTTTAAAACTATTAATACACTGTTCCTGTGTCGCTGAATTTCTCACTTTTTAAATTGTCTTTCTATATTGTTTAGTTTTGAAAATATCAAATTCTGCTTCTGGATGAGGTCTGTCAGATTGACTGTGTAATCTGCATATAGCGCAACAAAGGCAATCTTAATAGATACACGCGGGTTTACTATCTGCCGTGTCTCACATGCGAGAGACAGCGGTTCCCGGCTCGCCCTGCTCAGACTGCTGAATGCAAGGGTCTCTCGCTGCTAGCACAGACAGTCCCCCTCGTTTTTTGCATTGGATCAGCAGGGGGACCTAATTTAGGTCCCCCTGCTGATCCCATGCAAAAACGAGGGGCTCTCTCTGTGCCAGCAGAGAGAGATGGTCGTCAACCAGACGGCTGCCTGGTTCCTATGGAGGCATGGCAGCTGTCGGTCAGAGGATAAACTGGCGTGTACCATGAAAAGTACACGCCAGTTTATCCTCACAACAGGAACAACTAACATTTCACTTGTGTTTCTATTTTAGAAGCACAAGTGAAATATAAAGTTTAGTGTTCCTTTAAGGAACTATTTTGAATTTTGCCTCCTAGGGGAAATATTTCTTCTCGACTCCAAAGGGCAATCATATTTCTCCTTGGATCAAGAAGTTCTATTATTTATGCTTAATTAATGGGGATGCTAATATTTTAGTTATTCAAAGTTATTCAATATGTATTTATTTACAATTAATCAGTTACCATGGCTTTAAGAATTAGTGTCATGCTGTTTCCATAACACAACTATTTAAAAAATATATATATAAAGCAAATGACTTAATTATCACGTTTCTTTATATTGATACAATAAAGTGAACTACTTACAGACACTGTGGGCCCCAAGAATATAGTCATGAACAACGTGATCTCAAACAGGAGACACCAGACATATTTACAACATGTCTTTCTTTATTTGCTTGAAATTATGCTAACACTACGCATAGACCATTTTAGTACATTTGTATTCTATATATTTGAGTGAAAGAATAATGGTGCAAGCGCTTGAAGAAACAATAATAGCAAAACATAATGTGATTCTGAACCAGCGAGACACACTACTGAAGAGCAATCAGCACATTTCCAGTTTCAAAACCTTGACAGGACTTGGTCTTAAACTTTTAAAAATCTTTCTCAACAAGTGAAATCCACCTTTAACAGAATAAAAAGGATATTCCTGGCTGCACTACCACATTCATATGCAATCGAATATCCATTATTATCCCTATGAATGAAAAGCCAACTTTTGTCATTCATTCAAGTAATAGTAGCTAGCAGGAAAACTCTGAGGAAGCCTGATGGCGAAATGCATCAGCTCTGTGTGCACACCACCATTTTTTTGGTGTCAATTTATTTTTTTAATCATTACCTTTCATGTACTAAAATGTATTTATTATCTGTGTAAGTTTATTGTTTAATTAAATTGTACTTTTACAACTTCTACCTGCCTTGTACTCTGTATTTTTATTTCGTCAAGAGCCTTCACTGTCACCTATTCTCTAGCATCGTGAGAACAACTCTGCAACTGTGTATGGTGTACACAGCAGCTCTCTCTCACATCTCTTTTTCCCCTACTTACGTATTCTTTATCACACAAACAATGTATAGGTGATGAGTCCCTTACAAGGACAACCATCACGCATGTACATCTAGACAAAAGTAGTTTTAAAAAAATAGTTATTTTTCTATAATATGTGCATGGGGTAACTGCCCTTATACACATGCTTAATGTTAAATAGAACATAGCTCTGTATCACTGTGCATGCACTCATACCACATGTGCATGTCGATTAAGGTCTCATTGCTTGTGATGGCCTTGACTACATTAAACATGTCTTTGGAGCTGGATCGGACATTCAACGCAGTTCCCTTTCCTTTGACATAGCGGTATGAAAACCGGTTATACAACATATATATTTCAAGGATTTTTTTAAAAACTGCATTTATTAATAAATGATGAATACATGGGGAATTTCATTACAGCTGTAGATTAAATAGAACTGTACATGTGCATTTCATGACAGCAAAGGACACTCCACAATGCCTCAGGATATCTTATATAGTCAATGGGCTGAGCTTTAGCTCAAGGTCACTAAGAATGAACAGTTGTAGGTGTGGACACGATAATGACATTAGTAAATTTGTACAACTACAGGCACAATACTTTTTGCTAACCATTTTTACTTTCATTTTATTTATGAAACTGGCATGGGTATGCTGCTATTAATTACAATGAATATCTCTCACATATGATGCCAGCATATAAACTTATGTACTTTCCTTATTAATGCAATACATTGTGACCAACAGTTAGAAATTCAGCATGGAAGGTTGGTCTTTTAGGTAAACCGTAACTGAAAGTGTGACCTACAAATGCATCAATGTGTAATTTACAGTGCCAATGGATAACATATTTATCAACTAGAAAAAGTCAAGCTGTAAAACCACACCATAAAAGACTTATAAAAATGTAACGAATTCTCCTTCACATTTTACACCTCCACTATATCTACACTGTACCTATGGGATCCATCTCTTCTGACATTTTATTTAGATTGTTATTTTTTTTAATCAGCTAAAATATATGAAGATCGCTCTTATACTGCTTCTATAGAGAAAGGTCACACTTAAAATAAATACAAAGTGAAAATTAGGCATTAAAAGTTGTTAATTTAATTTTTTGTTTTCTCTCTACTGCACCAATATATTTTCAGTAACCATAGGAGCTAGTACACACACACACACACACACCTTTCAAACCTCATGGGTTCTCTGCCACATAGGTAGGCAAGCTTGGATTCACAGTAAAAATGCTCTCCAGTGTAAAACTCTACTTTAAACTCACTGAAGCAGCGATGAGCAGCATTTCCTATGACACTCAGCAGCTATTTGAATCTACTCCAGGACTACATTATATGTAATCACCTGCCAGCAAAGAGTGACAACTTCAGCTGTCCTCATAATGCTCAGCCTATGATGCTGGCTGAGCATCATGAGAAATGTATTATACAGAACAGTCCTAACGGTTTCCTGCCACTAGCCTAAACAAATCCACCCATACCCTCTTTTGCAACGAGCCCTGACCTGCACCCCGGTGTAGTGCTGGAAGAAGAACAGCACCATGCTCTGGTACAGAGTGTACATCCTGTCGTCCCCGCGCCGGTACAGCCTCTCGGGAAGGATTGTGCTTAGGGCCCTCCAGCAGCTCCAGGCCAGTAGGTAGGTGGGCGCCGAGCCCAGCATAAGGGCGGCCGGTAGCATGTATCGGAGGGAATAGGTGTGCAGGACCGCGGAGAGAAGCATGGTTGAAACTCACAGTACCCAGCACTGCACCTACTGACACCCGGCAGCACGTGAGGGGGCGGGTGACAGCAAAGGGAGGAGCAACCCCCATCAGCCACACCGGAAATGGCTCCCTGTTTGAATGCGTGCTTCTCTTACATACAGATATGTGGAGAAAGTGCAGCCAGGGGAAGAGGTAGCATAGCAGGATTGGATACCAAACTCATAGCGCCTTCTCTACACTCCACAGCGGAAAAGGAGAGTGAAAGGCAGGGTAGAGTGAGCTCGTACGCTACGGAACGTAAGGGCTTGCGGTGGCCATCTTGGTTACGGGCAAAAGTGTCTACAGTTGTGATAGGTTGGCGATTAGGACGCTAGCATTGAGCGTGCTAGAGAAGGCCGAGTGGAATATTGATAAAGAAGAGAAGGAAGTGGGAGTATACTTGCTATATGTCTTCTTACCAGTGTCACTAGAGTGATGAAGGTCAAAATAAAGGAAAAATGTGCTCAGTTTAGTTTATTTTTAGTAATAGGGCGTCCCTAAAGAAAAACGTTTCTTGAAAGGGACCAGCCATAAAAGAATATTAAACAATACTGAATTTTAAAATGAAATCATCTAGATTATTGCAAACGTTTTTGACCCAGAATGCACAATATTCTGACAAAATGCACCCCAAAGTGTCAATAATGTGCGCGTACACATTTTGTGTATGTGCGCATGCGCGTGGTTTGTACATTGGTCTTGCAGAGCACTCAGATTCACCCTCAGGTGTTCCCAGAACTTCCTCAGGCAGGGCCGACCTTTGGGGTTTGTGACACACAACACCCAGGGTGCGCCAGAAGAGGCACCCGCCACATAAAAAAAAATAGTTTGGCAAATCGAAGATCTCCCCTCACCAGCCCTCTACTCAGCACAGTGGCAGATCCATGGGGGGCTGTGGGTGGACATCATCGGGTGTTGAGGTGAAAAGGTCCACCCCCACTATACGATGCTCTGTATCATCACTACATGCGGGGAACACGAGCAGCACTGACTGAACTCTGCGTGAGTGCATGCTGCCTGCTGCTCTCCAGTAAAGCACACAACTTTAAATAAAAGGAGTAGGAAAGATAATAGATATGAGTGGGAGGAGAGATTAAAGATGTGGGGACAGGGAGGAAATATATGGGGGGGGGGGGGGGGGGGAGAGACAGACATGAAGCAGGAGAAGAGATAGACAGACATGAGGGTAGAGAGGGGATGCAGTCAGAAGCCAGGAGGTCCAAATACAGTTGGAGATTTAAAGACTAAAGGCAGGAATAGATAGACAATAGGGAACATTGTAACCATGTACCAAGTTTGAAAACAAGCAAGCACTGACTAAAAAGTGCTTGCTCATTTTTATAGCCTGGCAGGGGACTGACTCCACCCACAATCCAGTAGGGAACCACCCTCCCCCGGTTTAGCCAGTATGGGGACAGGAGGAAGGTTCTGCCTTGTCATTCCTATCCCCGTGGGCACCACAATACGAGCCACAATAACCCCCAAGCTATCCAACCGACACTGGCACTCACGAGGTGCGAGGAGTGCCTTATTTCATGCCGGAGATTTGGCCTACACCCTCCATCGTGTGGTCCCTCATGAGACACAGGGAAGCGGCAGTCGGCAATACCAGGAAGAGGACACTGTGATGGAACCCTCTGGGGGTCCTGGAAAGAACTAAAGGCTAGTCTCCTTCCTACAGACTATGGACCCTGGCCTTGCAAGGGGTTCTGTTTGTGGAGGTTGGTACAGGGGGTCTGTTTAGATTGCTTTCCCCACTTAACCATTATTAAGGGGTTTTTACCGTGTTCATTTGGAAGTGTTAAAAATTGCAATTGTATGTCTTCCTGTTTCTAATGTCATTATGTTGGTGTGATGTTTTACTTCTTGTTAGGCAGGATTTCCCTATTTTATGTCCTACTGTTATGTTGTGTTCATTTTCTACTGTATCTGATTATCTGTTTTAAATGAGTCATGTCATATTTGTTTGTGTATAAATATCTGTGCTGTTTCCAAATAAATGGCATTCCTTGTTCCACTCCTACACTGGTGTATGTCCATTCCTGCGGCAGAGTCTTTGGATCTGTCAGCATTGAGCTTATTACTTGGCAGCCTTTATAAAGGCTGCACTTGAGGGTAGAGGCTTTGGTCACAGTCTACTAGCTACCGCCCTTTCAGCCTCACTTTGTAAAGTCCCTCTACTGAGAGCAGCATCCTTGGAGAGATATAGTCATTGACTTGACCCCGGTCTCAGCAACGTTCCCCTTCAGGACGATACACCTAGGGAAAAGGCTGCGCTAGGGTTCTGTATTGTCACAGACCCCTGCAAGAGAGACGCTGTGAGTCAGGAGCCTGACACCCAGATTGCACACAACCATTGCACACACACTACTTGCCCAGCACACAGATTGCACCCACAAGATTTGCCCAAGACTCAGATTGCACACACAGGATTTTCCCCTAGCGCCCAGATTTCACACACAGGACTTGCCCAGCACCAAGATTGCATCCAGCAGACCTGCTTCAGTACACAGATTGCACCCACAAGATTTACGCTGGACCCAGATTGCACACGTAGAATTTGCCCAGGACCCAGTTTGCACACACTGGACTTTCCCAGAGGGTCTAGGACAGTGCATCCATTTCACCGCTCAACTATCAGCACTTACAAAAGATTAATAATCCCCCTAATAAATTAACCCCCCTAAACCTAATCCCGAGCCTCAAACCCTAAAAGTAACCCCTAACCACCGACCATAATACTAACCCCTATACCAACCCCTAATACTAACCCTAAACCCCAATACTAACTTCTAATACTAAGCTTTAATACTAACCACGAACCCCAATTCGAACCCCTGATACTAAGCCCTAATATTAACCCCAATACTAACTCCTAATGCGAAGCTCTAATACTAACCACAAACCACAATACGATGCCCTAATACTAACCCAAAACCACAATACTGACTCCTAATACTAAGCTCTAATAGTAACCCTAATACTAATCCTAAACCCTAATACTAATCCCTAATAACCTGAATCCTAATAGTAATAATACTAACCTTCTATGCGATCCTGTGATGACTTGTCCTGCGATGACCTGTCACGCAATGAACTGGTCGTCGCGTGAGGGGCTGCATAGAAGCAGCAGCAAAGAATTTTCCCATCCCCTTGACTTGTTTCAGCACCCAGATTGCACACACACCAGATTTGCCCCTGTACCTAGATTTCAGCCACATAGGACTTTCCCCAGCACCCAGATTGCTACCACAGACCTTGCTCCAGGAGCCAGATTGCACCCACAGACCTTGCCCAGCACCCATATTACACCAACAGGACTTACCCTGGACTGCTCCGATATCAATTGATGGGCAGCTGAATGTCTGTGTACTGCCCACTGTGCAGTGTGATACAATGAGACTCTTTGTGTGCCCATTGTGGCATGTGTGCCATAGGTTCATCACCAGTGCTCCAGATTGTGTCGGGGTTTCTCTGCTGGTTCAAATAGAAACCCTTTCCTTCAGTTAGTTAACCAGCTGGTGTTAACGAGCTGTTACTATGGTTACTTACCTGGCTGCTATTAGTAAGCCCCTTTGCTGCTCAGAGCAGGTATTTAAGCAGCTAGTGTCGGGATCTCATATGCCCTTGCGTATTTTCTGGTTTCCAAGTGCTGTTCCTGGTTTCCTGTGATTTCTGTTTTACTGACCCGGCTTGGCTGACTTCTCTTCTGGTTCTTGATTCTTGGCTTTGTTCCTGACTCCGCTGATTTCCGTGCTCCTGACTCCGGCTCGTCTGACTACCTGCTTTGGCTCCTGACCCTGACTTGCATCCTGGATATTGCGTTTTGACTATTTTTACCTTTTTTGCTCTTTATTATTTATGGGTAGGAAGGTATTTTTGAATTTTACCATCTGTTTCTGTCTGGTTCCTGGTCCCTAACATTACGCAGGAGCCATGAATCCAGATGGTACAGGCAATCATCCTATACCTAATGTATTTACTAGGTTGAACCAGCAGGACCACCATTTGGACCAGTTTGCACACACATTGCAGACCCTTCTGATTCGTACTGTGCATCTGGATCCAGGGTCCGGTCAGTCTGTGGTTACAGCCGCCTCTGCCTTACTTCCTGTCCCAACACTGGTTGTAGTCTCTGAACCTGTTGCGGCTAGAGGCATGACTTGGTTCGGCCCACTTTCCCAATGTTTTGGGGGCAATCCAGCTCAGTGCAGAGGATTTTTAAACCAGGTTTGGATGTAACCTTGAAATGGTTCCCCAGGCATTTTCCACTGACAGAAGCAAGGTTGGTTTCATGATTTCTTTTCTGTCTGATAAAACCCTAGCATGGGCAAATCCTCTGTGGGAGAGAGAGACCCATTCTTTTAATTATTATTCTGAGTTTGTTGCGTCATTTAAAAGGGTATTTGACATTCCAGCTGGTGCCACCTCTTCTGCCAAACAGCTCATGTCAATCAAACAGGGCACGAGAATGGTTGCAGAGTATGCTATAGAATTCCGTACCCTGGCAGCAGAGGTTGGCTGGAACAACAATATGGGTAAAAAGTAATAGATACGGACCGCACTCTATTTGTTCGTTGGTGCCGAAATCACAGGAAGTCTCCCAAGTCCTTTACTCATAAAAAAATAGTATGAGACCCAGCACTCGGTGTCAAAGCGAGTTTTAATAAGACAAAGGCAACGTTTCAACCCACTCTGGGGTTTTTTCAAGCCTAACAAAGGTGCTTAATTGGCATGTATTTATAGGACCCACAAGCAATCATTCAATTACAGTCTGTAGCAATTTGGGTGTAACCACATCTGACATGTTATCTATTAATGTGCAACAAGACAATAGCAAAACTTTGTGATTTAAAACAACAATGACACGTTATCTATTAATGTGCAACAAAACAATAGCAAAACTTTGTGATTTAAAACAGCAGTACATTATAACAAAGTTGATACACACTGTGAACACTACATAATAATGAATGCACGCTCTAAATAATATATAACCCAATTTGTTATTAGTTTGTAAATAAATGTGCAAGTCGTCTGTGCAATAAATATCATAAAAGTTTTTTTTACAAATATAAAGTGCTAATATAGACTGGGAGATATGTGGGAGAAACCACTCAAAAAATTAGAACAAGGTTCTCAAAACACAAGTCTACTATCCGTACGAATAAAATTGATTTGCCGGTTCCAGCTCATTTTTCTGCAAAGGGTCATAAATTATCAGACCTAAAATTCCAAATGATTGAGGGGATCCCAAAATTGCGAAGGGTGGTGATAGGGACATTTTTTTAAAACAACGGGAGGCTTGGTGGATAGATGAGTTAGAAAGCCTCCACCCTAAAGGTCTCAATAAAGAATGGGACCTGACGCCTTTCCTTTAATGACAATTCCCTCTTAGAGATTTGATCACCTCTAATACTAGGTAACAAACTATCTTCATTATAGGGGGGTAACCTTTAGGATGGTATAACATATTTTATATAACACTATTGAGGTCCCTTTCTAAATATTAACATCTTGAAATAAATAAATCCCTAATATATCGTTTATACACTGTTCTTCACAATAAACATTTTTAACCTTTTTTCCACCCTTTAGATACTTACCGGAAGATATCTTCTTGAGCCAAGCGGTCCCTGTAGCCGGAGTTGATATATTTACATGGATTTATAGACATACATACTTTTTTGAAATGTAACATCGAATTTTCGTATTTTTATTGCTTTGTGTCCATATTCCGTGCTATTGGACCATCTGAGCTCAGTCGATATTGATATTTATAGATTCTGATTGATATTATATGTCTTTGGATAAATGGTTGGGCTAGGAGTTTTCCATATACAGATATAGAAATATATATATATATATATATATATATTTTTTTTTCTTCATTGTCTTTTCGGAGCTTCTATTCATGTGACATTGAAATATCTAATTGATTATTATGGAAGCCGATAGAGACAACATCCTCTTTGTATCTCGTTTGTCGCAATTGCGGTGTTTTTAATCACACATTAAAATAATTTTAAAATAATCCTAAGTATCACTAATTATATTATAATTGTCTTTATATTGCTGATAATTTTTTTTGAAATAGGGTAATTACATTGTTCTGATTAAAAATGAGTGATGCATGTTATATAGTTACCTCAAGCATTTATTACATATATGTACTCCTTTTTATTTAATTCTAACAGTCTTACATATTAGCACTTTTGACACTCTATATTAGCACTTTATATTTGAAAAAAAAACTTTTATGATATTTATTGCACAGACGACATATATTATATATTATTTAGAGCGTGCATTCATTATTATGTAGTGTTCACAGTGTGTATCAACTTTGTTATAATGTACTGCTGTTTTAAATCACAAAGTTTTGCTATTGTATTGTTGCACATTAATAGATAACATGTCATTGTTGTTTTAAATCATAAAGTTTTGCTATTGTCTTGTTGCACATTAATAGATAACATGTCAGATGTGGTTACACCCAAATTGCTACAGACTGTAATTGAATGATTGCTTGTGGGTCCTATATATACATGTCAATTAATCACCTTTGTTAGGCTTGAAAAAAAACCCGAGTGGGTTGAAACGTTGCCTTTGTCTTATTAAAACTCTCTTTGACACCGAGTGCTGGGTCTCATACTATTTTTTTTTTTGGCTGGAACAACAAGGCCCGATTCGTCCGGGGGAAACGCCCGCACAAAGTGTCCTGTAGGGGACAGACCTTGGATGGCATTTCCCATAGACCTACAAGAACAAACCGTTGGTTCCAATTGTCCTCTCCTGGCCTGAGTCAACTGTTAATATACAGTCATTACTCGATTCTGGGGCTGCAGGCTTGGATATAGACCGTGCCTTTGCAGCAGAGCACGCTATACCTTTACAGTCTTGCGCCTCTCCATTAGCTAATGAAGCAATCAATGGCAGTCCCTTACAGGCAAACCACTTTACCTATGAGACCGTTCCCATATCTTTGGCTGTAGGGGCTCTACACCATGAGGAGATCCAATTCCAGGTGACTTCCTCACGATATTACACTGTAGTATTAGGGTAACCATGGTTACAAAAGCATAACCCCACATTTGATTGGCGCAGATCTTAGTTATTGTCTTGGTCCTTGCAATGTACTTACACTTGTCTCTGGAAACCGGTCAAAGTTTTGTTCACATCTTCATTTTCTTTGTTGCCTGCCGAGTACCAAGAGTTCCAAGATGTACTGAACAAGGGCCAGGCTGGTATCCTGCTGCCACAACGTCCGTATGACTGCGCTATTGACCTCCAGCCTGGTGCCATACCACCTTGTGATCGGGTTTAACCACTGCCTGTGGATAAAGCCATGGAAGAGTATGTTGCAGATGCTCTGGCACGGGTATTCATCTGCAAATCCTCCTCTCCTGACGGCTTTTTCTTTGTGAAGAAGAAGGGTGGTCAGCTGATACCCTGTATCGATTGTAGGGGTCTCAATCATCTCACTATAAAGAACGCATATCCCATTCCATTGATCACAGAGTTATTCGACGGCCTAAAGGGAGCTACGGTTTTCACTAAACTGGATCTGAGAGGGGCAAATAATCTAGTCAGGATAAAAGAGGTCTACGAGTGGAAAACCGCGTTCAACACTAGGAGTGGACATTACAAATACCTCCTAATGCTCCTGCGGTTTTCCAGGAGTTTTTAAAATGATGTGGAGATATGCTGCAGCAAGGTGTGGTGGTTTATCTTGATGATATTCTTATCCATTCCTCATCTCTCAAGAATCACCATGCACGTCTCTCGTGTTTTGCAGAGACTCGGAGGGAATAACCTGTTTTGCAAATTGGAGAAATGTGAATTCCACCGCAAACAGGTTACATTTTTGGGTTATATTATCTCTGACTCTGGATTCTCTATGGATCCAGAAAAACGTTCTGCCATTGTACAATGGCCTCGACCTATGGGTCTGAGCTCCATCGAGCCATTACAGCATTTGCATTTCTTAAAGCCGCCTTTGCTGCAGCTCCTATACTGGCACACCCCAACCCTGCCTTATCATTCATCCTCGAAGTTGGCGGGAGTAGGCACCCTCCTGTCTCAATGTCCTAACCCCGAGATCTCCATGCATCCATGCGGGTAATTCTCGAAGAAATTGAGCCTGGCAGAATGTAATTACTAGATTGTTGATAGAGAAATCCTAGCTATAATTCGATCTCTTAAAGAATGGAGGCATCTCCTTGAGGATACTTCAGTGCCAATTCTCAATCTCACGGACCACAAGAATCTTACATACCATTCCGAGGCAAAAAGACTAAAATGTAATTATGTGGTCTCCGATTTGCTTGGTACTAAAAATATTCGGGCTGATGCTTTGTGCCGACAGTTCTCCTTCCTATCCAAGGAGAAGACGGCTCCTACTCCTGTGATTCCTGCGGACCATATACTTGACACTATCCGCACTAACCTAACCTCACCTCTAGGCGAGGAGATTCTGGCTGCACAAATGAATGCTCATCCGGAGAAACCCAGTGGTCGTTGCGTTGTACCAGATCACCTCTGCACTAAATTATTGAGCACGTATAACAACTCCAAAGCGGCCGGGCATCCAGGTAAAAATCAGTTAATATGGGCCGTCTCTCGACAATTTTGGTGGCCTGGTCTACATTCTGATGTCACCGCCTATGTAGCTGCCTGTCCTGTGTGTGCTTAAAATAAGACACCACAACACCTTCCAGTGGGCCTCTCGCAAACTATACCTAATGGTGATCGACCCTGGACACACTTGTCTATGGACTTTATTGTCGATCTTCCACTCTCCCGTAGCAATACAGTCATTCTCATGGTTGTTGATCAAGTCTCTAATATGTCGCTTTGAATTCCTTTTAAAAAAAAAGGCCTAAATCTCAAGAGCTTGCCTTGATCTTTGCTCGGGAGGACTTTCTCTTACATGGGTTACCCAAAGTGATAATCTTGGACAGGGTAGCCAGTTTGTGTCAAGATTTTAGAGAGCTTTCTGTGCGCAGATGGGAATTCAGATTTCTTTCTCGACTTACCATCCACAATCCAATGGTACTACGGAACGAACTAACCAAGCCTTGGAACAGTGCCTGCGTTGCTACATTTCGGACCACCAGAACGACTGGTGGGAACTGCTATGGTAGCAGTTCACCCCTGGGCAGGAGTTCACCCAAATAAGTGCTGTTAATGCCCCTTCCCAGCTATCAATGTTGCAGGATCAGGACTCCTTTCGACGCTCCATGCAGAAATATAAGATCCAGGCTGACCGCAGGTGCCTACCCGCACCTACGTATCAAGTCAGAGAGTGGGTCTGGCTGTCTTCCCGCAACCTACGGCTCCGTGTTCCCTTGTTAAAACTGGCACCTCACTACGTTGGGCCATTCCGAATACTTTGAAGGGTTAACCCTGTAGCCCATGCTCTTGACCTTCCTCCTAGCATGCGCATCTCTAACGTATTCGATGTTTCGCTTTTGAAACCCTTGGTGTGTAACCGCTATACCACCTCAGTGCCACGTCCACGTGCCATACAGGTTAACGGCCATGAGGAATATGAAATTCGCAGAATCACTGATTCACGTGTGTTCAGAAGGCTTTCAGAAAAGCTGGGTGTAACCATTCTGATAAAGAAATCGTGCCCATACAAGGTCAAATATACGGATTCAGACTCCAACGGTCGCTTTATTTTCATATTGGGACAAGTGGGTTCTTATCCAATTGGCCTCATGAACATTTATACTGGCCGTTCCCGATGCTTACTTCTGGACTCCCACCCTACTAACCTGATAATTACTTGGGGCAATTTTTAATGCCACAATTTGTCCGGCCATTGACAGCTCACCAACTCAATCAGCAACTCACCCTTCTAACAAACAGTGTTTGGAATTTGTGAACATACACAGCAACTACACAGACATTGTGGCCAATCCCACCAAAGCCACTACTGACCAAATCACATTAACCGCCTAATGCTGACAGACACAACTAAATTCTTAAAAAATATGTAAAGATTTTATTATGATAAATCTAACTAAGAGGATAGATTGTTGACATCAATGCTGAAAACCCAAACAGCTTCCAGGCTGATCTCGAGCATTACAAATAACAATGGCAAAGTGACGACTAACCCTCAAGAATTTATTTATTGCCTGAAAATGTTATGACTTCTATACTGAACTGTACAACCACTCTCCAGAAAAATCCCTTCTCAACTCCCCTCATATACACCCCATCTTGGCATACTTGGATCAAACTGGACTACCCAAACTGACAGAAATGCACAGTGACATGTTAGACAGCCCTATACTTGAGGGAAAGATAACTGACGAAACTTGATAATGGAGGTTGCTATCTAACCAAAGACATACAGGACACAAATATCATCTTAATACATAAGGGAAGGCAGGGCCGGTGCAAGGATTTTCGCCTACATAGGCGAAGGTGCATTTTGGTGCCCCCCTCCTCTGACCTGCCACGCCTCCCACACGACCAACCCTCTATACATTTTATATATATAAAAGTATAATGTATAGTGTGAAAAGTAAATACATGTAAATATTCAACTCACATGCTCTAAATTTGTCACACATTGAAACCCTTAAACACAAAGACAACCTTGCAGACACACAGAGACACACTTACCACTGACACTCACACCCTTACACAGACACAGTGACACATTTTTACACACACACCCTTACACAGAAAGTGACACACTTACACACACACAGTGAAAACTATACACACATTATTTTTCCCCTCAATATGCCATTATTTTGCCATTTAATATGCCAGTACTTTTCCCTCAATATTACATTTAATATGCCAATATTTTGCCCCTCAATATGCCATTTAATATGCCAGTATTTCCCACTCAATATGCCATTTAATATGCCAGTATTTTGCCCCTCAATATGCCAGTATTTTGCCCCTCAATATGCCATTTAATATGCCAGGAGTTTGCCCCTTAATATGCCAGGATTTTGCCCCTCCTCCCTCCCTTCCCCAGTACTTACCTCCTTGCTGCTGTCTCCGGTGCTCTGCTGTTTAGCCGGTCTGCGGCTGTGAGGGAAGTAAGTGTTGTGCGCTCCCCTCCAGCCGCACGGCTTCAATAAAGTTTGTTAAAAAAAAAAAAAAAAAAGCGACCAGAGTAACTCCATTCGCATTTTTTTCTTTTATCATACTTTATTGAAGCCGCGCAGCTGGAGGGGAGCGCACAATGCTTCCCTCACAGCCGCTGACCGGCTAAACCCCGGCGAACCTGAGGGGCGCGGGCGATTTTCCCATCCCCCTTGTGGCGCCCTAAGGCAGCCGCCTGTGCTGCCTTAGGGTAGCGCCGGCCCTGAGGGAAGGTACCAGGCCAAGTGACTAACTACAGACCGATATACCTAAAAAAATATGGACTTCAACATTTTTACTAAAATACTAGCCACCAGACTGAATTGTGTTCTTACAAAATTAATACATCCCGACCAAGTAGGTTTCATTCCCAACCTCCAGGCACTGGACTACACATGAGGATGCGTTGACCTCATGTGGCCAGTGACTCAGGCCCAATTGCCTTCTCTGTTCCTCTCCTTGGACGCAGAGAAGGCATTTGAGCACATGAACTGGTCCATCCACAGAATGACACTTGAACACATGAACTTCTATTACATTTTTCAGAACTGTATGGCAGTACCACACTCCCACATCTGTATCCCAGGGGCATAATGGAACCTGACAAGGTTGCCCCCTGTCCCCGTTATTATTTGCACTCTCTTCCGAACCGTTGCTCCAATCCATCCATAACAACAAAAACATTACTGGTATAACAGTTGCTCAAGAGCAATACAAAATTGCAGCATACACTGATGATATCTTATGCTCCTTAAAGCAACCCCTTACCTCATTACCAAATTTATCTCAAGAGCTAGAGATTTTTCAAGATCTGACAGAGCTTAAAATAAACACAGACAAGTCGGAAGCCTTTCCAATCACCTTATCCAACAACTTCCATGACTTAATTTCAATCCTTCCTATCTCTGAAAAACCAATCACTTACCTTGTACTCAAACTGATGAATGACTACTCCAAACTAAACAAACTTAATTACCTTCCACTACTGCAGAAGTTGAAAAAAGATTTACAGACATGACAAATTCTGGTTAGGGTGGATAACGACCATTAAAATAAACCTATAACCCCTATTGCTATACCTTTTCCAGGTTCTCCCGGCGCCTTTAAAGACTCCCGACTTCAACAACACATGGACACCTTCATTTGGCAGAAGAAATAAAAACAGTTCAATCACACTACAATACACAAACCCAATGGTGCGCACGTGATAGCCAACCATTTTGAACTCTCTCGGGATCTGGGACAAACACACGATTAAACATTCACTCACGACAGACCACTCACCCCTTATGCCCTTGTACAGAACCAAAGACTTCTCCCCAGGTATGACCCGTCTCTCTTTAGATCAAGGAGATATTTAACGCATATTTGACCTGTTTCATAATGGACAGCTCAAAACCTATGATGACATTGCATCCGAGATTGCACTTCACTCCACTGACCTTTTTAGATATCTTCAACTTCGAAATTTTTCCCAACAACCCTAAACCATACAGGCATCCATGACCACTCCAAGTTGGTATGAACACCACTGTATGGACTCACCGAGGAGAAGACAATTTCCCAACTATATGGGTAACTGTCTCAACAACTCCACCCTGACATACATCACAATTTGGGAAAAGGACATAGGCCACCAACTGGAGGGCATTAGCAATGAGGGAACACATTTGGGAAGCCACAGCTAAAATTTTCTTTTGAACACAATGAACAAGTCTATAAAATGCTGGGATGGTCCCAGATCCAGGGTCTTGTCTCCCAAATTTTACAAAAACCTGTATAATCAGACCCATGTCTCTTCCTCCTCTCGAAACCTCAGGACCCTCTAAATAGCCTTAGCAACCCGTAGAGCTCTTCAACAACTATAGAATCAGCCCATTATTCACTCTGTAGGGAAGAGGATATTGACATGGATCAGCTTATGGCATACATCCATGAAACACTCACCTCCTTCTAGAAAATATGGGCCCCTGGAAGTTGTATTTTCCCAGATAGACGATTCTGCTTACTCCCATGCCCTCTGTTCACTTAATATCCCCCTCCAGTTCAGAATAGTCTCTGCCTTGTGCTCCTGGAATGGGTCAGTTACCAATTTGCAAGGTGATGGTGAGTCCCCCCCATTTCATTCCTCTGCCTTCTTCACCTTTCCTATTCTTCCTTTTTTCAATGTCTTATTATTTCCCCCAATGTTGACTACATTTAACCTCAACTTAAATGCAATTATTGTTATGGTTATGTTTTTTCAAAAGACTTGTTCATAGTTTTATATAGATGCATATATATTATATAGTCATATTCTATTTTCTCTGTCTACAATCAATGTTAACCTGATTTTATAAAAAAAAAAAAAAAAATTGCTACACATTTTTAGCCAATCACACAATCGTTTGGGTTTCCAGTAGGAAAAAAGTGGATTGTAACAGACCAACATGAAGGTGTAGGTAAAGTATCCGCTACGGTGTCCTTTTTTTTCAGACCCACCTGGTTATCTGCACTTGTAGCATATGTCTGTGCCGTCTATGCACATTAAACGTTCGCGCACAGACATTCAGGAGTCTTGTCTCTTCATTTTCGTGCCACTACTCTGCTTCATCCCAGCTGGAGCTCTCTGTGTTTACTTACTCTAATCTTTGGGAGGACCGAGAAGCAGAGTGTTTGCATCTACGAATGTTTTGGAGTGTACACACGTTTTCTTCTTCTTTGTGTGTTTATGTTCCCTTACCCATGAAGCACCTGATGATTCCAGTTCCTCTATCCTCTCTCCATACCCCAAATCTGGTTCCCATGTGAAGCACCTGAGGATTCTGGCTCCTCACTCCCCCTGCCCTTTCTCTTTAGTCTATCCTGTAGCCCTGCACTGTGTATTTAGTTTATTCTGTTTCTGGTCAGTCCATATTTTCTTCCATTCTACTTGGTTTATCGTTCCCAGCCATCAGACATCCCACTATTATATCAAGGCTGTGTTCTATGCCTGCTCCAGTATGTCTGCAGGGTATCTTCATCTTCAGTCTTGTCTATACTGGATGAAGCAGCTGCTACCTCAGGGCCCTGGTATGTTGTTGCACCAACCTGGGGCCTCAAGCTTCCAGGGGATCTGGGTTACCCTGCACCAGGCCCTGTGTCTCCATATCTGCACCATTACTCCTGAATTCGGGTGCTCAGGGTCCCATGCAATCTGGACCCCGGCCGTTACACTCTTTGATAAAAAAAACTAAAGAATTATGTGCATAATCTGAGTGTTCTGAATTCTTGTCCACATCATTGCTACAAATTTACAAAGCATGTTAAATCTACTCTGTCATGTGAAGGAGTTGCACCCTATTACTCTTGCACTGGCTAGAAACTAGTTGGAAAACTTCATTCTTGCAATACTTAGTGCCTTGTAAATGCTTACAACAATTTCAAAGATACAGACAAATGCAGCTTAAATGTTGAAACAATTGATGGATGCTTACATGTTCAAATTAAGATGCCCCTTTGGCAGAATTTGAT
This sequence comes from Pelodytes ibericus, assembly GCA_036172795.1. Taxonomy (NCBI): domain Eukaryota; kingdom Metazoa; phylum Chordata; class Amphibia; order Anura; family Pelodytidae; genus Pelodytes; species Pelodytes ibericus. The sequence goes on from CM069861.1 coordinate 127,513,822, forward strand.
CTTAGGTCAGCTCTTTCTGCATGGTTTGAACATTGCGATAGGCATCATAGAATACCCACAAATGCAACTAAGCACGAGTATTTCAAAGATGTGTTCAGTTCAGGATGACATCCAAAGGAATTCATAGAAGAATGAAAAATATAATCCGAAGATTGAAATCATCTTATGAACCTTAGAGCAATCCAGCAGGGGAAGGAGAAATGTTCTTGCAGGTATGCTAACATTCCATGAAAGGTGCACTCCAAATGCACCAATATTTCTGTGTTGCATCTCTTGTAAAATCTGTTTGTCAGATGGGCCCGACTTCCACTGTAGGAGGAGGACCTGAAGAGGACGGTTTTCCTTTTATTCCATTGTTTCCTCCATATTTCTTCTTCCAAATTTGATTAAAAAACAACAAACTTGCAGCAGTTTGTCTCACTCATAGGACACTTCTTCCTTGATTCATCAATTTTTGGAGGATTGGTTGGTAATTATTTCCTCAAAAAAGTTTTTTTTATGAAGTCCTTCATTCCACTCTAAACCATTGTTCTCTGTTTTTCTCCTTTCATGGTCAGCATTACAATATTTCCCATAACTTTACATTTGCTATTTATTACCATTTATTTATATTTCTTCTATGAGGAATGGTAGTTGGCAATAGTAGTTTGTTTGTGATAAAAAGTAGGTCTTCTTGAGCTTGTTTGGAGGTTCTAACAGGGGAGCACATCTAATATTATAACCTGGACCAAAGATCAGTGCTTCGCTACTGGGAATGGCCATCCTCTTCAACTGAGTGCACAGCTTTGAAAGGGATGCATACATGGCAGTGAGGAAGGAAAGGGAACTTGCCTAGCCAGCCAGACAGGGCCGGACTGGGAACAAAAACCAGCCCTGGAAAAAATGTATATACCAGCCCCATCGCATAAGATTTTTAATGCAGCCCATAGCATAATATAATTTTTTTGTTGATAGAAGGGAAAATCATGCATTTTAAAAAGCACATCTGAACAGTGTATTATCTATAGATAAGACTGATATAAAAGCCTGTCTAGGGCAATATATATACCTCCAGTATGTACACAGAGTTATATGAATTGCCCTGTGCAGAGGTATATATCAGGGCAGTGTGTGAGACATATCCTGTCTCTTGCATATCTGTAGCCTGTCTCTCTCTGTCCTTTCTGTAGCCTGTCTCTCTCTGTCCTTTCTGTGGCGTCTCTCTCTCTGTCCTTTCTGTGGCGTCTCTCTCTCTGTCCTTTCTGTGGCGTCTCTCTCTCTGTCCTTTCTGTGGCGTCTCTCTCTCTGTCTTTTCTGTGGCGTCTCTCTCTGTCCTTTCTGTGGCGTCTCTCTCTCTGTCCTTTCTGTGGCGTCTCTCTCTGTCCTTTCTGTGGTGTCTCTCTCTCTCTCTCTCTCTGTCCTTTCTGTGGCGTCTCTCTCTCTGTCCTTTCTGTGGCGTCTCTCTCTCTGTCTTTTCTGTGGCGTCTCTCTCTGTCCTTTCTGTGGCGTCTCTCTCTCTCTGTCCTTTCTGTGGCGTCTCTCTCTCTGTCCTTTCTGTGGCGTCTCTCTCTCTCTCTCTCTCTCTCTGTCCTTTCTGTGGCGTCTCTCTCTCTCTGTGTCCTTTCTGTGGCGTCTCTTTCTCTCTGTCCTTTCTGTGGCGTCTCTTTCTCTCTGTCCTTTCTGTGGCGTCTCTCTCTCTCTCTCTGTCCTTTCTGTGGCGTCTCTCTCTTTCTGTCCTTTTTGTGGCGTCTCTCTCTCTCTCTGTCCTTTCTGTGGCGTCTCTCTCTCTGTCCTTTTTGTGGCGTCTCTCTCTCTCTGTCCTTTTTATGGCGTCTCTCTCTGTGTCCTTTCTGTGGTGTCTCTCTGTCCTTTCTGTGGCGTCTCTCTCTCTGTCCTTTCTGTGGCGTCTCTCTCTCTCTCTGTCCTTTCTGTAGCGTCTCTCTCTCTGTCCTTTCTGTGGCGTCTCTCTGTCCTTTCTGTGGCGTCTCTCTCTCTCTCTGTGGCATCTCTCTCTCTCTGTCCTTTCTGTGGCATCTCTCTTCCCCCCTTCCCCCTGTAGTGTCTTTCACCCCTCCCCCTTAGTGTCTTTCACCCCCTCCCCTCCCCCTGTAGTGTCTTTCACCCCTTTCCCCCTGTAGTCTTTCACCCCTTCTCCCTGTAGTCTTTCACACCCTCCTCTCCCCCTGTAGAGTCTTTCACCCCCCCCTTCTCCCTGTAGTGTCTTTCACCCCCCCCCTGTAGTGTCTTTCACCCCCCCCTGTAGTGTATTTCACCCCCCCCCTGTAGTGTCTTTCACCCCCCCCCCCGTAGTGTCTTTCACCCCCCCCCCTGTAGTGTCTTTCACCCCCCCCCCCCGTAGTGTCTTTCACCCCCCCGTAGTGCTTCCCATCCCGCCGCCGGAACTGCTGCTGCATCATCCGGCGGCAGCAGGCGAATTGCTTAAATTCCCACTTTAAGCAATTCGGCGGCCGTCGCCACTTTAAGAAGCAGCCGAACTCTTCACTTTAAGTGGCCAAGGCGGCACCGGGGCAGGCGGCCCACCGGGATTTTTCCCGATATCCCGGTGGGCCAGTCCGGCCCTGCAGCCAGATCAGGCAAATTAACTATAACGATAAATGTATGACAGATGTGGCAGCCACATTGCCCTCACATTCATTTTCCAGTGATGCAATACTTTTCCATCACAAAATGTAATAGCAGGTGTTCACCATCAATGCTATAGGCATTTAAGCCCGGTATTTTCTTCCATATTTGTCCCTTTTCTTCCATATTTCTTAGTCCATTTTTGAAATAAAAAAAAACTAACTGGTATAGTATTCATTTGGCACATGATGAGAGGTGGTTGGCAATCATACATATTTTTTGTTTAAAAAGTAGGTCTTCTTATAAAAAGATTTTCCGGTGACTTTTTCACGTTTTCTCTTTTTTTCCATGAAATGTAAGAAAAAAAATGTTGGGTGCTGCTGTGAAATGTCCCTTTTCTTACATTTTTTCCTCCCATACTAAAATTAATGTGTCACTTCCAGGCACCATATTATCTTGGAAAATCTCAATATTTGTGCTATTCTGAGAATGGGACCTTCTGCCACAACATATCTAAAAAATATAACCATGTCTCTTCTGCCGTAAAAATGTATGAAAGATATTATAAGCCCAAATAATATCCTTTATATTCAAGTAAATAATATTTACTACAATAAAGCTAATAATTATTTTCCTTTTGCATGCATAAGACTTACACATTATTATAATTATGTACTTATTTTCTGTTGGAGCATTCAGTAAACAGAAAATACTCATGTGAGCTCTGCTTTAAATCATAGTATCAATAATTTTTATATTACATAATTCTCCACCAAACCCTTGTTCTCCTCCTAAATTGTAATTCTTTTTTTTTTTTTTGCACTCCCACTAACTTATGTTTTTCTTATAAGTTCTAACCATCTTAAAAGCGTCTTGTATCCTATCTCTAGAATTCCATTTCCATCACCCTGAGACCTAACCCACACTCTACATCAAAGCAAGGAAGCACCTACTTAGAGATTATTTTCAGTAGCTTCATATTTATTTTTCTAACTAATCCAGAGTTATGTGCACAAACACTCTTGACTTTTAAATGCATACACCCTAAAATCGGCTGTTTGAGTTAATGGCGTTAGACAGAAAATACCCTTTTGTGACTAATGTAGTGGTTTGTTTGACTTTTGTAATACAAAGCTAACAATACTTAGAGGTTTAGCAAATGTGTTGTGGTTTCTTTTCTTTCTTTTTTTAACCCTACAAATTATTTCAAAATTCAAATGGCAAATGAATAAATGAAATGTTGCTCATTCAAATACTTTCTTAAAGTAGAAGTTCCAAATGACGTTTAAAAAACATACAGTAGCATTAACTCCCCAAACTAGTGAGTCTTGTCCATAACAACAATATGCTGTCACTTGACATGTCAGGCATTGAAGTAGCCAATGGGCTGTTTTTCTTGCTGTCAGATAAAGAGACATGGGAACTGGCTTTAGCTATCCATGCCATGCTGTCATTAATTGTCCCCACCATTTGCCCTACCAGGGTGTCTGGCTGTCAGGGTTGGTACCTGGGAGCGTAGCGCAGGGCTGTTGGCACTAGGTGGTGCGCACACTAGAAAAGTCGGTAATGGCAGCAGTACCAAGGGGTAAGGCAGAACAGCGTCAAAAACAGTCCAAAGGGTCAATGCAGGCAGAAAAGGTTCAAGGTAGGTACTGGATAATCCGTGGTCAGGAGTGGAGAGATAAACATAGTCAAAATACAGTCCAAGGGTTTGGTTGCCGGGAGATAAATAATCACAGGGTAACAAGGTACAAAGGTATGGGTAGGAAACACTGTAGAGAGACTATCCACACTACAAGCTTGAAAATGAGCAAGCACTGAATGAACAGTGCTTGCTGTTTAAATAGGGAGCCAGGACCTTTGCTCCGCCCACCATCCTGCAGATCGCCACCCCCCTCTGGCTTTAGCCACATAGTGAAGGCAGGAGTAGGACCTGCCCTGTCTCCACACCTCCCGTGCATCCTCCAATGGGTGCACTCTACCAGGCCGCAGGCCACGCCCCCTGCCATCAGATTGACACCTGCACTCGCGTTGCGCGAGGCAGGTTGTACTACAGGCCGGGGATGCGGCCTACACTGTGATCGCGTGCCCCCTCGGCGGGGTGCACAGTACCTGGAGTCTGCTGGACCAGGTAGGGGGTCCCTGCAGGGGGCATGGGGTGGAACTGGGGTCTGACACTGGCAAAGGTAGGAACACAATTATTGTGAACATATTTCCCTCGTGTTTGTACAGGCATTAAACAAGGAAGGAGAGTCTCATTAATCAGCTGGGACATGTGTCGGATTTAGGTAGCTATTTTTGTGGGGTAGATAAGGGGTTACCAGGTGCTGACTCACCTCCCTCTAGGGGTTTATACTTTCTGTCCACGTGGGGATTGTGCAAATTATTCTAATTTTGCAATAGTGGATTATTTCAGTGAATCAGTATGCATGACATCAGGGCAGCATTAAGCAGTGGGCAAAATGGGCACTCTCAAGCTGAGGGCTTTAAAGTTGCAGTGGGAGATGTCAGACGGAAAAGGCTTGGCAAGATTGAACTGGCAAGCTGTTTGGGGGAAAAGCCAGTGCTAACAAGCTGTTTGGGGGGCAAAGATGGCACTGGGAAACTGTAATACTTCCTGATATTACTTTTAAATCGTTGCCCCTCTAATTTAAGACTATGTCCTCTAGTTGTGGTAGTTTTTCTTCTTTTAAATATACTCTCTTCCTTTACTGTGTTGATTCCCTTTATGTACTTTAATGTTTCTATCATATCCCCCCTGTTACGTCTTTCCTCCAAGCTATACATGTTAAGATGCTTTAACTTTTCCTGGTAAGTTTTATCCTTCAACCCATGAACCAGTTTAGTGGCCCTTCTCTGAACTCTCTCCAAAGTATTAATATCCTTCTGGAGGTACGGTCTCCAGTACTGTGTACAATACTCCAAGTGAGGTCTCACCAGTGCTATGTACAATGACATGAGCACTTCCCTCTTTCTAATGCTAATACCTCTCCCTATGCAACCAATCATTCTGCTAGCATTTCCTGCTGCTCTATTACATTGCCTACCTACCTTCAAGTCCTCTGAAATTATTACTCCTAAATCCCTTTCCTCAGATGTTGAGGTTAGGACTGTACCAAATACTCTATATTCTGCTTTTGGAGTTTGATCATTAAAAGGACAGTTAAGGCACCAAAGTCACTTTAGTGCAGTACACAGGCAGTGTTTCAATGCAAGGCATTCAATAAAACAATAGGAATAACGTGTATTAAAACATATTAGACTTTCACTGGAATTATCAGCCGGCATTGAATCTAGTATTATATCTATTTAGAAGGCTATTAGAAATATTTATATGTTTTCATGTATGTTGAATCTCATTTATTATGGTTTGTATAAGATGGAAAATGCCTCCTAAGCAGGTCTGGTGTTTTTCACCTGCTATTTTCTTTTGCTGTCAGCAAGATTTTGCAGATGAAAACTGCCAGATCTAGTGCATAAATACATGTGTGTAATTGAAAGGTCTTTGAGTACAGCCTAGGAAATGGGAAATTGAGTAAAAAACAAAACAAAACGTTAATAGTGCTGCTGAAATAAGTGAATGAGAGATTCATGTGATGGATGAGTGTTGTACAGGGGATGAAAAGGAGGAGGTACAAAAAGGCCAAGATCTTATGCAGACATAGTGAAGTTATATTATGCAGTAATTAGCAGATTGATAATGCACTTCCTGTACTAATTGTGTGTACGCAGGCACAGAAATATGTACACAAATTGTCAGAGTTCATAACCAGCTGATAATCCACGGCATAATCAGATATTACACAGAGGAATGTGCAATGTGGAGAAATCAGAGGGCCAGCAGTGACTGAAGAGATCGGGTAAAAAGTAACCCAGAAAAAGTACAAAAAGGTTTACACACCAACATTGCATTCAGCATCTAAACATTGTTTATACTGTGAATATCAAAATAAAAATGGTAAAAAATAATATTTAGATTGAAAGTGCATAAAATGAGAGAAAAGTGTTTTGATTGTGTCTGTGATGTGTAATCACCTTGTGCCTTGACATGGATATAAAGTTTCCCATGGAAAGTTGTTCAAATGCAAAAGGGGCAGTTCCACATAGCTTCCTTCATGTATGTGTACATATTTCTAATCTATGTGAATGCACTTATTTTTTACTTTAAAACAATTTACAGTTCTTCTGTAGTTGTAAATTGAAAATTTCACAGCCTATAAATTCAGTGACATCCAATAGGCAGGGCTTGGAGAGATTGGCAAGACTGTTGCTTTATTTGTAGTTTTTAGGCGATATGAAGAGTGTGGATACAACTGATAAGACAGACATGTTTTTTTTTATTTTTTTAACATAATGCAGTACTTAAGTCAAACTTATTTTTAAACTGTAGGTAGAAATGCCCTTTAATTCATGGACTTGGATACAGTTTTGCAATCACAAGGTATAGATTTATTATAATATATATATATATACATGGGCATCCGCAGAATTTCTTTTTTGGGGGGGGGGTCATATTTTTACTGTCATTATATGCCAGGATTTAGCCATTTAATGTGCAGGATTTAACCCCTCAATATTCCAGGATTTAACCCCTCAATATGCCAGGATTTAACCCAATATCCCAGGATTTAACCCAATATGCTAGGATTTAGCCATTCAAAATGCCAGGATTTAGCCCCTCAATATGCCAGGATTTAACCCCTCAATATGCCAGGATTTTGCCCCTCAATATGTCAGGATGTAGCAATTTAATATGCCAGGATTTAACCCCTTAATATGCCAGGATTTAGCCATTTAATATACCAGGATTTATTTATTTAAATCTTTATTTTTATTATTTTTATATGCGTACATTATACGAAAAAATTATAATATAGAAAATACTAAAATAGTATAAACATGTGTTAATATAGACAAAAAGGTTAACAGTCATAATTTTCTTACAGGGCGAATAAAGGGAGCTTTGCTTAACCAACTGAAAGCGTCTGCAACGTAGGATAAGTATAAATTAGTGCATATGTAATAATATAGTGCATGTACTAAGTTCAATTTCAAGAGATATATCTATATACATTTAATGCGCTCCATCGTGCAATTTAATCACAAACTATTAAAACACAAGTTTACATCCATACTAACATTCGTTCAACCTTTCATACTAATCTAGAAGGAGGGCCTGGTTCAATTATAGTTGTTGGCTGAAGATCTCTAGGAGAAGAGGTACAGAGAGGGACAACTGAACTTGTAGGGGGAGGAAGGAAAAAAAATAAGTATGGGCAGGACACATGGGATGCGTTAGAGGTTCGGAATGGAGACCAAGACATTTTTCCAGGTGTCCCAGATTGCTTCGTATTTCTGTAGTACGTCATTAATTATATAGAAACTTTTCTCCATTGTGTATTGGTAGTTTATCTGGGTGATTAGTTCAGTCTGCGTTGGTGAATCAGTTCTAAGCCAGTACCTGGCTATCAAAATTTTACTAGCTAGCAGAATATTAATAATTAGTGCTTTTTCATAATTGTTTACTTTGGGAAAATCTACGTGAAACAGGAACATCTGTGGTGAGATAGTTATGGTGCTACCAAGCGTGTCAGTGAGTAGGTGTTCCAAGATGGTCTTCAGCCCCGCCTAGCCCTCGCAGGTCCACCACACATGAAACATGCTGCCTCGAGAGGAAAGGCATCTCCAGCATGTTGTTGGTGTCAAGGGATCAATTTTATTTAATCTTGTTGGTACCAGGTACCACCTGTGGAGATCTTTGAAATACAGTTCCTGGACAGCCACTGAGTGGGTTGACTTTCTTGTAAGATTCCAGGCACCGAACCAGTCCTCATTGGGGAATTCTCTCCCCAACTCCCGTTCCCATTTACCAATGGAGGCTGATTTTTTGAGGCGTGGCTCAATGCCTGAAAGAGCTTTAATTTTCATAATTATATTAAGGGGATTTTTCTTTTTAATAAGATCGTCTAGCGGGGTGTTCGGTCTTATTTGGTTGGCATTAATAAAGTGTTTTAAACGCTGGAATAATAAAAAAATCTCCCCGATGTGAGCCATATTTGGCTTGTATTTCTGGGAGCGACCAAATACCGGTTAATGTATTAAAATCTGCTATCTTACTAATACCTCTGTTTTCGAGAGTGGATAGATTGATATCTGGGAGGACTGAGTTTATGACTCCGATCAGGGAGTCTAGTGTGAGAGAGGGATTGAGATAGTATGTCTTTTTAGCTTTCTGTATCGTAATTAAAGCGTCTTGGATGATATTGTGGCAAAAGCTGAATTTGCCATACGCAGTAGATGGTACCTAGAATAGATAGAAAGGGTTATCTAGTTTGCTATTTTCTCTCTCCATTCTAAACCACCCCTCATTTGGGCCAGCTGTGTTCCATGCCAGGCAATGAACCAACATGCATATTTCATGTAATTCATATAAGCCAGGGAAACCCAGACCGTCCTGGCTCAGTTTTGTTTTTAATATTGCATTTTGTATCCTGGGGGGTTTACCATTCCAAATGTATACAGAGATCAATTTAGAAAGTTGTTTGATTTCATTGGTTGTTGCTCGAAGGGGAATGGTTCTGAAGATATAAAGTATCTTGGGAATAATATATGACTTAACAATATTTAAACGACCCATCCAGGAGGGTTCTAGGCCCTTCCATTTGAGAAACTGTTCTCTTAAGTTGGTTATTAAGTTGGAGTAGTTTAAGTCCCTACATTGTGGTAAGTCCAACATGATTTTAATACCAAGATGGGTTATGATATTGTTATTCCAGTTAAAGTGAATAGTTTTTTCTAATTCATTTATCTGCAAGGCTGGTATCTCATACGTAATGACCTGGGACTTGCTTAAGTTTACTTTATAATTAGATAATAGAGCGTATTCTTGGAGATTTTTAAGAAGTGCTAGAATCGATTGCTCTGGTGATAATATGTTAATAGGATGTCATTGGCGTATAGAGTAATTTTGAATTCTAGGTCTCCACAACATATTCCCGCAATATCTTTATTGAACCTTATCTGGGCTGCCAAAGGTTCTATTGACAATGCGTACAATAGGGGAGCAAGTGGGCAGCCTTGCCTGGTTCCATTTTTGATATAAAAGGTCTCTGAATTTAACAATGGGCCCTGTACTCTAGCTGTAGGAGAGGTATATAACGCCATAGTGCAGTCCTTGAATGCTCCACTCAGGCCAAAGGAGTCAAGGGTGTGAGAGAGAAAGCGCCAATTAACACGATCGAACGCCTTTTCAGCATCAAGCGCGATAAAGACCCCAGGATGTTTTCCAGATCGTATTGTTGATATCAAGTTTAGGACTTTCCGTACATTATCTTCCACAGTATGTCCTGCTATAAATCCCGTCTGATCATCATGTACCAAGTCGGGCATAATTGGACTAAGTCTGTTAGCCAATATTTTAGAAAAGATTTTGATATCAAGATTAATCAGCGAGATCGGTCTGTAATTTGTAACTAATTTAGGATCCTTACCAGGCTTGAGGATAGGGCTAATAGATGCCTGAAGCATTTCATCTGGGAATTTTTTGGTTTGTCCAACCTCGTTGAACATATCCAACAATAATGGGGAGACTATATCTTCCAAAATTTGATAGAATTGTGCGGTATACCCATCTGGGCAGGGGGCTTTGTTTCTCTTCAAACTCTGATTGTGTCTCTAATCTCTGTCAGCGTAATATACCAGGATTTAACCCCTCAACATGCCAGGATTTTTCCACCCTATGCCTGGTTTTGCCACTCTATACCAGGATTTTGCCCCTCAATATGCCAGGATATTGCCACTCTATGCCAGGATTTTGCCACTCAATATGCCAGGTTTTGCCTCTCAATATGCCAGGTTTTGTCACTCAATATGCCAGGTTTTGCCACTCTATACCAGGATTTTGCCCCTCAAAATGCCAGGATATTGCCACTCCATGCCAGGATTTTGCCTCTCAATATGCCAGATTTTGCCTCTCAATATGCCAGGTTTTGTCACTCAATATGCCAGGATTTCTCGTTTTGAAAAATACCGGGCTTAAATGCCTATAGAATTTACTTTTCTCTGCAGATCATTGCTTGGAGTGGCCTCAGTCTGACAGGCTCAAAGTGAGCACTGGTCACATTAATTAAAATTGCTCCATTCTCGAACATCCAGGTTTGAGCATACCTCTGCGACATCATGACTCCCGTTGCAAGGTCTCGCATTATTTTAATAAGGACCTATAGAGTTTGTAAAGAACTTGATTGGGTTTGTTTCCAGTGACGCAAAATCGCCATCCTTAAAGGCAGAGCCTAGTGACCAAAGTAATTTTGATGCAAGTTGAAGTTAACTGTTTTATTCAGCACACAGACCATTTTTATTGATGCAATTTGATGCAGGCATTCAATAAAACGTTTATAATATTTAGTTCAAGCCTTCCCCTAGTGGTCATACTCTGCTCCACCTCCAGTGAGGCCGCACTGGACCTGGAGCAGAGAACCACACTGCACATGTGTAAGATTTATTTTTTTTCCAGTTTGGCACTTGCCTCTGCAGCTCCTCTTTCTTAGCACAATGAACCAGAAGTTGTTTTTCTTAACTGCTCCCCTCAATTTACTGACTTACACCCTGCTTTGTAATAATTTAAAGACTCAAATGACAGCACTTGGTATAAAAATATATAATTTAACGGATGTACTTCAATATAATATACACTAACTTAAAATAAATATATGGAGCTAGTAGTGGTGAGCAGCTGGTCTGTTCCCCTGTATACGAGTGAAGTTCAAAGGGGTATTTAACTGTATTACATTATGTGGATTTCTTGTTTTATTACATTGGCTATGCAAGAAACATTCAAGTTCTAATTTAAGTATTCAATATTTTGTGGATTACACATTTTCATCACAGGATGAATTACTATATTTGTGTGCACTTAATGTTATTGCTCAGTCATTCCAATAAGATAAAATGTAAATGCAATAAATATGGAACACTAGCCCCAATTATTAGTAACCCTTAAACAGGGCAATAATTACAATGAATATTTTTTTCAATTTCTTTATATTATTATTTAAATGGTCAAGAATTCAGATTTTCAGACAACAAATGGTTCTGCCAATATACTGGTCACTACAAGACCATTGTAGAACTGCAGAACAAAATTCGAATTACAATTAATCTCTAACATAATCTTAAACATTTCTGATATTACTTTTAAATTGGATTTTATTGATTTCATGTCCTTACAAGCCTTATAATCACCATTTTTTTTAAGTCCAGCACTTTCATTTCCTCTAAATTCCTTTCATTTAGATAGTACATGAGGGAGCACTATACTTTTTATAATTCTAGCCTCTCTGAAAATATGGTTGCATAGCAATAGAAGGACCTAGAACATCATCTACTTAAGAGAGGCCAATGTTTGTTTGTGTGTATTGTATTGGGTTAAAATGCAAATCCTGCTTCATTTTCATCCTCTCTACTTGGTTTATTTTACAAACATTGGCTTCTATCAATCTGATTCCACTCAGCATGCAAACCCAGAACCCAGGAGCGGAGATAGAACCACACTGATAACATTAAAAACAATAAGAATGGCATTTTTCACACTTCATCTACAAATTCGCCCTCCAGCTCCAAATACCAAGGGGTTAAGCTCCAGGATGAAAGCATGGGTCTTGCTGATCATCCACCCGGAGACCACACCTTGAGACCATAAGTAGAGCAGGAAGGAGAATGATTTGTATGAAAGCAAACCTCTCGGTGTACAGGAAGAAAAAAAAAAACAGATCAGTGAAGGAACAAGCTGGGTCAGGAGTCCAGAGGTTATAAAAAATGAATATAAAGCCAGGTCACAACATGAAAACATAGGAATCAATACGACGTACTAAGACACAGGAATAGGACCATCCAAGGGCACAGCTGAACTGCAAGTGAGATTTAAATAGTCTTATAAGCAGTTGCATAATTGCACAATTTAGAAGGGCATGTGAACAGAACCTATATGATAAATCTCTAGGGCATAGTTGATAGACACGTAACTCCATGCACTGACAGAGGCATTGCATTGCAGGTGGCTAAGTTACTGGACACACATACCAAGGGCCATAAGTTCAAATCCCACTGTAGCTGACAGGAGGATGTACTGTAACACAATCAGAAACATTTCCTTATTTCTTCTACTTCTTCAGCACCATATTTGTTTTATGTTTTTTAAAGATTAGTCATAAATAACTATATTTGGACATTTATTCTAAAACGAGTAAACTGTCATTTTTGTGTCTCTCTTATCCATCATGGATGGTGACAGCTAGTATTCGGAATGTCTCCATTACAATCTGTGTACTTAAAATGTTTTTCTAGAAATGTTATGGTTTTCAATGGGTAACATAAAATCCCCCCCCCCCCTAAAAAATGAAGCTTAGGCCTATTGTATACTAGGTTAAATTTAGTGCATAGTTATTTGCATTCATATAAAGCATAAAATCCCTCACTTGACTCTCTGTTCTGTTCTCAGCCATAGGACCATGTTTGCCCCTGAGTCATACGTATTCCAAATATAATGGTTTTCCTATTTTGTCATATAGATAATTGTGTAACTTGGAACCTATTATATATGTTCTTGCACCTTAAAATTATACAGGTTGAGTACTTTCAAGTTTTATTTAAGTGTGCTTATTGGGCACAGACACAGCACACTCTCTCCTGGGTCTATTCACTAACATTCTAGAATAGCTTGAGGAGGTCATCTTTGAAAGTCGACTTTCACTTTGAGACTAAGTCAAATTCGACCCCAGCTTGACACAACTCACAAAGTCAAACTCAAACTCCTCTGGGTTTTCTAAGCCATATTCAAGTGCTGAGTATGGAGATCGAGTTTGACTTAAAAAAAAAAAAGGCAGTTATTAAAGTAGGTGAGTTGAGATTAATGGGGGTCAAGTCAAACTTGACCTCCAATCTTAGGTGCAGAGTTTGACTTAGAAGAAACAATGATTTTACCTCCCATAGGCTATATTGGGAGGCAAATTGATCAAATCTATTTTTGAGACTAAGTCAAACTCGACCTACAAAATCAGGTGCCGAGTTTGACTTAGTCTCAACCTCCTCGGCATAGCCACATCTTGACCATGCAAAAATGTGAATACCATTTTGCGAGGTTGAGATGAGGCATTCAAAATGGGGTGAGTCTATTCGAGTTTGGAGCACTAATCTTGACCTCCAATCTCACAATTATTCAAGTGCTTGTCAGTGCTATTGTTGGGAAATAGACTGCCTCATACTTCCTACATGGATACTTGTTATAAAAACTCTGTTTTCATCTGTGAGTTGTGGAAATCAAGTACCATTTTTTTCCGTTTCATTTAACATTTCGTAGAGATTTTCACTTGCAAAACCATTTAGAACACCAGAAGGGAACATCATATTTTCTGATGGACTTTGAATGGACATTTTATTGACTGACAGCAACTATATTGTTTTTTCTTGTGTGTTATGTGCCTAATATAAGGAACTTAAATTGTCAAAATGAATAAGAGCTTCTCAGTCTTCTATGGTTCTTTTCTATTGCCTACTCCTGGTAGGGATTATACGAGAGTGTGTTCTACTACTTTTGTTATAAAAAAAATGTACTTATAGAAACACATCACTATTCCTTCTACCACTGAAGGTGTAACAGTTTTTACTTAACAGGTGAGAGTGAGTAGAACTGATCCAAACAGGTATAGGATCAGGATAGGGTGGGGCAATTTCCTTAAAGGAATAATCCACCTTTTGCACTGGTTTCATAAAGGTAAGCTCATTTGTGTTTTATTTAGCAAACTGGTTTAAATGCATTGGAAGGGTTGCCGCCTTGGCCATATGTTCCTAACAATGTAAAGCTTTTATATGTTGCTTTGCAGCATGTAGAAGTAATTAATCAAGATAGGAATATCACAGAACCATATTGATCAGTAAATTCATATCCTTATGATCATAAAGGACTTCTGCATGCTGCAGGGCATATATCTAGGAAACAATGCCCACAGTTGCAACCCTAAATTTGTTTCCAAAAGAGTCTGGGTTTGTAAGCAGTGATTTAGTGATGTCTAAAAATAAAATAATTAATAATTAGATGTATGAGATAGACAAACACCTAATGTCCCTGATATTTTTGGGAAGACAAACCTGTCTGGTAAATTCAGCTATGAAACAGAAAAGATTGTAAAATGGCAATATAAAACAATGTTGATAAATATACATAAAAATAAATAGCACCAGTAAGTTTAAAACAATTAGCTGTAATATGAATGGGTTTTAAAAAGTAAACTAGTAGGCATTTAAATTAGTTTATTATTCTTTTTTTGGTGAATGATAGTAATGATTGAATAGCAAACAGTCATTAGACTTTGTTTTCTACATCTTGGGACTTAGAGTAAGCTCAAGAGAGTTATTTTTCAACACATCTTTGTTTTAACATTTTATCATTCTCCACCCCATAAGGAAATAGTGAACTTTCGTAAAAGGACTTTTATTTCTGCACATTTGAATTTGTCAGTGTGCGTGCGATTATAAATTCACATGATTAAGAGAGATATCTGATTTTTATTGAGGATTTTAAAGTGGTATTCCCACCAGCCATTCAAGAAAAAGAAAATGGGAACATTTTTCAAATTATTTATAGATACACAGCGAGCACAGCAAATCCCAGACAACGTCCCTCTAAAAATAGTTGTCCAGCAGGCTCACAGGCAGTCACAATATTTTTTGAATAAAGTGTCCAGCTGAAACTGGTTACAACTAAATATTGTTTACTTGCGGTTTACAAAATCAGTTGTAGCAATTTGTGGCACTTAGGAAAATCTCAGTAATACCAAACCTCTAGAGAAAGCAAGCTGTGGTTTCTAGTTGTAGTATCTTATTTTTATGAAGTAAATGGTATGTAGATGTGCTTAGCAAAATAATGATACACTTCCATGGCAAATTTATATGAACCGTACCTTTTGTATTTCAATGTTTCAATTTGGGGTTGATGGTTGTTTTGCCTCATTATACATTTTAGAGGGCACTGTTTGGACAACTTTAATTTGAGGAAGTGGGATTTGCCAACTAGGGTCACTAATTGAACTGTCAGTAGCCCCATTCATTTTGTGGCATGCAAAATAGTAGTTTAGGTTAAAAAAAAAAAAAAAAAAAAGACTTTACAGGACACAGTTTTTAATTTATCAGATGTTGCATTTTAAAAAAAAAGAAAAATCTAAGAAAAAAGTGTGCAAACTAAAAAGAATAGTATATTCTGTATCTATACATGAAATTTTACAAGAAGTGGAATTTAACATGTTAATACTGTCTGGTGCTAGATTAGGTACAGGGCCTTTGTGAAAAAAAATCAGTGGTTTATTGGAGGGCAAAGATAATTGCAGGTGAACATTTCACAGCATTTATCATGGTAGAGTGAACATGTG
Organism: Pelodytes ibericus; assembly: GCA_036172795.1. NCBI lineage: Eukaryota > Metazoa > Chordata > Amphibia > Anura > Pelodytidae > Pelodytes > Pelodytes ibericus. Next base: position 127,529,805 of record CM069861.1, read on the forward strand.
GTGAGGCAAAACATATATTTTGAAACCAACAAAAATACCACTTCTAGACTAGGTATGCGCTAACTTCATTGTGCATAATGAAAGTCTAAGCCCAACTGATAAACATATGCTGCACTAAATATAAATGATAGGTTGTTTTATCTGTTACTCTGGCACATGATACATGGTAAATGATTGCTATAATGCTGTTGGATGCTGCTGTTTTTTATTTGTCATTTGATCTGAAAGGACTATTTTGGGAAACAAGTAATAAATCCATATTGAAGCTGGGACTTTCAGAACAAGTATCCATCTGGTTTGTTATAAAACAAACAAAGGGCTTAAAGGGCAAATAAACCTACATTTCACCATGCGAATGCTTAAAGTCATCTGCAATAGTATAAACATTTAGAAGGATTTTTTAAAATATTATTTCTGTAATTTCCCTACTTTTCTCTCCCATTTCCCTCACAATAAGCTCTCTGAGTGCACCCTGCATTTTTAGATTTTTTTTTTCTGCTCGTTGCCAAGCAGTACAGCGCCTCTATTCTGGGCTTCCCTACCCACACACACAACAAAGCTACTCAGCTGCCCAGAGATGAATCAGAAAACGTAATTTCAAATGGGATTGCTGATATTGTTTTTCTTTATGCTGTTGAGGAGCCACTGTTACTGTATTTACATGTAAAATACCTGCTGCATTAAATTATACTAGTACAATAAGCGTCTACAAGATTTTTTTGGGGGGAGGGGGAGGCTTATATTATCCAAACTTTAAAGGCAATAAAAAGGGACATAAAGACCTGGTTCCAAAAAAGGACACTTGATAGTTATGCAGCAGTGGTGGATAACCTTTGGCACTACAGGTGCTATTATTACAAGTATCATTATGTTCTGCCAACCAAATGGATGGCTGAAAATCATAGAAACATAGAAACATAGAATGTGTCGGCAGATAAGAACCATTCGGTCCATCTAGTCTGCCCAATTTTTTTTGAGTACTTTTATTAGTCCCCCGTTCCCGGTCTTATAGCTAGTATAGCCTTGTGTCTATCACACGCATGCTTAAAATCCTTGACTGTGTTTACCTCTACCACTTCTGCTGGCAGGCTATTCCATACATCCACTACACTCTCAGTAAAGTAATACTTCCTGATATTACTTTTAAATCGTTGCCCCTCTAATTTAAGACTATGTCCTCTAGTTGTGGTAGTTTTTCTTCTTTTAAATATACTCTCTTCCTTTACTGTGTTGATTCCCTTTATGTATTTAAATGTTTCTATCATATCCCCCCTGTTACGTCTTTCCTCCAAGCTATACATGTTAAGATGTTTTAACCTTTCCTGGTAAGTTTTATCCTTCAACCCATGAACCAGTTTAGTAGCCCTTCTCTGAACTTTCTCCAAAGTATCAATATCCTTCTGGAGATACGGTCTCCAGTACTGCGGACAATACTCCAAGTGAGGTCTCACCAGTGCTCTGTACAATGGCATGAGCACTTCCCTCTTCCTGCTGCTAATACCTCTCCCTATGCAACCAAGCATTCTGCTAGCATTTCCTGCTGCTCAATTGCATTGCCTACCTACCTTCAAGTCCTCTGAAATTATTACTCCTAAATCTCTTTCCTCAGATGTTGAGGTTAGGACAGTACCAAATACTCTATATTCTGCTTTTGGGTTTTTACGCCCAAGGTGCATAATCTTGCACTTGTCCACATTAAATGTCAGTTGCCACTGCTCTGACCATTTTTCTAGTTTAGCTAAATCATTTGCCATTTGGCTTATACCTCCATGAATATCAACCCTGCTGCAAATCTTTGTATCATCAGCAAAAAGACATACTTTGCCAAAAAGACCTTCTGCAATATCGCTAATAAAAATATTAAAGAGAATGGGTCCAAGAACAGATCCCTGAGGTACCCCACTAGTAACAAGACCTTGCATCGAATATACCCCATTGACTACAACCCTCTGTTGCCTGTCACTCAGCCATTGTCTAATCCATTCAACAATATTGAAATCCAAACTCAAAGATTTCAGTTTATTAATAAGCCTTCTATGTGCAACAGTGTCAAAAGCCTTACTGAAATCTAGGTAAGCAATGTCTACTGCACCACCCTGATCTATTATTTTAGTCACCCAATCAAAAAAATCAATAAGATTAGTTTGGCATGATCTCCCTGAAGTAAACCCATGCTGTCTCTGATCTTGAAATCCAAGCGACTTTAGATGTTCAACAATCCTATTCTTTAACAAGGTTTCCATTATTTTCCCCACTACTGAAGTAAGACTTACTGGTCTATAGTTGCCCGCCTCCTCCCTACTACCTTTCTTGTGAATGGGCACAACATTAGCTAATTTCCAATCTTCTGGAACTACTCCCGTTAACAATGATTGGTTAAATAAATCTAGTGCTAGTACACCACTAAGTTCTTTTAATAACTTTGGATGTATCCCATTAGGTCCCATCGACTTATTTGTCTTTACTTTAGACAGCTGAAGTAAAACCTCTTCCTCTGTAAACTTACATGCATCAAAAGACTCATTAGTCTTTTTCCCTAAATTAGGTCCCTTACCCTCATTTTCATTTGTAAAAACTGAACAAAAATATTCATTAAGGAAGTCTGCTAAGCCTTTATCCTCTTCTACATAGCATCCTTCTTTTGTTTTTAATCTAACTAATCCTTGTTTCACTTTCCTTTTCTCATTTATGTATCTAAAAACTGTTTTATCCCCCTTTTTCACTGACTGGGCTATAGTTTCTTCTGTGTGTGCTTTGGAAGCTCTTATAGCTTGCTTTGCCTATTTCTGCCTACTCTTATAGATCTTTCTATCTTCCTCACTCTGAGTATTTTTATAATTACTAAATGCTAGCTTTTTATTTTTTACTATTTTAGCCACCTCTGCAGAGTACCACAGTGGTTTCTTCAATTTATAAAGACACGGAGGCTCATATTATGCTTATCTCTTTCTTTATTTTCCCTCAGCAGCAAAGAATGCATAAAAAATGTAACCAATGAAAACACATTCCATAACTTGGTACCCTCCCCTCCCCTATAAAGTCCATAATCATCGTGTTATTTTTAAAAACTCCTGAGATACCGAAAGCTAATAGTGTTTCCTCCAGGAATAGCCAATTTACGCGATCAAACGCTTTTTCTGCGTCGAGTGCGATGATTGAAGCTCCCTGCTTGTCGGTGATAATGATATTTATCAAGTTAATTATTTTCCGTGTATTATCTGTGGTTTGTCTCCCAATCACAAAGCCTGCTTGATCCGTATGGATAATAGTGGGTAAAAGAGGTTTTAATCTCTCTGCTAGTATTTTGGAGAATATTTTTAAGTCTGTGTTTATTAAAGATATTGGTCTATAGTTTGTTATAGCAGAAGGATCTTTTTCTGGCTTTGGGATTGGGAGAATCAGTGCCTGAAGCATCTCTTTGGGGAATGCAGCTCCTGCTGTTACCTCGTTAAAGGCTCTTAACAGTAAGGGTGCAATAATTTCCCGAAATTCCTGCTAGAAAGCTGCCGAGTACCCATCCGGCCCTGGTGCTTTTTTTTTTTTTTTAATCAATAATTGCCCATTTATTTAAAAAAAAAAATTGAAAAGATGTACATTATAAAAATGTATATTACAAGTATGATGCTTTGTACCATTTACCTCCAAAAATCAATTTTTTCTATACTTGCCGCATGAAAATTGCAGAGATCCATTTGATTTTCTCGAGAGGGTAACAATATCTCTTAACCTTAACTGTGAGTACAACTTTTTTTTTTTTTACATATAGGACATGTAATAAACATTGTAAGACATATAAAACATGTAATAAGCCTATATTAAACATGTGTTAGTGGGCCTTTTGGTACGTGAAAGACTAAGAAATCATCTCGAATTCGTGAGGGGAAGAGAGGACAGGTGAGAAGGAAGGAGAGGAGAGAGAGATTAAGGAGAAAAGGACAAAGAATTGGAATTTCACCTTCCTTCCTTTCTTTGAAGTTACGTTACGCTAGATATGATTCAATACAACTAAGGTTAGGAGTTAATTTGAGGCCCATAATCCAATTTTTCAAATTTTGAACTCAGTTTCCCGTTTTTAACCCAATTCACACACACACACCACTTTCATACTGCAGTCTCTACCGTAGGCGAAGTCGGGGGGCGGGAGGGGGGGGGGACCGAAATCCACTCCGGTGTCCGGAGACCCACACCTCGTGTCCCTCTCTACTCAAAGGTGGATCAATTTATGGCATCAGATCACCACCAAGAAATGTCTGCCATGGTGCCCATATATCACCATGAGATTTATACGTATTTTGATCTTTGCAAAAACCTAGTTCCATTGTTTTTTGATATTGTATCTGGTTAGTTACATCCAACCAGTTTGGGGTTTGAGTTTGTCTCCATGCTCTGGCTAGACATTTCTTGGTAGCCATAAGAATGTGCACCAAAAGTTTTTCTTGAGACTGATCATACTCTTCTAGTTCTATGTGAAATAAGAAAGTTTGGGGAGAGATATCCGATGTAGATTTAAATATTGATTTTAGTGCATAATTTAATTTAACCTTAATTTGAGTAAGTTCAGTGCATGCCCACCAGATATGGAGAGGATCGCCTCTTTGTCTAAGACATCTCCAGCATTGATCTGAATATGTGGGAGATATCTTATTCAATCTAGAGGGGACCAGGTATCCTTGGTAAATGAGTTTGAGATGGGTTTCGAGTAGGGACACGGAGTGTATATTCTTCCTCACCAGGGAGAGGCCCCGAATCCAATCTTCTCTAGAATATGAACGAGAGATAGATATTTCCCATTTAATGAAGGCGGAAGGTTTAATATCTTGTTCCACTTGTTTAAACAATTTCAGGGTTCTGGATATTTGTTTCTTTTTGTAGAGGTTTAGAAAAAGTGAAACAACTGGGTGATTAGAGGGAAGCATCCTACTTTTCTGAATATAGGACTTGACTCTTAAGTATGGGAAAAGTAGATTTGAGGGAAATGTAAACTTAGCCTGAAGATCATTAAATGGAAGAATTTTATTTCCTGATAATATGTCTGACAACGTTACAATGCCGGCCAGGGTCCACTGAGTCGTATAGAGATCTTCGATCTCAGATGCTAAAAGTTCAAATGGGACAATTGGTGCTAGGGCATCTGTGATGGTCATTTTCCTTTTAAATTTCTTGATAGTGAACACATAGTCCTGGATTATTGGGTTTTGTGAATGATATTTTTTTTGGATTCTGTTTTTGTTCCAAAAAATAGTGGTTGGATAGAGAGGAGAGAGTTCTGCCAACTCTAATGTATACCAATCTAAAACATGAGTTCTTTGATTATTCCATTCAAGAGCGTGGTTAACCATACTAGCTTCATGCAATTTAAATATGTCTGGAAATGATGTGCCACCTTCTTGTGGACTTTGCTTCAGTAATCTCTGTGCTATTCTTGGTTTAGAACCTTGCCAAATAAAGTCCACAAATAGTCTTTGAAATTGAGTAAGGACATCGGAGTAGACCCTGAGCGGCATTGTCCTAAAAAGAAACAAAAGCTTTGGGATGATATAGGCGTTGATAACGTCGATTCTGCCGAGCCAGGAAACTTCTAGGCCCGTCCAGGCCTGAAGCTTTGCCCTTAGCTCTTTCAACATTTCCGTGTACATTAGCCTTTTTGTTTTCTGAATATCAAACCCCAGCTTCAAACCTATACACTCAAGTGCTTCAGATTTCCAATCAAAGGGATATAAATCTCGAAGTTTAATTTTATTTTCTGGAGATATATTAATTACAATTATTTGAGTTTTTTTTAAGTTTATTTTATAGTTTGACATGCTCGAATATACCTCTATTGTTTTCAGCAGTTCTGGAATTGATCGATCTCGCTTTGATAGGGACAGCATCACATCATCTGCATATAATGTTAATTTGTATTCTTTGTTATTCAATGTGATTCCATGGATTTCTGAGTTGTTTCTAATCATAATGGCCAATGGCTCAAGTGAAAGGAGATAAAGTAACGGTGCCAACGGGCATCCCTGTCTGGTTCCATTGGCAATGGGGAACTGATCGGATTGAAGAAGTGGACCTCTTACTGTAGCACTTGGAACTGTATAGAGAGACATTACATTTGCCAGGAAGGGGCCCGTGATACCAAAACTTACTAATACCTCTTCGAGAAAGTGCCAATCAACCCTATCAAATGCTTTTTCAGCATCGATGGATAATAGGGCGGCTGGGATTCGCTTGGTCTTTACTATGTGTATCAGATTTAAAAGCTTCCGGACATTATCAGAGGGACATCTGTCCCGTACAAAGCCAGATTGATCTCGATGGATAAGTAGTGGTATAATAATTTTTAGTCTCTCTGACAATATTTTTGAAAAGATCTTAATATCCAAATTAATCAGAGATATTGGCCTATAACTAGATGTGTATGCTGGGTCTTTACCCGGTTTGGGAATTGGAGTAATTGTGGCTAGGAGCATCTCTTTTGGGATGGAATCTCCTCTTGCAAACCCACAAAAACATTTTAGAAGAATTGGTGAAATAATCGTGTGCAGATTTGTAAAAAAGGGGGCTGAGAATCCATCGGGGCCCGGGACTTTCCCAGGTTTTAAATTGGAGATAGCTAGCTCTACTTCACCTAAGGTAATAGGGCGATTTAATATATCCAAGTTGTCATTGGAGAGCCTCGGAATTTTAATATCTTTTAGAAATCCTTTGAGTTCTTGTGAGGATTTTTTATTCTTTGGGAGGTTATATAATGAAGAATAATAATCTTTGAAGGCCTGTGCTATAGAGTTTGGCGATAAAAGAGTTTGATTTCCCACTATAATTTTATTAATTATTTTCTTACTTTGGTTATGTTTTAATTTGTTGGTTAGTAATTTCCCTGTTCTGTTTGCCCCGTAGTACCACTTCTGTTTTAAACGTGTAATTGCTCTGTTTACCTTATCAATAGTTTTGATCTTAATTTGTTCCTTAATAGAGGCCAGTTCTAGAGTTATATTATAGTCCGGCTTCTTTTTATTTATTATCTCTAGTTTAGCCAAAGCTATGTGTAGATCTAAGAGCGGTTTACCAAGACTTTTCTTATAGACTGAACCCATTTTTATTATAACCCCCCTCATGTATGATTTGAAAGCACACCACAGTGTGCTGTTCGAGACTTCCTCATTATCGTTTATTTCAAGAAATTTCCTCGCTTCCTTTTCCAAAGCTTCTTTACGTTCAGGATTGTTAATCAGATTTTCATTAAGTCTCCAGTTAGTTCTTGACTTGTATTTTAAATTTTTTTTAATTTCTAGAAATACTGGGGCATGGTCAGACCATGTGATTGGACCTATACGAATCTTTTTCACAGAGTTCATACTTACACAGTTTGTTAAAAAATAGTCTATTCTCGTATATGATTGGTGTACCTGTGAGAAATAAGTATAATCTCTTTCCCTTGGATATAGAGTACGCCATATATCAAAGATTGTATTTTTCTGAAAGAATCTGAATAGTTGTGATGTTCTATTTGGTGAAGTATTATTTAGAGGAAATCTTCCGCTCCTATCCAGGTTTGGATCTGAGATACAGTTTAAGTCACCCCCAATTATTAAGAGACCTGTCGTAAAGGTTTCAATTTTATCAAAAACTTCCTTTAAGAATTTTATGGGGGACTGATTCGGGGCATAGATGTTTACCAATGTGTATGGTATGTCGTTGATTTTAGCCAGTATGATCATATACCGTCCATTTGTATCTAAAATCTGATGTATCAGTTCAAATTTAATGTTCGAGTTTATCATAATAGCTGTTCCTCCTCTTTTTTTTCCATCCAAGGAATTGGTTGAGAAAACTGTGGGGTATTTAGAATACCTCCAGAGTTTCTCTGGGGGTTCAGTCCAGTGTGTTTCTTGAACTAAGTTTATGTCGACATTATTATTTACCAATAAGTCGTACAAACAGCCCCTCTTTTGAGGAGAATTAAGGCCCCGGACATTCAAAGTGGCAATCACCAGCGACATCTTTATGATGTTACGCTGTTCCCCCCTCCCGCTCCCCGACCGCCGTCTCCACCTTCAGGCATTCTCCATTCATACTTCACATGCATACAACCCAGAGACCCATTCGACAAGGAAATTACCTTATCAATAAGTCTAGTCCTGCTGCCGCCGCAGGATTAGAGCCCCAAGAGGTATGGACCTCGCTACCGCCTGGAGTACCAGAGCTAATATATTATATTTGTCATCATCATCATCGGGGGGGGGGAAGGGAGAGAGGCAGAGAGAGGGACAGAAAATCCGAAGTGGGGACAAACATGTAACATACTCTTCTATCGTGCACTTATTTATCATCTATATCCGCTAGATCTTCTGTACTCAATGTATCTTTCATTGAGTCATCTCTGTTAACGGTGTTAAAACTAATAGAATATCAACTGCCTCAGGGGAAGGGGTCCTTCTGGTTTTGGCCAATATTTATGTTTCGCTAAGGACTGCTGCCTATATTTGGTCAGGCACTATCAGAATATCATAATGGGAAAGATAACAATAGTAATGTCTATATATTTCAGGAAAAATATAAAAGTGCCTTTGTGCTAAAGTGCTATTCATATACCCACTAAATGAGTGAGTTTAATAGAGAGAAGAGAGAGGGAAAGAAAAAAAAAAAAAGGAAAGTGACACTGTGCTTTCTATAGTGCTAATTCAAAATTACCAATATATAAGGTGAAGATCACTGCTTTGCCTAAAGTGATTAATCAGATGTTTAAAAATTCATCTTTTTCAGTTTGAACTGTATTAATTACGTCATAGTGAGATTTCTTCTATAAAGTGCTGATGTGCCAAAGTGTTAGTTAGTATGATCAATTAATCTAAGAGTGTTACCCTAATTCCTTAAGGTAAATCCAGTGAATATTTAAACCTCTTTTCACCGGATTAAAGGTGTGAGGTATTGTGATATTGAAAAACATAATCTTAATTTAATTTATACCTTTCTACTCCCAAATATGCAAGTTGTCTAAAAAATTTGTGTATCAATATATTTCCTTCATCTTACCCCCTCTCTATTGATTATCATGACCCCCCTCTTACCACCCTCCCCCTGTATCTACCCAACCCCCCCCCCCCATAAGCGCAAGCTATCTCAAAAGTCATCTGCTTAAAAACATATATCACAAAACAGTGGTTAGAATTCAGTTAGGAATTAGGTCCCAGATCTTTAGACTTTCTGTAAGGATTCCAGGGTCCTTGAAATAATGTGAAGTGTCCTTATAGTTTACAATAAGGGCTGTTGGAAAAGCCCATTTGTAAGATATTTCATTAATTCTAAGGATCCGGGTTCCTTCGGAGAACTGGAGTCTTGCTTGCCTCGTTGCTCTAGAAATATCTGGAAAATTTTTTATATCTTTAAATTTCTCTTCTTGTATCGTATGCTTTCCTAATGATCTCATAAATAGGTTCTTGTTGTAGAATGACGAGAATTTAACCATTGTATCTCTTGGTAATGAGGGGTCGATTCCTTTTGCTTTTTGAAGTCTGTGGAAGCGGTCGAATGGATGTGGGCCATATTCAACATTAGGGGCTAGATTCTGGATTAAATTTATCAGGTATTTTTCCAGTTGATCTTGTTTAACTGATTCTGGTATACCCCGTATTTTAACGTTATCTCTCCTGGATCGGTCTTCAAGGTCAGTTGTTTTATTCTCCAGAGCTTTAATCCTATTTTCAAGAGTGGTGTTTTTGGTTTGCAATGAGAGATGTTCAACCTGTAGTTTATTTAGAGAGGACGTCTGTTCATTGAGTGCCTCTGATAGGTGTGATACTTCGAGTTTAAGCACATTTATGTTTGATTGATTGGTAATGATCTTTTGAATCTCCTCCACTGTGAATGGGGTATTTAGATGATCTAGATTTTCCTTATTAATTTTTGGAAGATTCAGTTTCCTCAGAAATTTCCTTATTTCGTCTCGGGAGCCTCCCTGGTTTTCCAGGTTGTAAAGATCTGAATAGTACTTTTTGAAGGCTTCTGATATGTCTAATGGAGATAGGAAAGTTTGATTTTTTTCTACAATTTTTATTATCAGGCTCTTTTTCTTGTTATATTTTATTTTATTTGAAAGGTACCTTCCTGTTCTGTTATTCCCGTGGTACCATTCCTGTCTTGTCTGATTTATGTTGTAATTTATTTTTTCTTGTTCTTTCCTAAGTATCTCCTGTTTGATTTCTGAGGATTTTAAAGTTATGTTAGGGTCGGGATTCCTTCTGTTCTTCCTCTCATTTAGTTCTAGTGTAATATAAAGATCGGCTAGGTTCTTCCCTTTCTGCCTTTTAAGTTTAGCTCCTGCTTTTATTATATAACCTCTCATCACACATTTAAAGGAGTTCCATAGTATAAGGTCTGACACTGTTCCTGTGTCGTTGGTTTCCATAAAGAGGGTGGCTTGTTTTTTTAATTCTGCTAGTATTTGTTTGTCTTGTAGGAGAGATTCATTAAGTCTCCAGTTGGAATAGTTTGGATAATTGGGACTGTTTTTAAATTCATACATGGTTGGAGCATGATCGGACCATGTAATGGGACCGATATGTGATGCAACAAATATATGTAATGATTTTGTTTCTGATAACAGGTAATCGATTCTTGAGTATGAGGAGTGTGCGTGGGAAAAATACGTAAAGTCCCTTTCTTTTGGGTGGGATATCCTCCAGATGTCAAAAAGAGCATTTTCTCTTAGAAAGTTCTGAAGTGCCAAGGATGTTCTCCTTGCCTGGGGCTCTGTTCTTATTATTTTTGGTGCGCTTTTGTCTAAGTTTACGTCCTGGATACAGTTGAAATCTCCTCCCAACAACAGATGGCCTTTCTTTATTTGTTCTATTTTTTTGTACAGATTTTTTATAAAGCTGATTGGCATATTATTTGGTGCATATAAATTTACAAGGGTGAAGATCGTGTCATTAATTTTACATATAAGAATCAAGAAGCGCCCTCCTGGGTCTCCCTCTTCATACACTTTTTCGAATTTAACCCTGTTTGAAATAATAATTGCCACACCCCTTTTTTTCTTATTAACTTTCAGATTGGCGTAATGAATATTGGAATATCTTGGGTACTTCCAAATTTTTTCTGGTGTTATAATCCAGTGCGTTTCCTGGATATATCCTATATCTATTTCCTCTTTTTTTTATTATTTATTTATTTTTTCCCTTTCTTTCCCCTTTTCCTCCTTCCCTTCCTTTTTCTCTTTACCCATTTTTCTTAGCTCCCTTTCTTCCTCTCTGCTCTTCCCGTCTTATCGTTATATGCATAATTATTATTTTATTTATTAATCCTTGTGTATGTTTTGATGTGATTTAGGTGCCCTTTTTGCCAATTCCTCTTTCCCTTTTTTTTTCTTTTCCTCTTTCCCTCTTGTCATATATGCACCCCCATTTCTTATTGAGGATGCTTTAATCTAAATACCATGTTGGGGTGTTTCCTTAATTGTTCCATTTTTCCCATTATTTCTATATATATATATCTTAATTTTTGTATATTTATTTACTTATTTTTGTCTCTTTCTTTCCTCGTGCTTCCCCTTTGTTCCCTTTCTTCCTGTGTCCTCCTATACTTGTGAATAAATTGATAGATTAACTCTTTAAATTCAGGTTTCTTTTAAGTTAGTGTTCTGTATGTGCGTCCTTTTAATTTAGTGTTTATTTTAAATTGTTTTGCCTTGTTTTTGTGTTTAATATCGTGTTTCGTGTTGCTATTTTACATAGTTGTGTAAATCTTTTCCTCTTTTTCTCCCTCTTCCCTTTCCTTTACTTTTTTAATTTTCTTTTCCCTTCCCTTTTCCTCTTCTTTCCTCCTTTCTTCTTGCCTCCTCTCTTCTTCCCCCTTCCCTTCTTTCTTCTCTCTGTATACCAATATTGTGTTCTGGTGCTCAATGTGAAGAGTATTATATGCTCTACTACTATCTAAGCTTCTAAATTCGTTATTACCTAGAATTTTACCTTTATTTGTGTGTAGTTAATTTTAATCTAAACGTTTTTATTTACTATGTGTAAACCTTAATTCCCAATTCCCTCTAAATCTTGGTTGCAGTGTGTTTAAATTATGCTTCCTTTAACATTAGGATTGTGGCTTTCTCAAATGTAGTGGGTAATATACACATATGGACATTATTATTATTTATTTATTTTTTTTCCCTCTTCCTCTTCCCTCTCTTTTTTCTTCCTTTCCCCCCTTTTCCTTTCATTCCCCTTCTCTTTTCCTCCTCTGTCATTTTTCCTCTCTTTTCTTTCCATCTTCCCTTCCCTTATCTCTCTTTTTTCGCCTCTCCATCCTCCTGTTCGTAGGCAAATGTCCCGTGGACTGGAGGGAGTAAATGTTCTTTGATAGTTCGTAAGTTTGTGGTCCTGGAGTGGAGGGGAGTGTGTATAGTTCTTATTTTGGGAGTATACCCCATGCTGTCAATTCGTTTAGGGCAAGGTCCGGGTTTTTCAGCTCGTGTGTTATTCCTTTGTGAATGATGATCAATGAAAAGGGAAAACCCCATCGATAACGGATGTTGGCCTCTCTTAGGAGCGATGTGATTTTATTGTATTTTTTCCTGTTGAGTCTGGTTGTCGTAGAGATATCTGGGAAAATGATAAGGTCCTTATATTTCTCATCTTTTCCTTTTTGTTTCCTAAACTATTTTGTGATCTGATCTTTAGCATAAAAGGTTGTGAATCGAATAATGATATCCCTTGGGGATTCTTCATTTACTCCCTTAGGTTTCCTAAGTCTGTGAAACCTTTCCATAAGGTAGACCCCTGGGGGTTGATCTGGAGCTAATGTTTTGAAAAAGACTTGTAAATAATCTTCCAAGTTTTCTTGCGATACACTTTCTGGGATCCCCCTTATACGGATATTCTTCCTTCTTGCGCGGTCCTCGAGGTCAGTGATTTTTTCCTCTAACGAGGTTATTCTTGTTCGTAAAACAGTGTTTTCTTCTTGGACCGCTTTAAGGTCTTCCTGTATATTTATCAGAATGTTGCTTTGTGACGTTAAACTGCATGTCATTGATGACAATTCTTGTTTTAAACTTTTTTCACTTGCTTCCAGGTCTTTTTAAATTTTGGTGTATAAATCTTCTATCATTACTGCTATTGCTTCCTGAGAACTGCTTTGGGAGTCCTCTTGTGAGTCATTTAGGTTTGTTGTTTGTGCTGACTCTTTCAAGTTCCCTGATAGGGATCTCCTTACTTGTGATACTGAATTTTCCTTTGTTCTTGGAGAGTAGTATGTATTTATTGGCTTATTTTTCTCAGAGCTTGTGCATTTTTCCTTATCTTTCTCTTTATGGTCTCTGAGCTCCTTCTTTGGACCCATTGTTTGTGTATTTCTCCTTCTCTCAGCTGTCCTTTGTTTTATTCTCCCCTTGAGGGATTTGACGTCCTGTTACTTTTTTCAGTTTATACTGGTCCCAGGCAGAATGCGAGCTAAGGGATGTTTTATATATACACAGGCAATGCGATATAGGGGTGAGGTATATAGCTTCTATTACCCAATGCTTCTTGAGTTGGTCGAGATAGATCAGGTAAACACTCAGTAGCACCTCCTACAAGTGTTAGACTACATCCCACTTGAGGTATACTACCCTTTTTTCTTTCTTTTTTTTCTTTCTGCTGCCACTACGGGCGTCTTGTGTGGTTTCCCTTTCTTTTCCTTTTCTTTCCTTCCCCTTATCACCTCCCTTACTACACAATTATTAATCGCCCCCTGCTAGATTCTGGTTCAAAGAGATCATATATTTTCCTTTAATGTTTCCTATCCCCAAATTATAGAGCGACTGGAGTTTTACTATGAATCAGCCATACTGATCGATAAAGAGCCCAGTAGTAAAAAAAAAAAAAAAAAAAAAAAAAAAAAAAAAGAGAGCAGTCCGTGTTCACTCTGTACTATCGTTATTTCCCTTTAGTTCTCCTGCGTGGTTTTTGTATACCACCAAAATAGTGCAGTCTTTGTGCCGCATTCACGCTTCTCTACCACAAGAGGTTGAAACAATATCCTTGTGTCCAATTGTTCTTATCTTGGGGCGATTAAGTCCATTAAGTAAGAATTTCCTGGACAAGTTTAACACCTGCCCAGTAACCTCGTTCAAACTTTCAAGACTTTCTCGTTGCCTGGTGAGAGGGCGGCAGATAGTTATCTGTAAAGATCTCTTTAATGCCCAAAAAGTCAGTTCAATATATTTTGCATCACATAACCGATATTCATCGTCTGCTAAATGGGATCGGATTGTTTAGACTGCTGTAAGTTGCATTTATAAGGCAGCTAAACTCAACTGAGAGTTTTTCCCTCCTTGTATTTGATACAATCTTTCCTTAAGTGGTGTTTACGGAATGTCCTGGTCTGATACACCAATGCGTTTAAACATCAAAGCAGTACATGAGTGCTTTCATAGGTACATTCCTTCTTAAAATACTTAGACAGTTTAAAGCCTACTCACTGTTTCCGTTATCCGTGAATCTTTAACTGCGGAGAGCGCTGCTGTAAGTTGAGCGGTTAGAGCATTTTAGTGCTCTGTGTTTGTTCGGTTTTAGACCACAGTAATCCGTAGGAAGGCGAGGGGTGGGTACGGCTAGAGTACAAGCTGCCACAGTATTTCTTAGGAAGGCGGGGGTGCATGGGGTGCATGCGGCTAGAGTTCAAACTGCCCGCATTGATCCGTAGGAAGGAGAGGGGTGCATACGGCTAGGGTCTGTACGCCATCAGCTAGTCGCGGTCCTCTTCTCTCGGGGCGTGGCGTGCGTCACGCTACGTCATGACGTCCTGCTCGGAAGCAGTTCATTGTCATTTTAGCTATTTCCTCAACTAGTAGATTATCTAACTCCTCTATTTGTCCAGGGGGCCTATAAATCACACCTACCCGAGTTACCATATGATTACCAAATTCTAATGTAACCCAAACTGACTCTATGTTCGCCTCACTAACTTGTATTACGTTACATTTTAAGCTATCCCTCACATACAGGGCCACCCCTCCCCCTTTTTTACCTTCTCTGTCTTTTCTATATAAAGAGTACCCTGGTATTGATATGTCCCAGTCATGTTTTTCATTATACCATGTCTCAGTAACAGCCACTAAATCTACATTCTCAGTTGCCAATATTGCCACAAGTTCATGGATCTTATTCCCTAAACTGCGAGCATTTGTAGACATGACCCTAAGCTTATCATTTTTTAGCACACTGACTACAGGTACCTTCTGTCCCTGTTTTGGGGGGCAATTGGATTGATGTTTTATCGCCATTTTGCCCCCCTCTTTTAGTTTAAAAACCTCCTAGCAAAACCTCTGAACTGCTCACGTTCCCTTTTGAGAAAAATGCAAACCATCTTTTTTGTACAGTTCCTTTCTATCCCATAGTGAACTTCCATGAGAAACAAAGCCAAATCCTTGCTCCCGACACCATTCCCCAAGCCACAAGTTGAAGTCCCTAATACGCAACCGTCTATCATTCTGAATGTTATGCACAGGCATAACTTCAGAAAAGGACAGTGTGGACACAACCTGCCGTATATCATTGGCAAGAACACGAAAAGCTTCCTTCACCTCTGAAACCTCATTGCAAGCCAAATCATTTGTCCCTATATGAACCAGTACATCCAATTCTCCTTCCTCATGACATGTGAATTCCATTCTCGTATAATACTTGACCTTTGGCACTCTAGTTGATGAGTACTCTCTTTCTCATGATACTTAAGACACATGCTGAAAGTCATGGAAAATGTAGTCTCGACAGCTGGATTCTAAAAATTTTATTTTAGAATCCAGCCCTCTGGTTGGTTTGGCATGAAAAGGGTTACAAAATAATGATCTTCTTACTAGTTAACAGCTCTTGCACAGGAAACATGAATAATGTGGAGAGAATAAACAAAAAACAGCCAATCCCAAGGTAAAGAAAGTCAGAGTGAATGGGAAAGAGACCAATAGGATGGAAGGAGGGATCTAAGGAAAGCTGGCCAATAGGTTATGTTAATGGCCAATTGGGTGAATGAAGTCAATGGTAGTTGGAAGAAGCTAAAGGAACTTGGGAAATACCATGATGAAAATGGTTTAGTGATGAGTGAGGGAAAAAATAATAATTGAAACCAGTATAATGTCATCTAACCTGGAAAGAAAGAATATAAAAAAAGGATTCAGAAACTATAGGGCTCAAGTAGCAGAATCAGTGGACCCTGCAATGTGTCCACTCAGGGCAGTTTCCCCTTTTTTGCTCTGTGATAAATACCAAACCACTCTGACGGGGTGTAAAAAATTAAATAAAAGTTTTTTTGCTGCAATTCCCTGTCTGACAGTTGTTTTCCATGATCTACATATATCCAGTTAACCTCACGTAAGCAGGTCCAGCTCCACTCCTATAAATTATCTACATTACCTAAATACAATGTGAGCAAGTTGAAATGATCCATTAACTGAAAATATCCATTATCCGAAATGCTGCCGGTTCCAAGCATTTCGAGATAAGGGATACTCCACCTGTATTGGATTTTGGAGGATATGCTTGAAAAACATTCTATGGGCCTCAATAACACTTCTTATATGTGAATATATTAACTTACAAAAGTAACCTACTATTTACAGTGACAATTTTTACGACATGCACCGTTTTTTGGATCCAAAATTGAGCCTCCGAAGTCCATACATAGTTAGCTCCTATGTGCCTCCAAATACATCTGCAATTAGAAAATCATAGGCAATCCCACACCAATATCTCTGACAATGATAAAATGATAAATTAAAATAAATATATTAATCTAATATATAAAACAGAAAACCATTGTGTCTGTTTGTTTGTCTTTAGCAGGAAAAACTCTTGAATGCTGAACTCTGGAATCATGAAATGTGCACAGTTTACTAATACTGGAATGTCTGGGTCAGCGCAACTATTTTTAGCTCTCTACATTGCTCCTTTCCTGAGTTATGAGTTAATTGGTTTTTAAGGTTATTCGACACCACATCAACTGCAAAGTTGATGGATAATTGTCCTACATCACCAGTGATGTCAGAATCTTCTTTTTTTCAATGCTGCCTGTAGAACCTATGAAACCTTTAACAAAAGGTGTTCAGGATAGAAACAATTTGGTGTTGTGCTACTGTGTTAGTAGAAATATGGAGGAAATTATTTTTATAGATATCAACATGACTGACCTGGGTGCTGACTCAAGTATTTTGGATAAGGGATATCAAACCTTTATTAAAGTATATAACATTAATTTATTATAATTGTATCTGAATATTTGTGTTTAAAATATGTTTACTTAAATTCTTCTACAATTTTCTATTCAATTTGCCAACTAAAATCTGGAGAATTGACGTGTAAATTTAGTGTATGTTTTTCCAATTCGTAGTGTTGGGGTGATTTGCATTTATTCGGTAGCCAAAAATCAATGGTTTTCATAGCAAAATTGCACTGCTCCAATACATCAGTTTCCGAATGGCCTGAACAAACAATTTGGTCCTGAAATCAAGAATATTAAGCAGCCGGATCTTTGCGTTTTGTGAAATCCGGCTAACTTGCTTGATCCAGATCCATTTCGGGACAGATCCGTCTATATTGGATAGAGCCTTATATATGCTTCTCTTTTGTTACATGTACACCATATTTGCATATAGCCCCGGCTCTTATTATTTACTGTATAACAAGTTGTAAATCCTGTACTATTTGAATCTAAATTTGCACCAGTGCACTGATCACTTGAATTTTACTGTTTTTTTTTTTTTGTGTATTTAAAGGGAGCACACTT
Organism: Pelodytes ibericus; assembly: GCA_036172795.1. NCBI lineage: Eukaryota > Metazoa > Chordata > Amphibia > Anura > Pelodytidae > Pelodytes > Pelodytes ibericus. Next base: position 127,547,541 of record CM069861.1, read on the forward strand.
AGGGCATGCTGTGTTTTTTCTGAAGTTGACATGTCTTACTTTTCCTGCACATGTATTGCAATACTTAGCTTGACAAAATATCTGTTGTAAATATCTGTTAAAAACAAAAAATGCAACTGGAGTTTACTTCCTGCACGGAGGATGGAAACTCTGGTAGCATTTTTTAAAAACAAACTTTATTGAAGCCACGTGGCTGGAGGGGAGCGCAGAACGCTTCCCTCACAGCCACGGACCGGCTAAACAGAGCAGAGCACCGTGAGACAGAGCAGCAAGGAGGTAAGTACTGGGGAAGGGGGGTGGCACATATCGAGCATAACGCTGGCATATTAAGGGGCAACATACTAGCATAATAAAAATGGCAAAAGAATGGCATATTGAGGGGCAAAATACTGGCATATTAAATGGCATATTGAGGGGCAAAATATTGACAGATCAAATGGCAAAATACTGGCATATTGAGAGGCAAAAGAATGGCATATTGAGGGGCAAAATACTGGCATATTGAGTGGCAAAAGAATGGCATATTGTTTGTCTAAATACTGGCATATTGAGTGGCAATAGAATGGCATATTGAGTGGCAAAAGAATGGCATATTGAGTGGCAGAAAAATGGCATATTGGGTGGCAAAAGAATGGCATATTAAATGGCAAAAGAATGGCATATCGAGGAGCAAAATACTGACTTATTGAGTGGCAAAATTTTACTGGCATATTGACCAACTGCTTCCAACCACCCTCCATATTACACTAGACCGGGATAACATTATTGTCAGGGGGGGGGGGGGGGGGTAGGGGCCCCAGAAAATTTGTTCAGTAAGGGGCCTGGAAATTCCTGGTGGCGGCCCTGTTCCCATTAATTTGCCACAGCTAGTTTGCCGATTAATATGCCACTTTTTTCTCTTTAATTTGTCACAGACAGTAAGTTATTAATATGCCACTCACCTGTGCGAGAGAGAGTTTAACAGGACGGCTACCCAAGGTTGGTAGCACCTCTGTCTGCTGTAGGAAATCACCTCCTTAGCACCTGATTATAGCTCAGGATTTACCCAGCAAGTATTTCCTGGACCACTAGCAGCTAGGTACAGCAAGAATGAACATTTATTTGTGAAAAAGCACAGACTTATATACAGAAAAATATGGTAATCCTTAAACAATAGAAAAAAATTATTTAAAACAGGTCATTAAATACAGTAAGACATCCAGACTACAAGAGACAATAGATAGCTCACAGGACAATAAACACCTATTCATTAGATAAGTACACATTTCAACACTTACATATAATAACATTTCTTACCACCTCCTGAGAGACTGGAGTTTGTAGTACAGGATACAATCTTAACCTGGCATATCCACAGACATGGTCCATAGTCTACAGTAAGGTGTTTGGCCCTCAGGGCAGCTGTTTCTCTGGCTTAGTAATGCTGTGGTGCACAACAGACAGCATCCTTCCATGCCACCTGTCTAGCGTTCCCCGAACACTGATCTGGTTTTAGCACCAGAAGGTTACGTGACCCGTGGTGCTTGACATACTGACATAAGATCAGTGCACGCGTAGAGCGAGAGATGCAGCATGGAAGGATTGCACAGACACCATGCTGCCTTCTTCCCGTGAAGAGGCTGGTGAGGGGAGATATTTTGAGCCTTCATTTTTTCCCCCATTGATTGCAGCCTGGGTGTTAGGCAGCTACAAAATTTATGACTGAACACCCTTGTTGACCCTATGAAGAGCTCATTGATAACATGATTGCATCAAGCTGTGCCCAAGTTCAGCTCCAGAACTACTATATGTGCCTTCTGAAGTATCTGAATTATTCATATCCCCATTTTCAAGTAATTTACCTCTGGCTCTGTCTTTGTATTATTCTTACTGATTTGTTTTGTTTTTTTCATTTGCATTTTAGTTTTTATACACTGTAGTAATGCCTTTTGTGTTATAGTGGTTCATATTATTTCTTCTACATTGGTTTGTATACATAGCTAATACCATTTAGTCAGTATAGCACATGAGTAACAATGAATAAGAAAGTGTTCATTTTCATGTTATTCTTTAGGAAAACATTAATTTACAACTGTGTTTTGATTGAAATCAAGACACAAATGGTTTATATATGTTAAGTCCATCATATGAAGCTGATTCAAAGTGGCATCTAATGTGCACATATGGTACTGTTGGGGAATGGGTCTCTGAATTTTACTTAACTAAACAAATCTTCACATTATTAATTACTCTTTGTCATGAAAAAAAACACAATTTTGCAGATGAACATTAACCATTCAGTTCATTATTTCAAGGGGACATAAAATATTAATGCACCTAACATCTTGTTTCAATTATGTGAACCATACCTCTGCCTAATTAAATGGCTGTCTTGCATATGGCACAAGACATAAATGGTCAAATGGATCAAAAATGATGCAGTGCTCACAAAGACTTACACAGTCTTCATTACAATATTTTTTTGTATCTATTAACTTACTTTTGGTAAATCAGAGAATATGGTAGAATATTTTACATGGTCTTTGTTAAATCAGCAAACAGCCTTCTAGTCAACAATTGTGAATTAATTAGGACAATCGGTCCAAAGTGGTGCTGTTTTGTTACCCTAACTGTTGTTTTTAAATGTCTTAGTTGCGATAAGTAGATGTAAGATAAGATGTAGTAGAATGTCAATCTACAACAAATGATAACACTTCTAAAAATTAGTTATTGAATACAAACAAATGTCTAGATATTATTTGCTCTATCTTTAGGAAATCACGCTCCAAGGAGAATCTCCTTCATTATAAATCCATGTTGTGCTTCTATAACTCTTCTCTCTCTCAGTCAAAACAATACAACTTATTAACCCTAATAACAAGCCTCTCATCAAACCCAAACATCTCTTCTCAAAATGTAATACCTCCTCTGCACCCCTGCTCTTCTCTAATGGCCCAGGACCTTGCATCCAATTTCAAAAAGAAAGTTGATGCAATCAGGTGCAAGTTTACCTTTCACAACTAACTGCAACCACCTCCAGCCTCTTTCCCATTCCCCAAAACCACTCTGTACCAACCTGTAGCTCGGAAAGACCTAGACCTGCTAGCCCTAATCCTGTATCAACTCTGTATCAAGCTCTCTCTGTACTGTTGACCTTTAAGCATGCCTAAATCATACCTATACTGTACAAAAACCATTCATCTATCCATCAGTCTTTTCAGAGGTCAACTCAGGAAGCTCCAATTTCCTATAAGAGTTTTTGTCCCCACCTCGGTGATCTGACTAGTACCTTAAATTTAGGATACTCAGAGACTACTAGAATGATATCGCTAATCGGCACAAAAATAGGCGAATGTAATGAGGTTTGATAGATTCAATGCTCTATCTTGGATTAAGTCAGATCTATCAGAGCACTCCTTTTCCATGTTGTTTGCTGATATGCCCCTCCTGCTCTCTGTTAGCCCTCTGCTTTTCTCTCTGTAAACCTCCTCTCTAGGAAAACTCATCAAATCTTGATACACCTGTATGCAGATGACATGTCTTGTGCCTGAGACTGTCTGTTAGCCATCTCTACGTGGATGTATGCCTAATACTTAAAATGTAATCTCTCTAAAATGGAGCCAAAAATCTTACTTCCATTGAACTATGTCCCTGTACGTGACCCATGGGCGTAGGAAGCGGGGGGGGATGGGGGGGACGGATCCCCCCCAGAAAAAATGTGGGGGGGACAGGTAGGGTGAAATCCCCCCCCAGCAACGCGGGGCAAACGGGGCCCCCAGCCCCTGCTTGCCGCGTTCACAGCGCATTGCGCTTGTGAACGCTTTTTTCCGGCAAGCCGCATCCGATGGATGCGACGGCCGGAAAAAACCCCCCCAAAAAACTGACGCCGGATGTGACGTTGCGTCACATCCGGTGACTGTTTCCCTCCTCCGTGCAAGAGGGAAGACTGCACGGAGGAGACATCCGGCAGGGGACACGCAGCAGTGAAGTGACTGGCACTATATTACTGGGCTCTGGCTGGCACAATATTACTGGGCATCTGGCTGGCACAATATTACTGGGCATCTGGCTGGCACAATATTACTGGGCTCTGACTGGCACAATAATACTGGGCTCTGACTGGCACAATAATACTGGGCATCTGACTGGCACAATAATACTGGGCATCTGACTGGCACAATAATACTGGGCATCTGGCTGGCATATTATTACAGGCATCTGGTTGGCACTATATTACTGGGCATCTGGCTGGCATAATATTACAGGCATCTGTCTGGCACTATATTACTGGGCATCTGGCTGGCACAATATTACTGGGCTCTGCCTGGCACAATAATACTGGGCATCTGACTGGCACAATAATACTGGGCATCTGGCTGGCATAATATTCCAGGCATCTGGTTGGCACTATATTACTGGGCATCTGGCTGGCAAAATATTACAGGCATCTGGCTAGCACTATATTACAGGGCTCTGGCTGGCACAATATTACTGGGGATCTGGCTGGCACAATATTACTGGGCATCTGGCTGGCACAATATTACTGGGCTCTGACTGGCACAATAATACTGGGCTCTGACTGGCACTATAATACTGGGCATCTGACTGGCACAAGAATACTGGGCATCTGACTTGCACAATAATACTGGGCATCTGACTGGCACAATAATACTGGGCATCTGGCTGGCATAATATTACAGGCATCTGGCTGGCACTATATTACTGGGCATCTGGCTGGCATAATATTACAGGCATCTGGCTGGCACTATATTACTGGGCATCTGGCTGGCACAATATTACTGGGCATCTGGCTGACACAATATTACTGGGCTCTGCCTGGCACAATAATACTGGGCATCTGACTGGCACAATAATACTGGGCATCTGGCTAGCATAATATTACAGGCATCTGGCTGGCACTATATTACTGGGCATCTGGCTGGCATAATATTACAGGCATCTGGCTGGCACTATATTACTGGGCATCTGTCTGGCATAATATTACTGGGCATCTGTCTGGCACAATATTACTGGGCATCTGTCTGGCACTATATTACTGGGCATCTGGCTGGCACAATATTACTGGGCATCTGGCTGGCACAATATTACTGGGCTCTGCCTGGCACAATAATACTGGGCATCTGACTGGCACAATAATACTGGGCATCTGGCTAGCATAATATTACAGGCATCTGGCTGGCACTATATTACTGTGCTCTGACTGGCATAATATTACAGGCATCTGGCTGGCACTATATTACTGGGCATCTGGCTGGCATAATATTACTGGGCATCTGTCTGGCACAATATTACTGGGCATCTGGCTGGCACAATATTACTGGGCTCTGACTGGCACAATAATACTGGGCATCTGACTGGCACAATATTACTGGGCATCTGGCTGGCACAATATTACAGGCATCTGACTGGCACAATATTACAGGCATCTGACTGGCATAATATTACAGGCATCTGACTGGCACACTATTACAGGCATCTGACTGGCATAATATTACATGCATCTGACTGGCACAATATTACAGGCATCTGACTGGCATAATATTACAGACATCTGACTGGCACAATATTCCTGGGCTCTGACTGGCACAATATTCCTGGTATCTGACTGGCACAATATTCCTGGGCTCTGACTGGCACAATATTACTGGGCTCTGAATGGCACTATTACAGGCATCTGACTGGCACAATATTACTGGGCTCTGAATGGTACAATATTACTGGGCTCTGAATGGCACAATATTACTGGGCTCTGACTGGCACAATAATACTGCGCTCTGAATGGCACAATATTACTGGCATCTGAAAGGCACAATATTACTGGCATCTGAATGGCACAACAATTATGGCATATGTGTGTGTGTGTGTGTCGGGGGGGGGGGTAACATTGCAATGTATGGCGGGATTGCATGCAGGGGAGGGGGTAGGGTCCAGGGGGCCCAAGCAAATGCTTGCCCAGGGTCCAATCACTAATAAAGACGGCCCTGAGCATACTTGCCAACCCGGGACAGTCCCGCAGCATTTTCGATCCTGGGACTGTCCCGGGAGAATCAGCTCTGCAGCGATCACGGAGGTCACCTGATCACGTGACTTCATCGCACGACGTCATGTGATCATGCGCACGGCTTGTGCGCGTCCTCCACAAGTCACACAGCCCCACACTGGGAGGAACGAGGTAGGAACAGTGACTGTGTCACTGCCAATAATGTACCATTTTTCTTTTTATCATGGCAGCTTCGGAACGTGATTGATTATTGCAGCTCTTAGGGGCATTTAAAAAATGTCTCTTAGAGCTGCAATAATCAATGACTTCCAAAGCTGCCATAATAACATGTCTCTTAAATCTGCCAATGACTTCTACTAATGATGAGATGATCAAAAAATGAGGGCAAAAAAAAACCCCTGGCAAATGAATGTGGGCAACAAAAAACCTGGAAAAATGAATGTGGGCAAAAAAAAAAAAAAACCCTGGTAAATGAATGTGGGCAAACAAAAAAAAACCCCTGGCAAATGAATGTGGGCAAAAAAAAAAAAACCCTGGCAAATGAATGTGGGCAAAAAAAACCCTGGCAAATGAATGTGGGCAAAAAAAAACCTGACAAATGAATTTGGGCAAAAAAAAAACACTGGCAGATGAATGTGGGCAAAATAAAACTGACAAATGAATGGGCAAAATAATGTAATTAATAAGTAATGATTGTAAGAGGCACAGACAAACCTGGAACGGAAATGCCCACCTTCCCTGCAATGAGATATAGCTTTGATCCCTGCTATTGATCTACATTTTTTTAAAATGTATTTTTTAAGATAAAAAAAAAACTGCTCACTTGAATGTGTGTATGTATGAGTGTATGTGACAGACTGTGTGTATGTATGAGTATATGTGATAGACTGTATGGATGTATGAGTGTATGTGACAGACTATGGATGTATGTATGTATGAGTGTATGTGACAGACTATGGATGTATGTATGTATGTATGAGTGTGTGTGTGACAGACTGTATGAGGGAGTGTGACAGACTGTATGAGTGTGTGTGACAGACTGTATGAGTGTGTGTGACTGACTGTGTGAGTTTGTGTGTCTGTGACTGACTGTATGAGTTTGTGTGTCTGTGACTGACTGTATGAGTTTGTGTGTATATGCGACTGACTATGAGTGTGTGTGTCTGTGACTGACTGTATGTATGAGTGTATGTGAAAGACCATGTATGAGTGTGTGTGTCTATGTGACTGACTCTGAGTGTATGTGTCTATGTTACAGACTGTATCTATGAGTGTGTGTCTGACAGACTGCATGTATGTATGAGTGTGTGTCTGCGACAGACTGTATGTATGTATGTATGTATGAGTGTGTCTGTGAACGACTGAATGTATGAGTGTGTGTGTGTCTGACAGATTGTATGTATGTGTGATTGTGTGCCTGGCAGACTGTATGTTTGTATGTATGAGTGTGTGTCTATGTGACAGTATGTATATGTGTGACAGGCTGTATGTATGAGTATATGTGTCTATGTGACTGACTGTATATGAATGCATGTGATTGTGTGTATGTGCTGTTGTCTGGCTCCTAGATTTTTTTCCTGGCTCCTAAAACTTAGTTAAGGTTGTCAAGCCCTGGTATAAATGTTACTAGTTATATACATATATTTGGGGTCCACCTTAAGCTTTTGGAAATGCTGGAAATATTTAATATTTTACAGTTTATTTTCTGGTCAGAAATGTAATGTTTGTTTGCTGAGAGGGTAGTGGATGCATGGAATAGTCTTCCAGTAGAAGTGGTAGAGGTAAATGCATTGAAGGAGTTTAAGCATGCATGGGATAGGTATAAGGCTATCCTAGATATAAGATAAGGCCAGGGACTAATGAAAGGATTACTTTACTGAGAGGGTAGTGGATGCATGGAATAGTCTTCCAGTAGAAGTGGTAGAGGTTAATACAGTGAAGGAGTTTAAGCACGCATGGGATAAGTATAAGTATAAGTATAGATATAAGATAAGGCCATGGACTAATGAAAGTATTACATTACTGAGAGTGTAGTGGATGTATGGAATAGTCTTCCAGTAGAAGTGGTAGAGGTTAATACAGTGAAGGAGTTTAAGCATGCATGGGATAGGTATAAGGCTATCCTAGATATAAGATAAGGTCAGGGACTAATGAAAGTATTACTTTACTGAGAGGGTAGTGGATACATGGAATGGCATTCCAGCAGAAGTGGTAGGTTCATACTGATGTATGTTTTATGGTGTAGACACAGCTCGCTGACTATATTTCATGTAACAGTGCTAAAATGCACCTCCCTTATGTAGATGTTGTGCTGTGAATGTATCGGTTGTATACCAAGGATCCTGGTAATGTTGGTGGGAACTTGGTGATATAATATACACTGTGACAAGCTTTATTTTTACTGCTGCTATACCCGGCGAGCAAAAATGCTGTCCCCCCCAGATTTTTGGGGGTTCCTACACCCATGACGTGACCATGTTTAGCTAAGATGCTACAATCGTGCATATTGCCAAATTTCTTGGGTTTGTCCATGACTGGGCTCTCTCCTTCACCCCCAGTGTTCAGTCCCTGGCCAAATCCTGTCATTTGCACCTACGGAACATTGTGCACATTGCCTGTTCCTAAGTAAATACACTGCCTACATCCTAGTGCAATCGCTTGAGCGCTCTCATCTTGACTATTGTAATTCTCTCCTGACTGGCATTCCCCTGGTTCCTCTTTTTCTCCTGCTATCCATTCATGATGCAGCTAGCACGCCCATCTTTCTCACTCGTTACTCAATGTCAGCTAGTCTTCTTTGCAAAGGCCTCCACTGTCTTCTTTTCTGCTCTGGGATAACATTTTAAATTCTATCTTTATCCAACAAAGCCCTCCACTTCCCAGCCATTCCCTAAATTACCTCCCTCATTTACTATTTGAAAACGTATTTAACATTATATGTATTTTGTATATTAACAACTTAATATTCTTTTACAGTTTTACTAGTTTAGATTGATTATTTATAAATATATATATATATATATATATATATATATATATATATATATATATATATATATATATATATATATAAAAACAGCTATCCCAATGGACACAAAAATTCTCTGAACTTGACATGTCCAGAAACTGAACAAGTGTTCTCTGGAATCATTTAATCACTGTAGACACTTTAAATGTCTTAGCATTTTTCTACAATAGTTAAATGTTTTTATTTCCCCCCATGGAGCCAGGAGTCATTTCCTCTTTTAATGATGTCCCTAGAAGGATAAGAGCATTGACACATAATCTTGACCAAATGGACTTCATAATATGTCTTTATGATATCTATGTTTGCAATATCAGTATAAAGATGTTCCCTTTTTTCTAAATAAATCAAATCAACTAAAACCACAACATTGTTATTGTTTATAATTTGAGTTTTTATAATCAAGAACAGAAGAAAGAAAATATTAAAGAAGTATATATAAAAATATTTAAAAAGCAAACCTTAATTTAATGAAGGCTGTACAACCAGCAATATAACTATAAACTACAAATATACACATTGTATAAACAGTAATATGCAATTTTCCTACAACTACTGCTATAAAATCTTTTTCCACTCTAATAGCCTTGCTCTCAGAAAACTCCCAGTTCCTTTTTGAGCTTTGAGCTTGATCTTCTGTCTTACTTCAGACAGACCCTGTTTTTCTCTGAATGCCGAATGTCTTACCACTCATTTCAAAGATAATGTTGAAATAATCAAGAGTGATTTTACCTCTCAGCACAAACCACATACACCACTCATTTAATTCTTACAAACATACCCCAAACTTCACACCATTTCATCTGTAGCTGAGGAAGAAGTAACAGATTTCATTCACAACCTGCACTCTATGTTCCCTATGTTCAACCATAATCCACCTCTCTCTGTTCTGTGTAACTAGACAACAACCTTTAAACATGCTCTAATTATACTGATCCTAAAAAGCCTTTGTTAGGTTTGTTATCAAATCACCTTCATATTTTTCTATTCCCATTTACCTCAAAGATACATTAGTATAACATTAACCCTTTAGTGACATGACTATTTGGGCTTGTCTTACGCTTGGTGACATGGGCTGTTCTAATTGCATTTGTGCGGTGTTTTGTGTTTAGCTTACATTATTTTCTTTCTCCTTTACCCACACAAATTAAGTATTTTTTCGGCATAAGAAGGGCTTTCCATTTATACCATTAATGTGATCATATCATATAATTGTATATATAAAAAATAATTAAATATGGCGAATAATTAAAATAAAAGATTTTTTATTTGAAAAATTGTATACTTATCTACAAAAGCTAAACAGTTTCTAATATTTGTCCTGAGTTTAGAAATAGCCCATGTTTTAGTTTTTTTTTTTGCTATGTTTGTTCAAGTTACAGGGCAAAAAGTACATGTAGTGCAATGCTATTTGAAATTTCTCTTTTTTTTTTTCTAAATTAGCAATAGTGACATTGTAACACAGATATCAGTCATAAATCCCTGAATCACCCGCACATGTACATATTTTTCAAAACTAGACAACACAGGATATTTTGACAATTTTCATGTAGCCATTTTACCACCAAACTGTAAAGTTTGCAGAGGTAAAAAAAAAAAGTGATAATTTTTTCACACCGATGGAATTCAGGTATAAACATACTACAAATGTGAAGGGGTACTGCCAAACAACACCTCAATATATGTTAAGTACCATCTCCTGAGTACAGGGATACCAACCAAGCATAGGTTTGTTGGATTATTTGGGATTAAAAAGCCACATTTGTGAGGAGCGCATTTAGGATTTCCAACTTGGAATTCTGACGTAGTCAGCCTGCTCCCATGTTCCATCTGGGACATTATAAAAGCTGGACAATGTATTTTACCCCATGAAAATATATTTTGTTGAAAACTAGACACTCGGGTATTTCAAATGGTGGTATTTTAACTCTTTCCATGCACTAATTTTACCACCAGCCTTTTTTCTGTAGTATTTCTTTTGTGTTTTTTTCTCACATGTACTTCAGGCATGAATTTACAGATCCTGTTATGTGTCACTGCCAAACAATTCATCAATATCAAAATCAGTACAGGGATACCACCCATGCATAGGTTTGTTAGTTTGTTTGGGGGGTAAAAGGCCACATTGGGAGGTGCACTTTTCGGATTTCCAACTTGGAATTTTGACAAGGTATTTCAAATGGGGGTACTTTAATACTTTACATGTACTAATTCTACCACCAGCCTTTGTCAAACATTTGGGTAGTCATTTTTTTGTTAGAAATTACAGTACAAAGAAATAAATGCCTAAAAAATGCTGACAGCAAGAAATGTGTTGCTGTGCAAGATCACTGCTTCTACAGTAATCAATGGCAGGAAGGTGTTAATACACATGGAATGGCTTTTATAAAAGCTCACAATTTGAATACATTTTATTTTAACACTAATACTGATCTGTCTCTCTCCCTCACGAAAATGTAAGTGAGGAGAGGGAGGCAGATCCAAATTGGTCAGATCAAATATTGATCTGACCAGGGGAATAGTGATGCTCATCTGAGCAATCACCAAGCCGCCTTTGCCACTAATTTGCTATATTTACTGTTACTGTTTGCTATACATGCGCTCAGACGGCTTCAAAAAACACAAAAATATTTTACTTTACACATAACCCCCTAGTGGGTGTAATTAACCCCTTGCAGGTGTAAAAAAAAAACTGATGTGCAAGATCACTCTTTACGCATGATCAGTGGCAGGGCAGATGTTAAACGCAGGGAATGGCTTTTATAAAAGCCATTGGGTTTCAGTGTTTTTTATTATTTTTATTATTTTATTTTTATTTTATTTATTATAACTTATTTTTACCACATTGATCTGTCTCTCTCCCTTGCTAAAACAAATGAGGAGAGGGAGGCAGATCCAAAGTGGTCAGATCAATATTTCCAAATATTGATCTGACCAGGCACAACTGCCTGGCAGTTACAAGTTACCTCTATGATGAGGCAATTGTGTAACAGCCTGCAGAGCACAGAAAGCAGCTACTTCGCTTTAAGTGCTCCTTTTGCTGCAGGATGGACTAGGTCCGTCCTATTTCAGCAACCCTTCGCCAGACAGGAAGGACCTAGTCTGTCCAATTTCGGCAAGAGATTAAAGGAGCACAGAAAAAAATAACTTCTACAGAATGTGCATATAATATAAAAATTCTCAAAACTGATAAGTAGTCCTGGCAAATATTTTTTTGGTAAAATTAAAATGATCATCTATGGGGGAAAAAATACTGATATAAAACATAGGGGTCTATTCACTAAATTCCAAGTTTGGAGGTCAAGGTTATCACTAACATTACATTACCCTTCATGTATATAGCGCCAACAATTTACGCATAGCTTGGTACAGAGCATAAAAAGGGAGTTACTGTAGTGATCAAAGTTTAGGATTCAACATGCAGGGCTAGAATAATACTCTTGAAATCTTCTTGTACATCTGGTCTTTGAGAGGTAGTAGGAGGCCTTTGTTCCAAATCAGAGATCAGAATGAGGTACTCTACACAACCCCTTCTGTTACTTGAGTCCATGATTTCCTGCACCTCATTCATCTTTACCATCTATGACAAGGGGAGCAGGTGGTGGTGGTATGGCTTGAGAGAATGCGACGTCTACCCAAATTTCACCAGTGATACATTGTAAACTGGATGTATAAAGTAGATGTCAACTAACTATACACAGACTACGGTTGAACCAACATTCTGGAGGACTGGAAATGGTCTGATGTAACAGGGTCAAAATTCCTTGGATGGGGAAACAAGCCATAGATAGGTTGTGGACAACTAGACCCTGTACCAAGGTTGGTAAAAGGATGTTGAAGTATGGGTATGGTCCACATAGAATTTGTACTTATCTTGTGATTTGTTTCATGAACTGACGGAGGAAGCCAACTTCATTTATGAGTCTTTGGAGATGTGTGGAAACCTCAGTCACTGGTCTGGATACTTGTGAAGCAGGCAGCATGACAGCGTGATGACCATTGTTGGAAAAGAATGGGGAGACTTCAATGGAATGCTGGACCTGGTTGTTGTTGGAAAATTTGGCTGAGGGCAGGGGCGTTGCTAGGTTGCCAAAAGATCTGGGGCTAGAGCCCATGACAGATTTGATACAAGTAAAGAAGCTCACATGCTGGTTAGAAAGTATATATATGATGCCAATGAGCAATAAGTGTATATATAATATAAGCAATACATACATGGTAATAAGCTGGATGGAGGGGGTAAAATGGAGGGAGAAGGTGAGATGGAGGGTGAGAGGTGGGATATGATAAGGGTGGGGGTGAGATGGAGGGTGATATTCTGGATAGAGGGGGTGTAATAGAGGGTGATGATAAACTGGATGGAGGGAGAGGGTGAGACGGAGGGTGAGATGTGTGATATGATAAGGGTGGGGTGAGATGGAGATTGAGAGGGGTGATATTCTGGAGAGAGATGTGAAATAGAGGGTGGGTGGGGTGATGAGCAGGAAGGAGGGGGATGAGAGTGATAGGAAATGCAGTGTCCATTAATATTCCAGTGTTATTTTGCCAATATGCCACAGCCAATGTGCCCATTAATATGCCAGTGTTATTTGTCCATTAAAATGCCACAGCCAATTTGCCCATTAATATGCCACTGTTGTTTGCTCATTAAAATGCCAGTGTTATTTGCCCATTAATATGCCACAGCCAATTTGCCCATTAATATGGGACACCACTGGCACTTAGTGGAGTGTGTTATGCATAAGATGGACAATGAAAAATGAGATTGGATGAGACTGCAAGCGTGCTTCAAGTAAGTTACATATTTACATAGTTAATTAGGCTGAAGAAAAGACATATAGTGAATCAAGTTCAACAATTCCACACAACCATATATTTGTTGATCCGGAAGAAGGCAAAAAAAAACCCACTAAGACACGTCATATCAAAGGGAAAATGATTCCTTTTTGACTCCACGGCAGTCAGACTAACCCTGGATCAACATTACCTTATTTACTTGTACATGTGATAAACAGGATTCACAGATGGGAGAAAGAACGGCGGAGAGACTTCACAATCCGGTTTAAGGTAAGTGGGTGCTTTTAATACTCCATCACACATTAAATGACAGCTGATTCATAGGCTCTAAAGGGAGGGGCAAGCGCAAGGCATATATAGGGAAAGGGCAAATAATTAAATTATTAGAGCAAATCCTCCCATTAATTAAAACACTTGAAATTGGGTCTCCCCTTGTTGTCTACAAAATACACCAATTACAATATGTTTTGTAAATACAACGTATAATATTTAAAAGAAAAAATAAGTAAATAAATCCCATTACATTAAAAACCTTTGGTTTCTTAAAACCTTTTTCTTAAAATTCAAATTTTTATTGAGTCATAGTCAACAGTGATACAAAAAGTATTGTGACATTATACAAACAAATAATAAACAGGATATCACATGTTACTCAATCTAGGAAACTCAAGTTATAAAATTTTCTTGCATAAGTAAGCTATAGGAATAATTCCACTAATATGTTTCACATATATAGCACAGCAAACACCAGTGAGTAAAGTGGAAACATAGGCAGTCAAAATTGAAATATCACAGTTAACTACCAACTAATTGTGATAAAAGAAAGGTTAACCCAAATTAGGTACCGAGGGTACATACTAACAGAACGTAAGGTGGAAATGGACAAGGCAGCACTTTGAGAACCAACGGTAGCAGAGATATTCCCGTGGCTATACATTGGTAGGTATTAAGGATTACTTATTAAGGATATTAAGGACTTATTAAGGATAAAAATGGATCTCGGCAGGCGTGACTGAGATCTCAAACTTAATCCAAGACAATAAACTAGCCTCCTTTGATTTCTTGCAGAACGCCTTCGGGCTACATAATTCGGAATACTTTACTTATCTCCGTATAAAAAACTTTTTAATATCTAACCCACTGGTGGACTGTACTCCCTTGGATACATTCCTCCAACAACTTAGCAGAACCAACAATATCTCTAAACTACAGTCGATATATGAGAGAACCCAGTCACAAGATAAACTCACCTCAGTGAATCAATGGGAATCGGATCTGGGCAGGATGTTTCCGAACGACACATGGAATAGCACTTTTCAGAATACCAGAAGTTCTATCCATGGTGTCAATTTACAAGAACTTTTTTACAAGACACTCTATAGATGGCATCTTGTCCCCACCCGGGTTGCTAAATTCTCTCCTGATGCCTCAAATCTGTGCTGGAGGTGTGGCGGAGTGGAGGGCTCCCAATTCCATATCTGGTGGGCCTGTGGACAGTTGGCACCGATTAGGGATAAGGCTGCCAAATTAATAAATCTTATCCAACAAAGAGACATCCCGCTATCCCCCCAAACGTTTCTTTTCCATTTCAATCTGGGTAAGAGTAAATCTCCAAAACAAATCCAGTCTATTATAATAATGATGGTGATTAAACTTCTGCTGGCACGCCGATGGAAGAAACAAGAAATACCAACCTGGAGTGAGGTTGAGAATAAAATTGAGTTTCACCTTCAGGCCGAAGGGGCATTTTACACATCAGAAGACTCAAGAATGAAGTATGGACAGATGTGGGAGATGTGGGCGAGAGCGAAGGCTCTAGTTGGGAGTTGACATAATCAAGTGGGGGTACCCAACGAGAGAGATGGAGAAGAAGGCGATCTTTCTCCTTTTTCTTTCTCTCTTCTCTCCTTTTTTTTTCTTCTTCTTTTCTTCTTCTCCTCCTGGGTGGTGGATTGCACACATATGAATGGGTGGCAAGTAGCGTGCACTATCCTCTTGTAAACTTCATGGCACTATTTTTCTTTATTTTTTATATGTTTTTGTGATTCTCATAATTTTTGCATAAATGGGGCGTTAAACCCCCAACAACACATGATGTTTTTATGTTTTTTGTATGTACATGTGTAACGATAAATGAAAAATGTAATAAAGATTATAAAGGGAAAAAAAGAGAGAAAAAAAAAAAAGGATTACTTCCCAGTGCAATACTAAAAACAATGAGGATATCTATTATGCCATTTGTCATGCCAAAGTATGAATTGGCATTGATATAATTTGTTATGTTTATGTTATAATAACGTGTATTGTAGGCTTTGATCCACCACCAGGCCTAAGCCAAGTGTAACTAGCAGATAGCCATCATCAGAGCTGGACTTTGTGAGCTGGGGTCGTAAAAGGTAGTGGAGCATGATTAAATGTTTACTTAATCAGCTCTTGTCTTTGTTCTCTAATATGAACTCACTCTTCTGAGGATAGCTCAGGTAGAACACGTTACCAGAGGGTTAATTATATATGTGTCTGATCAGTAACGTAAGGTTGTGATACTATGTTGTACTGTGTTTGGGGCAACCGAAGACGCCCAGATATAAAGTCTTGGTGGTGGCAGCAAATTGTGTACTAGGGTAATAGTGTAGGAGGTATTGCAGGGGTTAATTTAGTGGTTGCTGGTGTCATTAACCCTTTCACTCCCACACTCTCTCCACTGTCTCAGCCGGGCCAATAGCCTGCGTTCGTGACACCATGTTGAGTGGCATGGTGATTACTTGACACAATGAAAGGAAGGAAGGCCTATACAGCAGACCAAGAAAAGTAATAAGAATACAAATCCATATACATTCAAGTGGGGAAGGATTACGTTTAAAAGGCCACTGTCTGTTTTGGGATGTGAGTGGCAAGGTAGTTACCAAGCGCATTGCATAAGGCTGCCAGTAAAGAAGCGCATGATATAGACAGGGTGAAACGGGATAGGGCAGATGGAAAAAGAAAATATATCAGAGGGAAAAATAGGGGGTGATAGGATGTCCCCAAGGGTGGGTTACTGGACCACACTTAGAGCGGCCAGCTAACAAAAAGTTCACTCCCAACTGGGGTGAGAAGGGCTCCGGGGGTGGGAGGGGTCACATATAAAACTTCAAATATGGAGGAATGAACTCGTCACCCCTCATGCCTGGCAACCAGAAAAAAGAACATGAAAAAAATTGTAAGATAAAGGTTCAACAGCAAGATCACAATGACTAGAAGTAGTCAATGCAGAATAAATGCAGATCAGTCCCTGGAAGCAGAGACTTGACTGTGTCTCCGGTGACTGGCTAAATCCAAGTGGCTGGGCTGGATGGCGGCATCTGAGGTATGTCCAGAGTCTGCAGGAACGACTGGATATCACCTGGGTCAACAATAGACAGGATCTTGTCGCCTCTGAATACAGTCAGGGAGTATGGCAACCCCCATATGTATTTAATGTTAACTTTTCCAACTGTTTACCCTTCTTCCCCATGTAACAGAAGGCGACCCTCTGTGTTTTTTCCCCAGATTGGCCAGTGTAGCAAGTTATAAATCGATTATTAGTCCGGGGTAAGGCAGGGAGCTTAGAAGACATGTGACCGATCACCATCATAGTTAGCTTCGCCCCCCGTTAAAACCTTTTTTAATGACTGAACATTTCGACAGACTAAACACAGGATTTTTTATTTGTCATTAAACCTAATATAGCACAAGACAAAGATTTTTTTGTTTCACTTTTAATGTTTTATATTTATTTATAAATGTCTTTATTTATTGTTCAAATAAGGAAAAAGATTAATCAAATGTTTCATAAAGATAGGTCTTCGAGACAGATCAAAAGGTCCAGCCATAATCAATGTATATCTATATGTATCAAATCAAATTGAAATAGATCATTGTTTCACAAAATTTCAGTATATATTAAGAGTTTTTACAAAGTTCTCATATATTAATTATTTTGGATAATTTTAAGTTTTAAATAATTATTTGTAGAAAAAATAAAATATATAAGATATGAACAACAGTTAATTTATTAATTGAATCAAATAAATACTATCAAAACGTCCATTAATATACTACTGTTAGTTTTCCCATTAATATGCCACAGCCAATTTGCCCATTAATATGCCACTGTTGGTATGCCCATTAATATGCCACTGTTGGTATGCCCATTAATATGCCACTGTTCGTATGCCGGTATGCCCATTAATATGCCACAGCCAGGATGCCCATTAATGTGCCACTGTTAGTATGCCCATTAATATGCCACAGCAAATTTACCCATTAAAATGTCATTACTAGGCTGCTCATAACATGCCAATTTGTTTGCCAATTAATACGCCACAGCCAATTTGCCCATTAATATGCCTCTATTAGCATGCCCATTAATATGCCACTGTTAGTTTTCCTATTATTTTGCCACAGCCAGGATGCTCATTAATATGCCACTGTTTGCACATTAATATTCCACATCAAATTTGCTGTTTGTGTTTAGCAGTAATTTTCTTCTGTACCCACACATTTGCTGTACCCACACAAATTATTTATTGTTTTTATTGGGACAAGATGGGCTTTCTTTGGATGCCATCATTTTGATCATATCCTATAATATTATATAAAAAAATAAATAAAATATGTTAAAAAAACAAACAAAAAAACATTTTTACACACTACACATATGTACACACCCTAGGCTATTTCAAATGGTGGTATTTTAACACTTTCCATGCACTAATTCTACCACCAGCCTTTGTCAAAGTTTGTGGTATTATTTGTTTTGTGTTTTTTTTTTTTTACAAACATTGTACTTCAGACATAAATTCACAGATTTTGGTATGTGTCACTGCCAAATAACACCCCAATATATGTTCAGTAACTTCTCCTGAGTACAGGGATACCACCCATGCATAGATGTGTTGGGTTGTTTGGATGTTAAAGGGCCACATTTGAGAGGTGCGCTTGTTGGTTTTCCAACTTGAAATTTTCACATGCAGACAACCTGCGCCTATGTCCCATTTGGGGCATATTTGAAGCCAACTAGTGTATTTTACCCCATCAACCCATATTTTTTTTTAAAGTAGGCACCCTAGGCTATTTCAAATGGTGGTATTTTAACACTTTCCATGCACTAATTCTACCACCAGCCTTTGCCAAAGTTTGTGGTAGTAATTTTTGTGTGGTTTTTATTCACATACATTGTAATTCAGACACGAATTTACAGATTTTGGTAAAATCTCACTGCCAAACAACAACACAATATGTGTTCAACAACATCTCCTGAGTACAGGGATACCATCCATGCATAGATGTGTTGGGTTGTTTGGGGGCTAAAAGGCCACATTTTGAAGGTGCGCATTTCCAACTTGAATTTTGACGTGTTGTCACCCCGTGTTTCATTTGAGACTTTTTTTTTTTAAGCCAGACAGTGTGTTTTACCCAAAAAAAGCATATATTTTGTAAAAGTAGACACCCTAGGCTATTTTAAATTGTGGTATTTTAACACCTTCCATGCACCAATTCTAACACCAGCCTTTGTCAAAGTTTGTGGTAGTAATTTTATTGTGTATTTTTTTCCCACATAAATTGTATTTTAGACTACAAAAGTAGTTACACTTTGAATAAAAAACTCTACGCGTTTCGTGACCGACGTCACTTGCTCCTGAGGAAGTGACGTTGTCGGTCACGAAACGCGTAGAGTTTGTTATTTAAAGTGTAACTACAACTCCCGACTTACTTTTTCACCTACTTCCGGATATGGAGACTATCTTGCCGGCTATACCATCATAGGATTCTCCGTATCATGGACTGAGTCGCGTGTTTGAAGTTTGTTTCAAGATCTGATACCTTTGATCTTTGCCAGTTCTGTTTTTAAATCTTGTAAGTAGATTTTAAAGCGCAAATAAATCTATATTTTTTACAATCTACACTATTTGGTTTTATATTTCTCTTACAGATTGCAAGAAGATTTCTGTGCTTTATCGGCTTGATCATCCTGCTTTGGCTGCATTTTCATCATTTTATATTTATTTTTATATATATATATATTTTTTTTTTTTTTTCTTTTTTACATATTTAATTTTTTCAAATTTTTCTATATATACTTGCTGTTTATGTGCATTTCATTTCATATATTTTATGTTTACATTTAATCCATTGCTCAACTGTATTAATTTGATATCTAAATTGGTTTCATTTACAATATTGTTTTTGCATGTGCTGAAATTTTTATCTACTATTGCTTATATTTTTTGCTATATTTTGCTTTGCTCTTTCTTTGTGTGTTAGCTTGGGAGTATGTTTTAGTGTATACCAGGTTTATCCTAGTTGTTCACTATTTTGTTCACCCATGAATAGGTTTGTCAGCTTGTTTGGGGGTTAAAAGGCCACATTTGAGATGTGTGCTTTTTGATTTTCCAACTTAGAATTTTGACATGTTGGGCAAGGAAGGGGTTAATAGCTCTTATAAGAGCCTTTGTAGTACTATACAAAGAAATGAACCCCTAAAAATGCACAGATAAGAAAAAATGTTCTGCTGTGCAGTGATCAGTGGCAGGGAAGGGGTTAATACAAAGGGTATGGCTTTTATAAAAGCCATTGGGTCTCACAATTTTTTAACATTTTATTTAATGTATTACAATTAAAAACATATTATACAGATCTGTCTCTCTACCTTAAAACTCAAGTGAGGAGAGGAAGGCAGATCCACATGGGTCAGAACAATATTTACCAATAGTGATCTGACCATGCTCATTTGAGCAATCACCAAACCGTCTTTGCCACTGATCAGCTGTTACTACACGCGTTCAGACAGCTTCAAAAGGAATATACATAATCCCCCAGTGGGTAAAATTAACCCATAGTGAGTGTGAAAAAAAAATGCTGATAGCAACAAAAATCCTTCTGCAGCCAGATCGCTCCATATACTCTGCTTAGGCAGTGACCATATGCGCTGCTTAGACAGTGTACAGCAAGCAAGGGGTTAATGGCTCTTAAAAGAGCCTTTGATATACTGTAATAAATGACAGTAAAAAAATTAACCCCTAAAAAATGCACAGACAGCAAAAAATGTGCTGCTGTGGAAGATCACTGCGTACACAGCGATCAATGACAGGGAAGGGGTTAAACACTGGAAACGGCTTTTATAAAAGCCCTTGGGTCTCAATTTAAAAAAATATATATTATAATTACAAACTTACATTATACAGCTCTGTCTGTCTCCCTCACTAAAACTCAAGTGAGGAGAGGGAGGCAGATCTACACAGGTCGGATCAATATTTACAACAAATATTGATCTGACCAGGCGAATTGTGATGCTCATGTGAGCAATCACCAAACCACCTTTGCCACTGATCAGCTGTTACTGATCGCTATACATGCGATCAGACAGTTAAAACAATTTTTTACGTTAAACGTAACCCCTAATGGGTACAATTAACCCAAAGCGGGTGTAATAAAAAAGTTAAAACATATATAAAAAATGCTTCTGCAGCAAGATTGCTGCAATTGTGCCCGATCGCTGGTTAGGCAGTGATCTACTGCAAGCAAGGGATTAATAGCTCTTAAAAGAGCCTTTGTTATACTGTAATAAATTACAGTAAAAAAAAATAACCCCTAAAAAATGCACAGACAGCAAAAAATGTGCTGCTGTGTATGATCACTGCGTACACAGCGATCAATGGCAGGGAAGGGGTTAAACACAGGGGTTTTATAAAAGCCCTTGATTTGTAAAATTGTATTCAATATTTTATATTTAGATGAAAAAAATGTTTTTACTTTTTCTGATCTGTCTCTCTCCCACACTAAAACTATAGTGAGGAGAGGGAGGCAGATCAATACTTGTCAAAGGCAATATTTACAAATATTGCCTTTGACAGTATCATAAGTGCTCATCAGAGCACTTATCATACATGCCTGCACACAGATCACACAGATCCGATGTGCAGGCATCGATTGGCGCCCTCTAGAGCAACGGAAGTGAAATACATTCACTTCCGATTATCTTGCCAGTAGAAGGGAAGTGCTGCCTGTATAGGCAGCGTTCCCTTCTACTGAGCCAATGGAGTCGCTCAGGAGAGCGACCACCATCGGTTCCGGGGAGCCTGAAGGTGTTGCTATGTGTCTCACTAGCAAGGCACTTTAGTAACACCGGTCGTTTGCTTCCTAAGAACATGTGTGCAGGGGGCGCTGCCATTTTTAAAACTACATAGAGGCATTGTAGCAACACTGATAGAGTAAAGAAAGCGACTGTTGGTTGCTTTCTTTACTCTATTAAGTGCATGACGTGCCAGGCACGTCACCTGTCGGCAAGTCCACGATGTCATCTGTCATGAAGGGGTTAATAGCCACTATTGGCCTGCCAATTAATATGCCACTTTTAGAACGCCCATTAATATACGACAACAAATTTTCCAATAAATATGCCGCAGCCAATTTTCCTATTAATAATCCAGTGTTATTTTGCCCATTAATATGCCACAGCCATTTGTCCATTAATATGTCACTATTAGCCTGCACCATTAATATGCCAGTGTTATGTTGCCCATTAATATGCCACAGCCATTTGTCCATTAATATGTCACTATTAGCCTGCACCATTAATATGCCAGTGTTATGTTGCCCATTAACATGCCACCATTAGCCTGCCTATTAATATACCACAACTAATTTGCCTGGTAATATGCCACTGCCAATTTGTCCATAGCAGAAATTGTTAAAAAAGTATATAATGAAATGCTGCAGACACTAGTGTTGTCACCCAGAAACACATGTAAGTATAAGTGAACTAGGAGTGTTGTGCAATAAAAAACAGGTACTTATCCCAATAATATGGAACAGCTGATAATCTCAGGTACATAGAAAAAAACATAAATACAAACAAATAATGTTTATATCTGTAAACACATTAGTAAGTATTTATCCAGACCCCCCGGGAATAAACTCACTCAGACTAGAGCCCTTATATTGGCTCTAATTTATATGTGTTATGGGACTATAATCCCCACCATCCATCAGGCTGCAGCCTCAGATACAAATGAGCAAGGAGCAGAAAAAGCGGCACTCACGGAAGCAGGTAAATTTCAAGGTGGCGTTTAATCCAGTGACATGTTCACACCAAAAGGTGAGAAAAGAAACACAAACAGTGGGGTAGTGCCTGTTGGCCACACCGGCAGAGGCACCCGGAAGAGAAGGAGGATCACTTTGAAAGAACTTTCACTAACAAGCCGCTCGAGAGCCTGCATTTCTCTCTTTTTTTCAGTTGCAGGGCTTGTAGGCAGGATTTAAACACAAACTTCAACACATTTAAATGGTCAGGATATGCTGTGGAAGGGAAGGGAGAAGCAGACCATAGTGTACCAGAAAATAGAAAAGCATTTATTGGCCCCCAATTGGTTAGGCTTACAGAAAAACACTAAAACATAGCTTTAAAAGCAAACAGCTGCATATGACTTGAGTGACTGGAAGTGGTACTCTGTCCTGTATAAACCGGATAGCAGTTGCCACAGTCCTCCGTATAGTCTAACCACAGGCAGGATCAGCTGTAAAAGTTTCTTCAGAAACGCCTCCCTCTTCCGTCCAATCACCGTGCAACATGCTTAACTTACTTAGCAACAACTGTTTGAGATTGTGACAGCTGCACCGTCTGTTATCATCAAGAACACCCAAATCCTTTTCCAAAGTGGATTTACCCAACACAGAACCATCCCTTTGTAGAGAAATAATATCCTGCTTTGACTATATTGTTATAATAAAGGAGCGATCAGCGTGCTTCATCAAATGTGAAAAATCATAATAATATGGGTAGGCTTTCCCTTTGCCATGCAGGAGCATACCAACTGAGCAGTCCAAAATTGTAGAGAAAAGCAGATACAAGAACTACTCCTGCACTGAACGTCATGGGATATAAAAAAGATGAAGATCCACAATAAAGTGAAAATAATATTTATTTCCACACACAAAAGGGTAAACAAACAGCAGAGGCAGGGAAACACTAAACACACACCTTTTGTTTTTCAAGCTCTTATAGGACTATAATAATATGATAATAATTCTCAAAATAGATAGTGTACTGACTTTTGGTCATTTGCATGATGACATTTTCTTAAATTATTGTGGTATAACTGTGTCATTACTTTGGGTTTGAGTGGTGTGCTCAACCAGAAGATTAGTAAAAACATCCAATATTTATTGTAGAAAAAAAAACATACGCATGAATATGCTTAGAGAGGTGAGTCAAACATACTCAACTGGATGGACATCTGAGGTGTTTTGTGTGAGCAGCATTCAATCATAGAGCGCTTGTTTTTCATATGCAATCAACGTGCACTGAAGATCCTCAGATGTGTTTGCTCTCTCAGTATAAAGTTGTTTGAGGGTCCATTGTGTCAATCAATGTAAACTGCAGAGCATAACATCTGTGGCCCATCATGAGGTTCTAAACAGTGCTGATCAGTCTGATTGCATGATAGGTTGTGAGAAGAGTTGAGCAGACACCTCGATGTTCGGGTTCGGCCGAACTTCGGAAAAAAGTCCGAACCCTAATAATGTTAGAGGGACCTAATGTCCCCCCCAGGTGCCCACCCATTGCCGGCGGGTGGGGACTCTATAACAATAAGGGTGGGGGGGGACCTAATTTCCCCCCCCAGGTCCCAACCCATTGCCGGCGGGTGTGGACCGACCCTATAACATTATTGAGGGGGGGACCTAGTGTCGCCCCTCCGGTCCCCACCCATGAGCGGCGGGTGGGGACCCTATAACAATAATGAGGGGGGGACCTAGTGCCCCCCCCCGTCCCCACCCATGAGCGGCGGGTGGGAACCACAAATAAAGTGACTAGGTGTGCCCATCCCCTAGTCACCCCCCCCCCAAAAAAAATGCCTCCCTACCCCCCCACCCCCTAATAATTGTGAGAGGGGTGGGCAATAAACTAACCTGTAAAAAACAACAATTTTATACTTACCATTTGATGTCTTCTTTTTTCTTTCTTCAGCCCCAAAAAAGGCCAAACAAAAAACCATAATACGCGTCGCAAAAAAAACACGACCGCAAAAAAATAAAATAATCCACGGGTGAAAAATAATCCATCTTCTTTTTTCTTTCTTCAGCCCCAAAAAAGGCCAAATAAAAATCCATAATACGCGCCGCCAAAAAAAAAAAAAAAAACGAACTAGCGCAGACTGAGCTCTGCAGGGCGGGGGAAGGCTTATAAAGATTTTGATTTTTTTTTTTATAAAGATAATAGATATTTTTTGGGACTGAAGAAAGAAAAAAGAAGACATCAAATGGTAAGTATAAAATTGTTATTTATACAGGTCAGTTTATTGCCCACCCCCTCACTATTATTAGGGTGAGGGGAAGTAGGTAGGCTTTTTTTTTTATTGGGGGGGGGGAGTGACTAGGGGATGGGCACCCCTAGTCCCTTTTTTGTGGTCCCCACCCGCTGCTCATGGTTCCCCACCCGCCGCTCATGGGTGGGGACACTAGGTCCCCCCCTCATTATTGTTATAGGGTCCCCACCCGCTGCTCTTGGGTGGGGACAGGGGGGGGCAGTAGATCCCCCACACCCTTATTGTTATAAGGGTCCCCACCCACCGGCAATGGGTGGGGACCTGGGGGGGACATTAGGTCCTCCCCCCACCCTTATTGTTATAGGGTCCCCACCCACCGGCAATGGGTGGGGACCTGGGGGGACATTAGGTCCCCCCACCATTATTATTATAGGGTCCCCACCCGCCAGCAATGGGTGGGGACCAGGGGGGGGGGGGGGGGGTTATTTTACTAGTGACTGGGCAGCAATAGCTGTCCAGTCACTAGTAATTTTAAATTTGTTAAGGCGATATGAATCGCTGAACCCAGTGGAATGTCCGTGTTCGGGGTCCTAAAATCCTAATGTTCGGTACTCTACTAATGTTCAACTCTAGTTGTGAATGGACTATAAATCAATTTTATGTTCTGAAGAATGTGAACCAGGTCTTCTAAGTTGAGCTTATCTAGGATTTGTAAAAAAGATGACCATCAGTGACTAGTAGTCCCATCCATCACAATTTCAAAATAATGCTGCAAACGCTGTACTAACATTAAAAGAATAAAATAGGATCAACTAAAATGTGTCATTGAATTATTAAAAATACAGTCTAGACAAAAAAAATTGGATCAGTCATCCATAAAATGCATTACACAAGCAAAGTTGATCGAAACTGTGGCAGATGCTGTCAGATACATTTTTCAGATGTGAAGAAAACCTGTCTTATTTCGCCTACAGAGGCCCAGTTCATGGGCCTTTTCTTTTTTACCGTTCTTCATCTTTTTCTTTCTTTCTTATGTTCTTCATTTCTGGTGTTCCGTACTGTCATTATGTTCCATTCCAGGTTTTCTCCGCTTCCCTCTATCTTGTTAGTTTGCTTCTATCTAAACCATACCCATTTCTGTTCAGTCCTGTGCAGCTCAGTCTACAGGTATTCTCTGTTTGTATGCATGTGCAATATTAATCTTTAATCTTATGCCATTCTTTTGCGAATATTAGTTAGGGACTTGCCTAATTGTGGGGTACCTTGATGTGGTTGTCCAGCTTAATCTTATGGCCATAAGTAACCAAACCATTTAGTGTTAGGCTAGTTTCTGTATTTATGTTTGTTCCTTTCTATGTTTCTCTTGTATTCCCTAGCCCCTTAGTTATATCTGTGCCTATCCCTTTAAGTTCTGTATCAATGCCCTTTGTCCGTGCCCTGCATTATATCTATGTTATTCCTCTAGCCTGTCCTAAGCCCTGTACTCTGTATTCACACCCGTGCTGTCAGCATCCTCTTTGCGGTGCATAGCTGACACTGGATATGACAGTACGTTATTTCCGGTGGCTGTATTTCCCTCCCCTGTGGAGGAGGGAAGACTGCACGGAGGAGATGGTCGGGGACACGGAGCAGCCAGGAGGTGAGTACTCAGGAAGGGGGAGGAAGGTGGTGTAAATAATATTGGCATATTAATGGAAAAATAATACTGGCATATTAATGGGCAAATTGGCTGTGGCATATTAATGGCAAAATAATACTGGCATATTAATGGGCAAATTGGCTGTGTGATATTAATGGCAAAATAAAACTGGCACAATTGTCAACTCACGGGGCTTGTGTGTGTGGTATAATTATGGGGCTCTTGTGTGTGGCATAATTAAGGGGCTCCTGTGTGAGGCATAGTTAATGGGCTCCTATATGTGAAATCATTTATGGGGATCCTGTATGCATTTTTAATGGGCAATATTACTGGCATTAAAAAAGGAATCTGTTTGGCATGGTATTGGGTGACGCCTCTGGATATTATTTACTGATCTGAGAGCGCTTAATTCCGTCCAAACAAGAAAGCAAAGGAAGAAGGCTACTGAAATGACTAGACGCACCCTGGATGAGCCTGCACATGGGTGAATAGTTACATTTATGTACAGAAATCTATTTTGAAAAAATAATAATTTTCTTTGGTTTTGCACATTTGACTGCATAATATTAAGTGTTGATGCATTTTTTGTTAAAAATAAGGTGCTTTATATGAACTGTAGAATAAAATTCTTTTTTTAAACTTCTTTATTCCTCAACAAAATCACAGTGAAATAAACCAATAATTTTCTGTATATGAGAACATAAATTACATATACAACAAATAAGGTTTTAACTAAAATCTCTCACATGGTTTTCATTTTCCTACAAGGAATTTTGACCTTTCTTTCATGAGACTGCAGACAAAAGTGTATGTTTGACTGCCGCCATTTTTTCACTTCTAACTCCTACTTTTAAAGTTCTGTTTATTTTGTTATGGTGCAGCCCAGGGATAAAACCTGTGTGAAGCTATTAATTATCTAGCAACGCCAAGTTTGAGATAATGCATTTGCTTGGTGCTCTCGCAGTATTTACAGATTTCATTCAGCATAGGTTTTAAAAAGGAGAGTTATTATTCTTTCTCAATAACTCACCCCTATAAGTGACATTGGATTATTTTGTTGAGCTACTGTTTCTCACACATGAGTGGCAGATTACAAATGTGCTGATGCTGTATATTCTACATGGCATGAGTACAGTACTTTATACCTAGAAAGTAATATAGGCTTTCAGAGAACACGCATTGTGTTTTGATGTTCCCATGTTTTTTTTGTCAAGTCATGCCTTGGAAATGGTACATTTTTTGTTCTTGTCACACACATGTCAAATAAGTCTTTAGAAATAGGTTTTCACTCCATTGTTGGAAATTACCAGACCTGTATTGATATACAGGCAAGACAGTGATGGAAATGTATCGACATAAATTAAAAAAAATAATAATAATATATATATCTGTCCATACAAACAAACACAGTCACAGGGCTTGATTAAATGCAATTCTGTTCACATTTGATTATGGGTACAAGAGACAAATCAATTTTTTTTTTGTACCCACAATAAAATGTAAACCGAATTGCATCTAATCAAGACCTTTGAGTGTGTTTATTTGGATGGACTGATATTTGAGGTTTAAACAGCACCTTAGCACAGTGAATTAATCAATTTCCCTGAAGTATATTTCAATATTTGTGAGAAATATGTATCAAACTGTGTAAAATGTAGTATTTTCACACCATCCTAACAGGCACATCTTTGCATTTAGGAACAGTAGCCTATTAATTTCTTGAATCACAAAGGAATTGGTCCAAGGTAATATGGAGTGGGATCAGCCAAAAAGACAAGCAGTGTGAAAATCATAAAGGCAGGGCATAACTTCCCACACTCTTGCAAACATAAGTGCCATGTGAAAAGAACAAATCCTAATTAGATGTCTCCTGATAATCAGTCATGCCCTTGCTCATCTTCAGCCCAGGGAAAGGCCGTCAATCATGGATTTTTAGTGACTGCGGACATTAGGGGCCAACTGCTTTTTTTCAATGAGGCCAATCATCAGAGTAAACAGAAAAGGGGGAGGGATGTGTCTATATGTAAATCCTAAATTAAAGCCCAGTATGAAAGAAGATGTGCATGATGCTAGAACTGTTGTGGAGACACTGTGGATGGAGAGTAGCATAGACTCTAAAAAGAGTTGCACATTACTTGTAGGTGTATGCCACAAGCCACCAAATATTACCATTGATGGAGATAAGCTTTTATTACAAATTGAAAAGGCTGCAAATCTGAATGAACTTTTAATCATGGGATATTTTAAGAACCCAGATATAGATTGGAATTGTGGAACAGCTAGTTCTGCCAAGGGCAGTAAGTTTCTGAAACTGCTTAATAACAAGTTTATAGCATAATTCATAGACACCCTGACTAGAATGGATGCCTGTCTGGATCTGATAATAACAAACAATGAGGAGCTTATCTCAAACATCCAAGTAAGAGAACACTTGGGCAATAATTACCATAACATGGTTTCATTTGAGATTAATGCAAAAAAGTAAATTGTAAAAGGACATCAAACATGTAGACTTGGAAGGATTGTTTTCTGGACATAACACAGAAGAAGTGGAATTCCTTTAAGCACACATTACAAAATTACACACCCCAATATATACCTTTGGGAAACAAATACAAAAGACAAAAATCAAAACCAATGTAGCTTACCAGTAACGTAAAAACAGGAAATACAAAGTAAGAAAATGACATTAACAAATTATAAAACAAGGGATCAGCAGTATCATTTATAGAGTACAAAGATACCAACAAAGACAGCAAAAAGGCACTTAAAATGGCTAAATTGGTGTCAGGGTTCTGGACCCCCCTGTACCTCCCACAGCACAGTCCTCATCTTCGGCTGCCCGTTGTGGAGCTGCACCGTCGCGTGGTAGGCAGCATCCCCATCCTCCAGTATGAAGGCCAGCAAGTGCCTCCGTTGTGCAGTCGGTGGGGGGCAGTGTGTCCTGGTGCCCCATGGTCCTCTCTCATTGGCGGTAGCGGAGGAGGAGGGGACAGAGGCTGGCACTCTATCATACGTCACTGTGGGAGGGAGATGGATCTTCCAAATTGCTGTGACAGGTGTTTAGCCCTGCAGCCCTTTAAATACCAAGTACTGACTTCACTCAGTGATTATGTATTGAGCTGTCAAGGTGTTCGCACTCTTTAGTTGCCCTGTGTGCTATCAGTGGTTCCCTGTGATCCTTAAACTGTGTTGACCTCCCAGAATTTGACCTCAGCTTGTTGTTTGGATACCCTGATCTCTCCTGTGTTGACCCCGGCTTGTCTTACCATTTTGCCTCCTTCGTTGCCTGCACATACCCTATGCTTGGAACCTCATTTATGCTCCTTTACTGCTTGCACTGACCACAGACTGGCTAACGATTACCCTCCTACACAGCCTGCACCAATCTCAGACCGTCCTATTTATTTGCCTCTGTTCTATACGTTCTCACCTCAGCATTACCCTATGACTACTCTCTACTGCTCCCCATTGGCCTCCAGGACTACCCCCTGCCATAGGCTCCCAGTCACAGCCAGACAATTGGAAAATTAGATTTATATAAATGTAAATAATGAGAAGTATATAATTGTAAAAAAGCTACAGGCATAAAATGTCTGGCCCTTGTTATCCCAAATAGGACATTTGGTTTGTAAGGACAGAAAGAAAGCAGACATTTTAAATACTTTTTTCTTTTGTTTATACTAAGAAAGAACCAATGGATGAGCTCCTACTGCCTGAATTAACTGAACAGTCACTGCAAACATGGGATTGGCTGACAAACAAAAATGTGCTTAAGCAATTCAACTCTGTGAAGATAGACAAGACCCCAAGCCCAGATGGTTAACACCCAAGGGTACTTAGCGAGCTAAGCATAATTGTGGCCAGACCATTATTTTTTATCTTTAGGGATTCTTCCAGTTCAGGGTATAGTGCCAATAGACTGGCAAAAGGCGGATGTCTTTCCAATATTTAAAAAGGCATCAAAATCTTAGCCGTGTAATTACAGGCCAGTGAGCTTGACATCTGTAGTGGGAAAATTATTTGAAGGATTGCTAATGGTATATACGCAAAACTACATCTTGAATCACAGTATAATTAGTAAAAGTCAACATGGTTTTGTAAAAGACAGGTCTCGTCAAACAAACTTAACATGCTATAAAGGAGAAAGTAAAAATATAGATCTAGGTGTGGCAGTTGATGTGATCTATTTAGACTTTGCTAAAATCATTTGATACAGTTCCACACAAAAGGCTACTCTACACTTTGAGAGAAATAGGCTACAAATGTATGTATTTATATTGAAAATTGGCTAAAAGCTAGAATGCAGAGAGTTGTTGTAAATGGAAAATCCTAAGACTGAACCAGGCTATTAAGCGGAGTACCTGTTTTAGGCCCTCTTTTTTAATTTGTTTACTAATGATCTCTAACATTGGCTCAGTGTTTGCTGATGACACAATATTAGGTAAGGTAATACAGACTAACCTTGATGTTTGTTTTTTACAGGAAGATTTGGATAAAAACATTACAAAAAATGAATAAATAAAAAACCTACATATTGCAATTGTGAGTTTTGGATTTCTAAGACAGTGAATATTATTACACACAAGCCACAGAGAATACATGTAGTCTGTAAATCTGACAGCCTGAGAGAAACTAAATGGGTGTGGTTGCATTTAAATAGTGGAACTGAGCAACAAAGTAAGAGGAGACAAAGAAAACCTGGAACAACAGAACAACAAATGGCAGGGAAACAAAAATGAACAGAAATGAATCACAGCAAGAGAATAAAGTAACAAAAACAAGAAACTGGGAAACCCTTCAAGCCCCTCCAAGACAGGGCAGAACTAAAGAGGACTCTAAGGCATGGCTAAATATAACAGGGTTGAACTATAACAGGGCTTCAGGATACAGGGCAAACCCATTACAGGGCTTCAGGATACAGGGAAGGATCCAGACCATAGCCCATAGCCAGATGCTCCTCTGGGGCCACACTGTGCCTCAGCTTTCTTTCAAGAACAAGGACATGTCTAAATTACACTAAAAAAAATTGTGCGCAGCTAAGCCTTTCAGATGTGTAAGTGGATAAAACTCTGTGTGCATCAATATATAACAAGGCTGATCTGGTTCCTCCCATGCATTCTCCTTGTATCGGATACAGGCGGCAGGAGGCGTTCTCATCAGGCTTTTAGCCATGTAGGAATACATGAGAAATAATTTGGATTTAAAACTTTCTTCACAACAAGTTTATGAAAAGTTGTATTTTTATCTACTTAATTATTATTAAGACAAAGCAACAATGTTTTCAGAATTATATATAAAAAAAAAAATGTTACAGCATCTCTGACTCGCTGATTAAAATTAGTGTCCTACTTTTGCCTTGTATCAGTGTACACATTTGTTGGTTGAATGTATCCATTACGTTATACATGTAGCACCAGTAACAGAATACTTACACCAGATAACGCTTTCAGGAGAATAGAGTTATTATTATATTCCAATTTTTAGCAAACTGTTATATTGATATATGCTTTAAAACAAAAATGAGCAATCTGAGAATAAAAGATTGCAATATGAGCATTTATTTCCATGTATTAAATACATCAAGATATCTTTATGCATACCATACAGTTGAATAAGCAATAGATCATGGTTAGCACATTTATTTATATATACCCTCCAATAACTTATACATAACCTCCAGTGTTCTGGTTTACAAACATATGCTGCTCTGGTCAGCGATAACAGAATCATTTGTATAAATGATTCTGTTTAGCTTACCATGTTACAACCTTTCTGTTTATTTTTGGTCAGTTCCAAACTGCTATGTAAAACACTGGTATTTATTTAAATAAGATGCCAGCCAAGGCTTTCTTGTTCTATAAATCAGTTTAAGATGAAGCAGCAACTTTACAGCGAGCTGCTTTGCTTGTTATGCTAAACTACATGTATAATAGTTTAATTGTCATTATTAACCCTACATGGCTCTAACACTATTACTGTGCTACATACTCATTGGAAAGTTGTGGGGAAGATAACCAACTGGCCCATATAGTCTACCCATTAATAGATATCATATTTATTTTTAGTTCATGTGACTGAAGTACATAGTTTCCAACAGTCCCGGATCCTTACAAATTAGTGGCTGTCTAGGCAAGACTGCTTGTAAATAGTGCATCCCAGGCACCTGGTACAGGGAAGGCTGGAGCTCACAATCCATCAGTTCTGGATCACTACAAAGAACAAGTATTATACATAAAGTACAAAACAATAGGTATTGTCATCTGAAGCCATTGATTACTCACACCCTTCAAAAAATAAATGCAAAAATCCCATGACAGAAAAAAACAAAACAACCACAAACTTACCATCAGCCTGGATAACTCTAGATTCTGGTTGGCTTTAGAAATGCATGGTGTTTTCATGAGATAGCAATCCACTTCCAGCACTCAGAAGGGCTGGTCACAGCTACATAACTCAGTCTCCCAGTTGAGGAATACAATTTCTGATTTTCTAATGTAAAGTTTATTTTTTTCTACCAGGTAAACTTACTTTATGTTTCCATTACTTTCTAATTTGCAGGAAGCTACAAAGCTCTCTACACAACCTCACAGTGAACCAGCCAAACAAAATATATGCAATGTCAGTATTGTGATTGTTTTACTGGTTAATCCATCCAGTATTCTGAGAGTGGCATAAGTGGCCAATAAATTACTAGAAATTACGGTACTATGCATTTTATTACAGTATAATCTTTTTTTTTTAAATAATTATAATCTTTATTAATTTTTCATATATATACAAATAAAACATACATTTTCAAAATTTTCATAATCCATCCCTAGATGTCGAAAGAGCATTTTTGTTTATTATACCACCAACAATAATACAATCTTGCCTCTTACATTTCCACTCTCTTTAGTAACTGAGGTGGTGTTTTGTCCGTATCATCGCTTAATTGGATTAATTAACTCTTTCCCCTTCCTTATCATACGTGTCTTCCCACTCATCCTGACTCATTCGTAGCTCTAGCATTCTATAAGGTGTAGTCTCTCTCCATCCATTCATCCAACCGTGCCGCTGGGGGTTCGGGGGTTAGGCCTTGGGCGGGGGGGAGGGACATTTTTTAGTGATTGCATTTGTGCAGGGCTTCGGTAAAGGTCCCCATCTCTAGGGGGTGTATGCCAATTTCGCAAAGATTCATCAATTTGGGGGGGTGTAAAGCCATCGTGCCCAGATTTTCTGATAGTTAGTTCTAAGACCCGGGTTATTGGAGTTTCGAGAAAAGTATCCCTCTGCTTCCGCTTGATAGTTTCTCTGCTCCTTAATCTATGGCCAGGATGGAATCTCAGTTCTCCTCCAATAACGCAAGAGACAGATCTTAAATGCCGACAAGATGTTAATAGTTAACACCCTTCGATCTCTATCTTGATCTGCCATCTCTAGGTGAAACAAGAAGGTTTGTGGGGAGAGTTCCCCTCTATCGGGGTTCACCCAATACATTATTTCAGACGCCTCCTGTCTGATCGGTTTTAATTCCTCACAGTCGAACCAAATATGTTGAAAGGAGCCCATGGCTCGTTGGCAGCGCCAGCAAGTATCGTTGAAGTTAATGTCAAACTTTGCCAGGCGGGTCGGGACTAGATTCCACCTATGGGTGAGTTTGTAATATTGTTCTATTATATTAATGCAGTGATTAGCTTTTATAATCTCCCGCCAGGCTTGGAACCAGTCTTGAAGGGGGAATACTTTCCCCAGCTCCGCTTCCCACTGAGTAAAGGCCAGATTTTTCCCGACCGTCACCCCCTTGTCGAGAAATTTCCGGGCCTTTGCTATGACATTCCTGTTGCCCACGGATGACAGGAATCTATCCCAGTCCGTGATGTCCGATGGAGGGTATTCTCTAAAGAAAGATTTAAGTCTAATGTATCTGAAGCATTCCATGCTTGGGAGATTATATTTGCTCATTAGCGTCTCAAAGGAAAGCATTGCATCATCGACCCATTTTGCTACCGAGATATTCCCATGCATAGTGAAATTATCTGAAGGGGTGCTGCCTTTGATAGAGTCTCTTTCACATCAAGGGATTTTTTAATTTTAAATAACGAGGTCATTACATCTACCACTATTTTATGCTCAAGTCCCATTTTTTTAATAAAAGTTTTTGGGCAGCCATAACAGTAGAGATAGGTCGTGATTTTTGCTTAAGGTTCTCTCTAGGCTGCACCAGCCTCTTTCAAATGTTTGTTTTTTCTGGTTTTTCCATGCTTTTGCGTGGGACAGGTGTACTGCCTCGTAGATCTTCTTAAGGTTGGGGTAGCCAAGACCATCATACCTTAAATTGTGTTTAAGAGTGGAACTGGGAATACGGGGTTTTTTCGCTGACCAAACAAATTTTGAGAACATAAGATTAAATTCTCTTAACGTGTTGTTAAGAACTCTATAAGGAATGGTTCTAAACAGGTATACCAGTTTCGGAAGTATAATTGATTTTAGAATGTTAATACGCCCCATCCATGATAGTTCTAATTTTACCCAGTGTGATGTCAGGTTCTGTAAACTCACTACCAAAGTCCTATAGTTTACTAATACAGTCTTATCTATTTGTCTAAGTATTTTTATACCTAAGTAGTCTATTGAGTCCTTCTCTCCCTCTTTCCTACCCAGACTTAACAAGGACTGACGGTCTGCTGCTGTGCAATAGAAGGGAATTATTTGAGTTCTAAGCAAGTTGACTTTATAATTAGAGTAGGATCCAAATAACTCTATAGCTTCAAGAATTGACAGGATTGATACCTGTGGCTGGGTTAAAGTCAGAAGGACGTCATCCGCATACAACGTAATAAGATGTTCATCTGACCCTATCTGAACCCCCTTAACATTCTGAGATTCCACTTCAGTTATCCCCTCAAACCTTTCTGCTCCACTGGGATGTCCCATACATGGACAAGTATAATAGAATCCTTTTTATTAATATATTAATGGCAACAAAAATGTGCATGGCCAGATATTGGCGAAGACCCGAGGTCCCATCTTGGCCAGAAATTGAAAGTCAGATGGGTATCCAGGCCGGGGGAGAAAGATACTTTTATAGAAGGGACAAAAAAACAAGAGAACAATACAATAAAATCTGGACTACTTGGAATAGGTCTGGTAGAGTCCCAGTGAGTTAGGAAAAGGAAAACATCAAACAGTCAAAACGGTGGAGGTCAGGGGGGCGGGGCCCCCGCCCCGGGGGAGAGGGGACGGAATGATTGTGGGAAGATGAGGGTGAATGGATGGATGGTTGACATGCCTCGGAGATGGGTGGACGAACCAGTGTATACCTAGCGGAAAATCTATGGGAGACAGACGACCAGGTGCTTCCCGTAGCCCTCCTGAGACAGTGAGCTGCAGACAGTACCTATGGACACCGGAGGACGGGACTCGGGGTAACGAGATTACTAGTTCCCTGATTGATCTGAATGATCTATACCGATGCTGTTGTTTAAGAACAATCTGCCCCCATGGGAGTATCAACATCTCGAGAATGGTATAGATGGATGATATTGTCTCTGGTGAACTTTTTATGTTTTATATTGTATAAATTGAAATAAAATTGTAACATTCTGAGATTGTCTTAAGTACTGGGCCAGGGGTTCTATTGTCAATGCGTACAGTAGCGGTGCAAGGGGACACCCCTGTCTCGTACCATTCCGTATGTTCAAAAATTCGGAAGCCAGAAAAGGACCCGTGATCCTTGCCCGAGGGTTTGTGTATAGTGCCATGGTTAGCTCAGAGAATCTTCCCGTAATGCCAAACACCCGGAGGGTTTCCGACAGGAATCTCCAGTCCACCCTGTCGAAAGCCTTCTCGGCATCAAGCGCTACCATGACAGAGCGTACTTTCCTCCGGTGGATGAGGTCTATAATGCCGAAAACCCTTCTTGTGTTTTCCAATCCCTCTCTTCCCGGCATGAAGCCGGCTTGGTCGGGATGAATTAGCTTATGGACCACTCCTATAATCTTAATGTTGGCTTTGTTCGCATAATACATCACCCAAACTGGAACATGTGGAAGAGTTACAAATTCAATTATAAATCCCTTTTAAATATGGTGTCAGATCATCTGTCTGCCAAGACCAATCATTACATTTAAATGTGTCACAACAATCCATTTATGCTTAATTGTGTATATATCTGTAAATGTATTCATGCATTTCCGTCTAAATGTATTGATTTGTATAGAGATTGTATTGGGGGATATGCACTGGTATGAATTCACTGTGTGCGGTTCAGGTAGCTCCATGGGGTCTACACAATAGAAACGTGTTTGTTGCACTCCTGAATAAGGCATTCATTGCATTAGTGCTTCCTCTCACAAAGACAACCACTGACAGACTGCTTGACGCATTTTGGACTCAGGTCCTTACGATTACAGACTTGGCTCCGAAAATGCATCATGCAGAATTTAAACACCAAGGATTTCACAGATTTTTGTTTTCCTGGTCTGGATGAATTCCATTTTTTCTTGTTTTGTCCAGGAATTGGTGTGCTCCGTTACCCTTTGCTGATTCAGCTGCACACACTAATTTGTATAAAACTGTTGTTAAAATATACTATTTGAGTGCTCTCGAATGCTGACTGAATGACCTCTTTAAACAATGACATTTCACTGATTAACTTACACATCATATTTAACATCATGTGAAGAATAATGGAACTGCATGATAGAAATGCAATTATTCCCCATCTTCTGACACTCATGCTGTTCATCATACCAAACATGACAAACTGCTCATGTATGTTATTTATTAGTAAAAAGATATTTAAAGAATTTCCATCCAGTTGAAAAGTCATTCCAATTCATACACACATATTTTAAAATAAACAGTAAGAATGCTGTAGTCTAAAAAAAAACCACATTTCATTTGTACATTTAGCAGCACTTTTTTTCTGGTCGTGTCTTCACAGTAATCCATGTTGAATTATGTCAGTCAGTGAGGACATGGCAAACCTCACTGGTTCAAGAGAAAGTTTTCCAAAGGGTGCAATGTTTGTTGGGTGACAGAATCTAGAGAAAAGGAGACAATGATTAAACTGAGAAACCAACGTGTAATTCTGAGGTATGACAATCACATCACCTATGCACTATAACAGTGGTGGAGAACCTGTGGCATGCGCGCCACAGAAGGCATGGAGAGAGTCTCACTGTGGCACGAGGCCACAGAGTGTGGACAAGCAGGCAGCTCGATATCTATGCACAGCCTGGGCAAGAGCTGTTGGTGCAATCTGGAGTCTGGTAAAGTCCTGTGAGTGCTCTGCCAAGAGCTGTGAATGCCATCTCTGTGCTGGGCACGTCCTGTGGGTGCCAGCTGGGTGCTCTGGCAAGATCTGTGCATTATTGATACTTTGTAATGCAATCTTTTTTAATAAGAGTACGTTATTTTCGATAGCTTTGGGAATTATCCAAAGACCCATAAGGCAATATACTCTTGCAGTTATTGGTGTTCATATATATTAGTTTTTGAACGGTACTTTTTTTTGTTTGGGATGTTTTTTTGTATTGTGGAAAAAGGACTGGGCAAAATCAGGATTACCACCCATTCTGGCTTGTGACTTATACTAATGCTTGTATTTGTTTTTATGTTGAAGAAAAAGTGTCAACCCTGGTAAACAAATCTATTTTATAAGTGTATTTCCAACATTTGAGACTGTACTTGGTTACTCAAGTACAGTAAGATATTAACGTTTATCCCATAAGCTTCTATATCAGTGATGGCTAACTGTGGCACTGCAGATATATTGAACCCATAGTTATTATAATGCTCAGTCAGACTTATCACTGATTGAGCATCATGGTATATGTAGTTCCCAAACACCTGCAGTGTCAAGGTTAGCAATCACTGTACTATGGGGTGTATACCAAATGTAAACATCCCAGTATTTGTACCCATATTTATCTGAGAAACCACATCAGCACCTGCACTTTTATTTAATTCACTTTCCCCAGTTAGTTCCATGCTGCTGGGAGAAGAAGCATCTTAGTAAAAAAATATCCTGGCAGTTTTTTTAACATTTACTGCACTAATTTTCCATTCTTTTAGTTCTTTACATCTTCTCTAGTAAAGATTCTGGTGTCCTAACACTGCCAAGAATGTTAGTGCTCCATAACAAAGTTCAACACTGCAACTTCACTGCTTCTTTTGATGCGGCTGTTGACTCTCAAATGCTTCTCATTCTTTGGAATCATCACTCCTCTTCTTTTCCTCGTTCTTTGGCCTATACAGTCTGTCAGTTTTCTTTCTTGTGCCAGATTCCCATTATTTCTCATCCTCTTTTCTTTGGAATTTTGGAGAACATTTAGAGACGCTTTTAACACGTTATCTTTAGACACCTTATTAGACTGTCATGGATTTATTCATCTGCTTCACATACAACCTTCTTCCTATCCTAGCTATCTCCTCCTAAAGCTCCCATGCACCTGTCTTTCTGCAGAAAATGGATATGACCGGAAAAGCCATCGCACTTCTGATGGTGCAGTTGTGTTTAGGCATTTCCACGGTCACCTACATATTTATAACACTGTTTAAATTATCCCCTATATTTCCAGAAATTTAGGTTAAATATAAAGGAAATTGCTGAAAATGGAAACACAAAGGTTTGTAAAAAGCCTAGGTCTATGCTACACAATGACATCCACGTGCTACTGACAGTTGCATGAAACATGCAAACTCGGCGTGTGTTTGATTATCAGTACCACCCTGTCAAAAGGGTATGCTAAAGATTTTGAAACAGGCCTCATGGTTGGAAACCGTTTGGCAGGAGTTTTGGTCATGAAAACAGCTGAACTCAATAAGTAGAGGGATAGTTTGCAAGGTCATGTCTGCATGGGAAAAATATCACATATAAAAGATAAAAAGAAGTAAAGGATGTACTCAGTAAAGAGAGAATTGAGGTGGGAATTTCAAACTTTAGGCCAATGTAGCCGAGTTGGAAAGATTCTGCAGTGCAGCTGAATAGGAGTATTTTGTTTTAAATGTGTCTCTGGAGTCTCCTGCTTATGACATCACCTGTGGCATGGTATGCGAAAGAACTGTTTTTCAATAGGAAATGTGTAATTTGCACACTGTGCCACAGGTGATGTCATAAGCGGGAGACTCCACATATACATTTAAAAAACACATTTTCTCCTAATTTAGGCATTTGCTTGCAATTTTGCTTTTACAATGTATAGATCATGTAGCAATCATTTTCCATCCTCTACATGCACAGTAAAAACAATGTTTAGGTAATACAGTCCCTTTATGCAGCAGCCTGCCGTGCTCTCCAAATGCTCTGCCACAGAAAGCCATAAAGACATTCAGTTCCTTTTCACAAAATACTTTTCTTGACAAATGTACATTAGACTTCCACCTACTTACCAAGCAGCCATTTTTCAGATACATGATGCATTTCAGGGGACATCTTTCCAGTGAATTCGCCAATACAGATCTTGGCCTGACGGAGAGTCTTGGACACTTTACCTCCACAGAGCTGGACGATCTCAGAGAGTTTGTCACATGGAGGCTGACTGTGTGGTGATATGAACACAGTGGGTAAGGAAGAGAGCAAATCCTGCTGATATTCTCCAGCTGATAGGTGGCGCTGCAATCGGCTAATCTGTTAGGAGGAAGATGAAATCTTTATTATACTACAATCTCAACTCTAAAATCATAAATCTATATGTTTAAATAGCAAAACAGGTTGATTCTCCCAGACCAACTCATAATCAAATATCCAGCTAGGAATAAGGTTAACCAATCCAGTGTTCAAGGTAACGCATGTCAGGACTGCAGAATTGTACATGTAAGCAAGCTCACCAGGTTTATCCCTGCAAAATGTGTGGCTAAATTGGTGAGCTGAAATGTACATCTCAACTCACATTTTAGTGTACACCAATTTATTCATTCTACACAAACTTCAAAAAGAATATATATCCTTTATTCCAAAGAATATGGATATTAAATTGATATTTTATCATCTCAGTCAGCTTTTTTTATTTGTACATTTGTAAATCCCTCTATTATAAATAATGGAAGCCATGTTGTTTTGTGGGCGGGGTGGTCTGTAATAATATGGTTAGTGCCATGTAGAATAGACTGTGATCGACACAGACACAGAAGTGCTACCCGGTGGACAAAAGGAGCCCTGAGAACAGGACACACGTAATTTCCACATTAGAAGAATAAAGACAATGGCTATGCTCAATTCAATGAAATTTTAAAGACCCGCACACCACATGAAAGGTTTACTTTACTAGAGCACCACAAAATAAAAGGGATTCCACTGTCACACCTATCCAAGCAATGCTATTCAATATTTTATTGTTCTAGTTTACGAAGCTAGAAGGTTATGGCCTGTAGATGGGGGTGCTTAACCCTTCCAATTGTGCAGGCAAGTAGCACACAGCTTGCCAACCATGATATGCTGCATCCAGACACATATTATCAATGTCTCAAGTGCAATGTGGTTGCATCAATTCCATGCGATGGATGGCCATGGTTTTTGCCTTCCATGTCCCAGAGTAAGACAAAACAGAGTTCCTAAATGGGACAGTTATGGATTATGTTTTAAGGAATACATTTATAATAATGCTATGATTTGCAGTTTCATTATATAAGTGCTGAAGTACAGGATTTACTTAGCAGCATACGTTATCTGTTACATAAGACCATTCAGATTTGGACCTACTTTCTATTTTTCCATACCTTTGCCAGCAGAATCCATCAGAATCATGTGACATCCTCCCATCAACAAATAAACTCATTCACATAATTCATGTAATCAATTATACATATTAATATTAGATATGTTACAAAACAAATGTGGTTTTCACATTAAGAAGTATGTATCAAGGGAATTGTGCAGCAGTGAGTGTGTATTTATATAAAGGCTCAAGAGAAATGTGGATGCTTTGGAGGAAGAGTAAATCATCTATATTTATAAAGACATGTTTAAATGAGCAGACTTTTCATCACAAGAACAAATTTATATTAAATCATGTTTGGACAAACCAGAGCAATTTCCCATCCGGCATAATATCCGTTCAATTATTTTATTTATTTTGAAAGTGTTTTATTAAGAAGGATACATTCATAAGCATGTCATGAGTAAATAAATAACTACAGAGACGGTGAAAAATGGGATACACAAGTTGGCAATTTTTTATGGAAAAGTTTAAAGGATGCTAGCAACTGGATACTTACATTACATTAGTACATTAGTGTACTTTTTTATGTAAGCGCTGATTTTGCGCAACATGTACTGCATTATCCAAAGAACCTATATTGTTTTTTTTGCTGTCTTCCATTCTTGTGAAGACCACCTATTGTAGAATATATATTCTTAGCCACAAAACCAATGTATATTGGACAGCTGAGGCACCAGAAAACCCTTTTAAAAGACAGTGGTAGTTTATTAAGGCACAAAAACGGACATTTCTTTATAGAAAAATTGCTTTATTAGGACAATTATGTTCTGATCAAATCTTACAGACAATATATTTGGTTCATTTATGAAAGACTAGAATAGTATATCTTGATAATGATTATATTTGTATTTATAAAGTTTTCATAATTTTCTTCAGTGTTGAATTATTACTTCTTTCAACCTTTGATGCAGGAGCTACTGAGCACCTGAACTGTCACCAACATGTACATGCCAATCAACTCTGATTTGTCTGTCTGGTTACTGCTAGTTTGGGACTTGCACACTGAATGAGTTAACTGTCGGGAAATCCTGCCTAGCTAAGAAGGCCTTCTCCTGATCATTTATATACTGGACATCCTTATGTTAATACTGGGAAGGTTCAATATAATCAGTGGCCATTATATGGTACTTATAAAGTGCAGGTTAGTGTGTGTCGTGGCCCACTCTGACAGTGAACTAATGATACCACACACATTTTACTGCTCTATAAAAATACACATCTAAAAAGGAAAATTCTCCATTCAAAAACAGCTCCAAAATTGTGTTTCCTTTATTCAAGCAAGTGCTGTTTTATGTCTGATCACCTTCTGAGGAAGCCAGGAACCCGATGAAATGCACTGAGGGACTGGACTACACTTGTTTTGCTGCTGGACAGCAGAGGCGTCACTAGGGTTGGTGTCACCCGGTGCGGTAACTCATGGTGTCACCCCCCTGGATTTCCTCCAATACCATACCAAACAGATTCCTTAGTAATGCCAGTCAGATGGTCCATTAAATATGCCACATACAGGAGCCCCACAAATTATGTCACACACAGGAGCACTATAACTATGCCACACACAGGAGCCCATAACTATGCCACATACAGGAGCCCCATAACTATGACACACAAGAGCCCCATAAATTATGCCACACCATAGCCCCATAAATTATGCCTCACCTTGGAGCCCAATTAATTATGCCACACACACAGGCGCCCCTTAATTATGCCACACACAAGCGCCCCATAATTATGCCACACAAAAGAGCCCCTTAATTACGCTACACATGGGGCCCAATAAATATACCACACATGGAACAGCCATTAATTATGCGACACACAGGAGCCCAACAAGGTGTACAATTCGAAAACAATACATATCTATAAACACAGAAATCTCTCTATAACTAGTTGCATTTATACTTATTTGAACTATTTAATATTCTATTTAATATAAATGTTATTCAAAAATTGAATTTTTTATTCCCTTCCTCTGCACCCACATTGCACCTAAAGGACTTAACACAGCACCATACAGTACCCACAGAACTTGCCATGCACCTATATTGCACCCACAGCACTTGGCTTGCACTCATATTGCACCTATCCGATTTGGCATGCCACATTGTCACTTTGCCCCACAGAACTAGCCAGCGTCACTTTCCACATAGTACATGTTATTTTGCCCCACAGACCATGCCACAGGATCACTTTGACAATTAAAATATGCCAGTATTTAACCCCTCGATATGCCAGGATTTAGCCATTCAATATGCCAGTATTATTTTGCCACTCAATATGCCAGGACTATTTAGCCACTCAATATGCCAGGATTATTTAGCCATTCAATATGCCAGGATTTTGCCCCCCAATATGCCAGGATTTTGCCCCCCAATATGCCATTTAATATGCCAGGATTTTGCCCCTCAATATGCCAGGATTTTGCCCTCAATATGACAGGAGTTTGCCCCCTAATATGCCATTTAATATTCCAGTATTTTGCTCTCAATATGCCAGGATTTTGCCCCCAATATGCCATTTAATAGGCCAGGATTTTGCCCCCAGTATGCCATTTAATATGCCAGGATTTTGCTCTCAATATGCCAGGATTTTGCCCCTCACTATGCCAGGATTTTGCCCCCCAATATGCCATTTAATATGCCAGGATTTTGCCCCCCAATATGCCATTTAATATGCCAGGATTTTGCCCCCCAGTATGCCATTTAATATGCCAGGATTTTGCTCTCAATATGCCAGGATTTTGCCCCCAATATGCCATTTAATATGCCAGGATTTTGCCCCCCCAATATGCCATTTAATATGCCAGGATTTTGCTCTTAATATGCCAGGATTTTGCCCCCCCCCCCCCCCCCAATATGCCATTTAATATGCCAGGATTTTGCCCCTCCAATATGCCATTTAATATGCCAGGGTATTGCCAATTAATATGCCAGTATAGAGCCAATTAATTGCTCGTTATGCCACCCCCCTTCCCCAGCCAGTACTTACCTCCTTGCTGCTGTCTCCTGGTGCAGGTCCGTGGCTGTGAGGGAAGCGTTGTGCGCTC
Source organism: Pelodytes ibericus (assembly GCA_036172795.1). Lineage (NCBI taxonomy): Eukaryota > Metazoa > Chordata > Amphibia > Anura > Pelodytidae > Pelodytes > Pelodytes ibericus. Next base: position 127,592,042 of record CM069861.1, read on the forward strand.
AACTCCAGCCGCGCGGATCAATAAAGTGTTTAAACTTTTTTTTTCAACAAACTTTATTGATCCGTGCGGCTGGAGGGGAGCGCACAAAGCTTCCCTCACAGCCACGGACCTGCACCGGGAGACAGCAGCAAGGAGGTACGTTTTTGATTTATTTATTTTTTAATGCAGGGGGTGCCCGCAGCACGGGTGTCACCCCCGAGTGACGCCACTGCTGGACAGTTAACTTCTTGAGTCTGGACACACTGTGCACAAATTGCATATAACGGAGTAGCAGCAATCATTTTGTAAGTTGGTCTAAATCTAAATCGTTATATGTTTACATTTGGAGTACTGTGCAATGGCTGTCTGTTTTTATTTTTTTTAGAGCTTGAAGATTAAAGATTTACATTGATGAGCCCGATTGAATGTTCAAGTCTGTGAGTGCAATCATATTATTTGTGTATACTGCACTATATATTTGTTTGTTTTTTCTACATGTACATGACCTCAAGATTTTATGAACATTTAAGACACATTTTTGATGAGTCTGATTGATTCAGTGACTTTGTGCATACATAACCCCCACCATATATATATTTTTTTATATATAGTATTGCGCTATGGTTTTTGAAAAAAATGTCTTTACATGTACATGCGCCCTACTTCGGAAAGAAGGGGCTCTTGCAACGGAAGGAAAAACATGTGATGCAAATTAACAATATAAACTACTTGAATATAATTTGGACATTATGGGTGTGACAGAGAAAAGAAAACCATTGGTAATTCGTAGATGTGCCCGATCTAGTGGGCTTGCAGCTAAGTGATCAAGTGATCATTGTAGCTGCCTATAATCCATGTGTGAAGTTATTATGCACCCCTCTAACTCAGATACGGTGGCACTGAAGAACACACTATGTCTGAAAGGCAGGGAAGCTTTATTCAAGTTATAAGCATATACAGTAAGGCACTAGTAAACGTCTAATGAATATAAAGTGCACAAACCATTATCTTAGAACCTTTACCATTCCATCCAGTTTGACTGCGCCTGTTTTCTCCATGATAATTATAACAATATATAATATAACATTTCATAAGCTACCCCCTTAACAGGCTCAGCCTCTTTTAAAACTCGACCTATCCCTATAATATTGCAATTAGATGTTATTTTTGGATACCTAAGAGCAGCCACATTGGTGGATATTATATGTTGAATATAGGCAAGGTGACAGCTGATGATTTTTATTAGTTGAGTTCGATCTTTTGTTTCTACTTTGGGTTACTGTGTGAATTAGAGTCAACTCAATCTTTAGTGAGTCATACCCATATTGGCCTTGCCTTACCTTCTATTGTGTAAGAATCATTGATATTGACATGAGTGTGGAATATTTGGGTCCTTTTGTGTGAATAGTCAGGAATCAGGATTCATTCTAGATATTTCTTAATGGTAACATAGTAAACACAGTAAAACCAATAAAACAAAGGGAACAGGAAAGACAAATTAGGTAAATCTTATTGTACGGATAGAATTTGTATTTAAATAATATACATGGTTAGATACTATGTTGCTGTGTATGCAAAGAAAAAGCACTTGTGATTGAACCACTTTGAAGGTCAAAAGAGGATGACATGAGGTGTGGACACCTCTGGCACACAAAAGGTTAAAACATGTCTTAAACAAACAACCTACAAGTTCCCTATTTCTGTAAAAAGACCAAGCCCAATACTATGGCATTTTTCAGCATGAAGAATGTGCGCTTAAGTTGACATGAATAATGTTTGCATTGGACATGTAGGCTTCATAAGACTTCCTCTGTGTGCCAAGTTAGTGAACTTTACTAATAGGGTAATTTATCAAAACTAAATGAACTGATCCACTTCTTGTGGTTGTGAACCACCACCATTTTGTTTGCTTAGCGAAGCAGTTAAAGAGGGTCCAAGAATGGACACGTCCCTTAATACTGAAATATAAACACAGGCTTCAATTTACCTGGTCATGTCATAACAAAGGTGCTGTTGTCAAACAGTGAACACATTCAGCAACCCAAAAATAAAAGGACTTAAAACAAATATTTTACATACCAATCCATAGTAGTTGAATCATTGCACTTTCAAAGAAAAGACACAATACAATCTGCTAGAAGTATACCAAAAGTAGTTAAGTTCATGTGTAAGCATGCTGTGATTACAGACATTTTAAATTTGGATTTTATAGTTTATATCACAGCCTTTGACATTCTTAGGAATATTTCTCTTATAGTCAGACTACTTCCTTTTCTCTGTTGTCTGAAGAAAAATGAGTATAATATTTTGTGCAATCACAGTCAAGGGTATACCAGTAAGATGACCAGATTTTATGTAAAGATAAAAAATATATATATTCTGAGCATATTTTCTACAGACACAATACAAAAAGATTGTATTTAAGGTCTGCTTATGGAATATGTATTTTCACATCCCAATTACATTGATACAACTTTCACAGAGATTAGTCCCGATTCCCACAAAAAAGCAGGGAGCAACAAGGGTTAATCTGTTCATACAATTGTTTGTTGGATCTCCCTTTAGAAGCTTAGTTACATTATCTTCACAATAGTAAAAACATATCTTCCAATTAGTACTGTTTTGTCATTAGAACAACAGGTCACCCTTTACCTGTTATTTGTTTGGCAATCAAATATTTGTTCTCCACTTTTTTTTTTAAATTAAACAAGTATCTAAAGGATTTTCTTATTTTGACATATCATACATAACCAGAGCCCACAAAATCTGCATTCCCACACAATATTATGCCCTGTAGATGAAGTGGTATTTTATCATCACCCTAACCCTAAATCTAACCCTAACTCTATATGTAGGGCTAATTTAGATCTAGGGTTAGTTTTGTATTTTTTTCTTCAATACAATGTTGCTGACTGCCTCTAGGAGCAGTCAAGCAGCAGAGTGATGGAAGTGACATTTGGCGCTGGAGTGATCGGGGTGCCCTTGGGGGCCAAATTTTGGTGTTATATAATGCCTCAATGTGGAGGCATCATAGCAACACCAGCAAGCATAGGGAGCAACTTTGTATCACCATCTATTCAGGATGCACAGCATTATGTGCCAGGCACATCAATTGTCACAAACTGCTTGTCTTTGCATGACTTGTTTAACACTTCAATTGTTGCAAAAGTATGAATTATATATTTTGTAATCAATGAAAGAATTCATTTTAAGGTTTATTCACTAAACATCAGGTTTTAGGATTCCAATAAGGTACCGAAATCTGCGAGAGGGACAGTTTCTACCAAATAGTCAATTTTTAAAAAAAAATAGTACTGTAAAGTAAACCACAAGAACTCTTCATATCTCCTAAAAACTGCAAATAAGGTTTAGTTGATTTACTGCCTATTTCTCCAAACCCTTTTTATTGGATATCATGGATTTTGAAATTATTTTGGATGGTAATGTAACAAAGAGTTGCGCTATGGAGGACTACCAACAAAAAAATGGCGTTAGGAGAACACATAAAAAATACATTTTAATCAATACTTCTATTAAAAAACAGACAAAAGGTGGATTACCATATAACCCCACCAGCTGCAACGGAAAACAGCGGAACACATAAACACTGGACAGCACTAACAGAACAAGTTATGTCCAACCAAGTTAATATTAAGGATGCACACTGGCGAATATAGATAGTGGATCACAACACATATAATGTACAGAGAATTTAAAGCCCAAAATTCAACAGGCTCTGTTAGCATGTTTTGTAGAAAAAAATAAATATATATATAGTGAAATCTAAATCTCTTGAAATTGTGCTGAAATAGGCTATGGATCGGTCTGTAGCCGAGGTTCCCATGTTTCCATTTGAACATATTTTTCCTAAATATGTAGGATTATTATAGGGAGTCCCATCAAGGGGGGATTCAACAGGAGATATAGAGGAAGGAGAGGTAAAATATGAGAGAAAAAACAAGATACCAATTAATACCGTAAATAGCCTTCCTGCAGCTAGTCCCTAGACACCAGGCAAGGGGCTAACAAGCAGCCGGCTGTGAAAGGCTTTGGATTACCTCGACGGACCAACTTACTAACATGAAAAGATACCTGAAAGAATATATGAAGAGACGAACAAGAGCACAAATGTGCCTGCTGGCAGAGATGCTGAAATGACAGACGCATGTTTCACTATCACAGCTTGGTAATAATGTTACATTATGCTCGGGTTATCCCCATTTTGTTCTAGTTACGTAGGAATCATTTCTTTAATATTTTGGATGGTAAACTACACAAATAGTAAAAATAATTTTATGTCACATATAATAGGCACATGTACAACATACAGGAAATAAGCTAGATTGAACTGCATCTTTAAAGAGCAGCTTTAACATGTTCCTGTGTTGAAAACCTACTGACTTTAATTGCGATTTGGCTCAAAATGGCAAACTCAGATTGCTGGTGAGTTTTTTCCAAATTGTGCAACTGTACAATGCTGGTAATGCAGACCCCAACCACAGGAAATGAAAGTCATAGAAAATTACTGACAACAAACAAATATGAATATGCTCTATCATTATGCAATTAACCAACCTAACAATGTACAGTATGGTGCTATCTATATAGATAGTCTACCACAGAATAAATATGTAATCCCAGTACTCTTATTATGAACATAATATACTAATTTTTTCAACAACCTTAATGATAGCTCCCCCTTTCCCTCATCATATCCTCCCTTTCTCTCCAGTCCTTCACGGGTTGCCACAATGTCTCTTTATGTCAGTTGTCATAAATATAACTCTTTCCTAAATACACTAGATGTAGAAGCACAAAGTTTTTTTTTAAAACAATCTAGATAACCCATGTTATAAATGTATCTATCTAATAAATGTACTAGAAATTATAATTAATTATAACTTGGATATAGTATATCTCTCCTTTCTCACTTTAGGAAGATTTGATAGCGTAGTCAACTAGGGTTGCCACCTTTTAATCCAAAATATACCGGCAATAGGGTGACGTCTACTTTTCTGTGAGGCATGTCCACAAACCGAGGATATGGAAGTGAGAGGGGAGCAACAGTTGTAACAAATTTTCCAACCAGGAACATAAGAAACGCGAGTGTGAACTTTAAATACATACTCTAATATTAAACACAAAGCTTACCTGAAACCAAGCTTATTCTTGCTTATCTGGACATCTTGAATAACATGATCAGGCCTGCTCGGTTAGGGACGCTGGGCTGAAATTTACCTAATGGCCCACTTTCTGGTTTAGAAGTTCATGGACCATATATAGGTGAACACTTTGACTTGACTGACATTGGTTAATGTGTCTGTGAACTTTCAATATATCGTACTTTCTTTTGCAGGACTGTCAAAACTGACAGTACATGCATAAATGAGAGAAATATATGTTTTAAATGCATCTGTGCAGTCACCTGTTGATATCATCACCTGTTTGATATGCAAATTATACATTTACTATTAAAAATCAGTTCATTTGTATATCAAGCCAGAGGTGATGTCATGAACACGTGACGCCATAGATTTATTTAATCCACATATATTTCTTTGATTAATGCATTTATTATCAATTCTTCTTAGACTATGTATAGACAATTTTTTCAATCTGCATTCACACTAAAAACAATGCTTAGGTGATACAGCCGCTAACACAATTTAGTTACATTTTATTCAGCATTGACAGCAGTTAATTTGGTATGATTAAATCATTTTGTACATGCGTTAAGTGATTGAAAAAACATTTCCATCTGAATTAACATTTTGAAAGGAGTTCGGCTCAGTTAAGCCATATTTTTTGAGGCGGTAAGTTAACGGGAAAAAACGTCTCATTTAACGCCCATTAATGGTTACTGAAACTGCATTTTTTGTGCGGTAATTACTGTGAATTCCATTATCAGTATAGGATTTATTAAACGGGTGTGGTAATGATTTTATAGCACCCGTTAACTGTGGCCAGTTAATTTACTGCTAACGCCACTTTTTCAGTTAACGAGCGGCATTGAATATACCCCAATATGTATATAGAGCGGATGTTTGCTTTATATTGTTATATTGTTTATGAAATGCTAGCAGAATAATTTAATGATTTGGCATATTTTCAGTTTTGATGGTTAAAAATGGCCAGCAAAATTCTTTCATAAGTCCAGTTTGAATTTCCCCAGGAAGGGAAGTCATTATTTATTTAAGAAATTACATGCAAGGAACAACAAATCCTTGCAATCCATTTGCATCACTTTGTTTCAAACTGATTGTTAGTCCAACATAGTCAGCTGGCGTCTTGTTAAATCTGTTATCTTCCTACTCACTCAAGCCATTTATTTTAAATGCCTTGCATTTGGCATAATTGCTTTAAAAAAAGTACCACCATTGTTAATAATTATTATTATCTGTCACACTGCATGTTAACTGTGAATCTAATGATGAGCAATTTGTGCACATTAAGTATTTATCCTAAATGTTTACAATGGGACAGTCCCGATTTGGAGGTTGTGTCTCATTGAGCTCTACCTTTGTCGTACTTTGCTGGCGAGAGGTAGTGCTCTGCGGGACATCGAGACTCGGACTGCAATTGTCCCAATATTATACTGTGGTCTCTGAGGCACTAAAGAATGCCTACTGCGCATGTGCGGTAGCGCTGACACTGATGTGCAAAGCTCTGCCCCCAGTGCCTCAATTTTCTCACTTCTGATTATAAGGTGACCTATAATGTAAGGAAGGTCACCTTTGCAGAATATTGGCTCTGAAAAAAGTTTTACATAATTATATATGGTATCCTAAAATTCACAAGGGGCTGCAAATAACTTAACATACAAAAAACTGAGCTTGCTGAATTTGTGTCTGACTTTACAGAACTCTAATCGAACACATATTATTTCTGTTGTTCTGTCCAATGAATTTAAATGCATGAACTATATACATTTGATTAAATCATCTAGCATTTCAATCCTTAATTAAACTGGAATGAATGCATGATTTGTTAAGTTCACTTTTAATTAAATAAACCTCATTCACAGCAGTTAAGCTTTGCACAGAAAGATACTTTAACCCAATGTTTTAGTTAAAATTTCAATAGCCTTAAATTGTTCTAAGATTCGCCTATGTTTATTGAAGCAACCCCACCTTATTAAGATAACATTATTCTATGAGAAGTACAGTTTGGATATATTGCTGTTTCTTTAGGATTTGCAGCAATTTCAGAAGGGATCTAACTAATTAATAATGTTATTTCAAACAGTTTGGGGTATTCCAGCAATTTATTAAATGAAAACAAACCGTCCAAAAATGTAACAGTGTGAAATGGCTGCGTGAATAAAAATAACCAGGAAATATTTTTTTCTAAATTCTCTTGTCCAAAATAAATTCAATAAGTAGGAAACATCTCCAGATAAAATATTATTTTTGTGTGTTATAATGAAAAACCGTCATGCATGTCAGTGTTTGTCCCTGCACTGCATGAAATATTAAATGGACACAACACACTAACATTTGCTAGCATGCTAAATATAAACATTTGGAATAAGAATTTCTTCTGATTTTTACATGCTTATAAATTTGTAAAAGGGGGCTTAACAGGGTGTATCTTCATTGCAATAGGATTTAGACAAATTGGGTAACTGGGGAGACAAACTGCAAATCTTCTAGTGAAAGGAATGTGGGAATAATTGTATACAATAGACTGTAGAAGTATGCAGTACCACCTCCACCTTGAAATATGGACATTATGGAACTGGAGAAAGTTCAGAGGAGAAATACAAAATTAATAAGGGAAAAGGGAAGTTTCGTTATCAAAAAAGACTTGAAAAGTAAAATTTGTACATGTTAAAGAAACAGCATTTTAGAGAGGATATTAACAGAACAGTACAAAGGTAATGGTAAGAGGTCACCAGCTACAACAGCAAAAAGTATTGTTTACACTCAATAAAGGACAAAGTATGTAATTCACTGCCTAAAGCGGTAGTGCTATTGAATACATTAGATGTCTCTAAAAAGGGCCTGGATACTTTTTTAAAACAACAGAACACAGAGAGCAATGTAAGTATTAATATGTGTGATTTTTGGTCCAAGGAGAAATCTGATGTGGAGTCAAAAAGGAATTGTTTTCCCCATTGAAAGCAGAATTTGAAATTGGTAAAATAAGTAAATAATTTTGCCTTCTTTTGTATTAATAGTGGTAAACATGAATAGGAAAAAGGTTGAACTTGATGGACACAAGTATGTTTTCAACCTACACTGCTATGTATTATTCATCCCACTAGAACACCTATTAACTAACTTCCGGTCAAACCCACCTGACTACAATTGTCCACACATACTGCTACTGCCACCCCTTTTCACTCACTTTATGTGTTTCGTAACCCCCAATTCCTCAAGATTGCAAGCAGGGCTCTCTACCTCATGGATCAGTCAGTCTCTGTTTGCCTAACATGGTATGTTTGTTCCCTCATTCCATATTTTCCTTTGTACTTCCCATATATCTCTTGGTATATCTCCTAACATTTCAGTTATGGGACATAACTGAAGATGTTGCTAGCAGTGGAGCTTCGGTAGGATTTTTTACATGGCATTATGACCTGCAGTTGTACAATATAGTAACTATCAAAACATAGTTAGCCAGTTATAAACCTACAAATTGAATAAGGGCACAGAGGAGGATAATACCCACTACATACTTGAAAATGAGAGAAATTTCAATGTATCCGTCCTGGTAATATACTTTAAAAATAAATAAATAATACAAAGTAGGTGACCGGCAGAAGATCATCGTACTAGTTTAGGTAAGCTACTAGCAGTTATTTGCTGACCATTTTATCTTTTTTTTTTAGCAACTGATATGTTTATTTATGTATAACATGACCATATTTTTTTCATTGTAGCTGAGAAGTAAAAAAAATAAATAAAAAAACCCCACCCACACAAGGTAGCTTTACTTTTGCAAAAAGCGCCCCTTTAGTGCCAGTACTTCGCCTTCCACAACTATAAACTAACTTGCAATGTATGCAAATATTGCACTTTTCTTATAGTTGGCAAACATACATGGAAAAATGTAATTAACGTCACTATTTTTTTTATACAAAACAAACAAAACACTTGACGCCTGTAGTGTTGTTGTGTCAACCATTCCTGTTCTTTCTGGATGAAAATTGGTTAAAGTTCTTGAAATATTGCACAAAAAAACTTCCTTTTTGGTGAATAAAGCTCTCATCACTATTAAGATACCTGGCAGTATGCAGATGGATATTGACTTGATGAGGAAAACATTTCCCAGTCCAGCAAAAACAGAAAGCAGCAATGTTGCTGAAAGGGAAAGTCTGGCAAATGTGCAAGGTCACAAAGATAAAGATATAAAAGGTCACCCACAGATCTAGATTGAGATACTTTCCCAAGACACATTCTTCTCCTATCTGCACACTAATCTAACGTGACACAAATACTCCTTGATTTATCTGACCACACTGAAATTAAAGTGCAGATCTTTCATTATCCAAACAAAATGCAGATTGATCATATGGAACAGAAAGTCATTTTAATCAGTAGTAAAGACTTCATACAGTGTATTTAGCATGTGCCAAAGGCTACAGTTTGTTATGAAAGCAGTAAAAACAGGATGGGAACGTAATAATTTGGAGTCCACAAATAACTTATAAAAGGGTATAAATCAGACTTGTGGGCCCACAGCTTTTCAACAACTGCATGAAATATACCAATTATAGCATAACAATCTTTCTCAAGTCTGACAACATGTAGCTTGAAACAGATTTAAAAAAGCATCAAAAAATGTACCGCATCTGTTTTGTCCAATTCCTGTCGTCATTAGGAATATCTTGGGTTCAAAAGTTATCCTCCTGACCTTTCGCATTGGACATAAAGGTTGGTTGAGAAGCCAAGTCTCCCCTGTGATCAGCCACAATGACTGACAGCACAAGGCTTTAGTAAAATTGAAGTATGACCCCTTTATTGGAAATGTAATATCATAGAATAAACAATATAGAGTGTTCATATGGTTGAATAAAAGCTAAGAATTTAATGATTTGCTTCAGTGTAGATTAGATGTAGATACTGAGAAAGGAATTAAAGTATGTATTGATTTTACTTTGTGTAGCCAGAGCCATTTTAAGTATTTGGATATACTATATTTATATCAGTGATTGCCTGCCAGAAGCTTCCAAACAACATTTGTATTGTTTAACTTAGACACTTTGCACATATTTGTTTGACTGTGTGAACAGCTCTGAATTATGAGTTGTTTGAACCTGTCAGTTAACACAAAAAGGCATACATTCAGAAAATCATAATTAAAAGAGTGGACATTCCAAGAAAAACATGTTAATAAAATGGTTTTGGTAAAATACTCAAATAATAAAAAAAAAAGGGAGGATTTTCTTTTTTCCTTTGCAAAACTTAAAAAAAAAAAACAAAAAACTTATACTTTTATTCATTTGAGTTTGTGATTGTTAGTGCTCCTCCAAATTTAAATGTATGATGTAACCTCCAGGGATTCTTTACCAGAAATGCACTACAAGGGAGAACATTATGGTCTTCTAGTCTCTAACACACAGGCCCCCAATTATAATATAGTACAAAAAGATTAAGTTATTTATAATGAATTTGTAAATTAATTTATATAGTAAGTTTAGCTAGCCTATGTGCTGGATCTTCAGATTTTGTATGTAAGATATTTTGCTTTTTCTGCATTAAAGATTTGTTACTTGTATTTACCATCTATTCCTTTTCTATTGCATTGTATTACTGCTGCTTGCTGAGCTGCAGACTACAGAGGATTTTAAGATACCATGGTATATTTGAAGTGCCTGAATATACAATACGTTTGTGAGTGCATTATTTGGATCGTCATATTTGTCTCCTGTTGTATGTAGTTTGTTACACTATATTTGTTCTCTATTTCCTACATGGTTTGGATATACAGTAATTTACCACCAAAAGGTTGCATGCTGTCTGTTTGCTATTACATTGAGATTGATACACCCAGCACATCTATAGTTTCCCAATTATTTTTTACACTTTTATTTTTGTGAGCAGGAGGAGGAGCACACTATTGTGGAGCAGCTGGTGTTTATGCTTAGCGGAAAATTTACGTTTTTTTTTGATACATTTTTAATGAACAACAATCGTATTAAAAAATGTTTTTGTGTATTTTTACAAATTTATGCAGGTCTCAATTAACCCATTGGTGGCGCATGGTGCTTGTGTCCCAGATGACACAAGGTGATCGGTAGCCAGGAACACTATGGCAGAGACCCGATCAGGGTCTTAATAGACCCTTTGTGAGTCCCTGACAAAAGATTGTGATACCTTCGGAAGTCACATGTGATGTCATGGAGGCGTGCCCGGAGCGATTTAGTAAAATGTAGCCAGTGCTCGCTTTGAGCATTGGCTACATGTTCCCTGTCAGACTGAGGCCACTCATCCCGCTCCCTGCAGCGGGATCCGAGCACAGCTCATCAAGGGCAGCCATGAAGAGCTGTTTAATGCTGGATGTTCTGTGCCGTCCTAGCATCTTTTAGGTACACTAGGTAAAATTAGGACAGTGCCTAGAAAGATAGTCCTAGCGTTGGGAAGGTGTTAAGAATATAGATGTAGTAAAATCTGTTGTTTTAGGAAAAGTTTCCACTTTTAATTTGCTAGACATGAGAATGGAGGCTGGATGGGTTTACTGCAGAAAAGGTACATTTATGCTATCTACGATTAACAGATTTAAACACATCTCATGTCTTAACGCAGACATGCACAAATTAATAAATAAATAAATGAATAAAACATTCTACAGTGGTCTGAACATAGTAGTAGTTAGCTAAAAAAAAAGAAAAAAAAATCCTTGGAATTACTGAATGGTACTTGTTTGTGGTTGCTAATTGGAGAAAACCCTGAGTGCCTGAAGAAATGTATCATGTGGAATGTGAGGTAAAATCAAAATACCAAGAGCTCTGGATATCCTGAAATAAAGACATACTGGTTATAAATATAAATAGTGACAAAAATGCACGATACACCATCCGGAGGCCGTCTGTCTGACTTCAGGGATATTAACAGGCACTTGAAGTAAGTGCCGAGGTGAGTTCCCTGCCTCGCAGAGGCGTCGCTAGGGGTGGGCTAAGGGGGCTGAAGCCCCGAATGTGCTCAGCAAAGCCCCGAGTCTCTGCAGCTCCGTGATAGCTCCGCCCCCTGACATCACACAGACAGTGTTTGAAAGCCCTACACTGATAGGATGCTGAGTGATGTGTCAGCCAATCAGTGCAGGGCTTTTACACAGCCTCAACACTGTGTGTGAAAGCCCTGCACTGATAGGATGCTGAGTGATGTTTCAGCCAATCAGTGCAGGGCTTTTACACAGCATGGTCACTGTGTCTGACTGCAGGGATGTGAAGGAAGCTCCACGTGGGACAGTGAAGCAGCTCTGAAGGAATCCTTACTGGCTGTCACCTTGTGGGAGATACAGAGCAGGTCTATTCCCACTCAGGTAAGCTCTGGATATGGTGGAGAGAGGGGAGGGTTGGGGGTCACTGATTTACATCCACCTTTGTGTATTTAAGCTATATATTGTTGGGTTGAGGTTCCTTATTACAGGACTGACAAACAGCATAGGAAGGATTTATGTTACATGTGTATATATATATATATATATATATATATATATATATATATATATATATATATATTTTGACTGACTGGATGTCTGTGAGTTGTGTGTATGTAACTTTCTGTGTATGTATGTGATTCTATATGTGAGGTTTGTGTATGTGAATGTCTCTGTGTATGTATGCTTTTGTGATGTGACATTGTCTGGCTCCTAAAAAATTTTGCTGGCTCCTAAAACTAAATTACATTTGTCAAGCCCTGATATATATCATAAATCATTCCTATCCTGATTAGCAGTCCTGTAATAAATAATGTCACACATATGTGTGTTATGTGTATGTGTGACATTTTTTATTACAGGACTGCTAAGCAGCATAGGAAGGATTTATGTTTGTATCAGGGCTTGAAAGATTTAATTTAGTTTTAGGAGCCAGCAAAAAAAAGTAGGAGCCAGGTCAATGTCACATCACGAAAGCATACATACACAGAGACATTCACATACACACACCTCACATACAGAATCACATACATACACAGAAAGTCACATACACACACCTCACAGACATCCAGTCAGTTACACACACACACCAGTCAGCAAGTTTGGTTGTTTTTTTTTTTTAAAGAAAAAATGAATTCCTTAATGTGTCCCACACGTCACATACACAGCAAAAAATGTAATTTAGTTTTAGGAGCCAGCAAAAAAAAAAATTAGGACAATGGCACATCACGAAAGCATACATACACAGAGACAGAGACATTCACACACACACACAACACATGCACAGCCAGTTACATACATGCACACACAAACACACACACAACACTTACACAGCAAGTTACATACATACACACACACAACACTTACACAGCCAGTTACATACATACACACACACAACACTTACACAGCCAGTTACATACATACACACACACACGACACTTACATAGCCAGTTCCATACATATACACACACAACATATACACAGCCAGTTACATATATACACATAAGCACACACAGCCAGTTACATACTTAGACACACACACAGCCAGTTACATGCCAGTCAGCAGTTTTTTTTATTTTTAAGAGACCATAAATATTTTAAATTGTCCCCCTTCCCTTCTGCTTTACCTCAATAGTGGAGGGGGACATTTCTGCTGCAGCCGGATCTTTATTCATCTTTCATTGGCACTCACACACTCTCGCTCCCACTGACATGAACACACTCGCTCACACTGACTTGCTCCCACTGACATGCACACACTCACACTGACATACACACACTCTCGCTCACACTGACATGCACACGCTCACACTGACATGCACACGCTCGCACTGACATGCACATGCTCGCAATGACATGCACACGCTCACACTGACATGCACACACTCACTCACACTGACATGCACACACTCACTCACACTGACATGCACACACTCACTCACACTGACATGCACACACTCACTCACATTGACATGCACACACTCACTCACATTGACATGCACACACTCACTCACATTGACATGCACACACTCACACTGACATGCACACACACACTCGCACTGACATGCACACACTCACTCACACTGACATGCACACGCTCACAATGACATGCACACACTCACTCACACTGACATGCACACACACTCACTCAGTAAGTGCCGGATGGTTCCATAAATTTTTTTTTTTAAAAAGTCTTATGGGCTATAGCCCCAGATATTTTGGAAACCTAGCAACGCCTCTGCTGCCTCGTATGAAAATAATGTATTAAGTGAGAGTGATGTAGATTGACAGTGTTGACGTGGAAATGATTGCCTGTAGAGATGATAAAATAAATATTTCCACCAAATATTTTAGTAGGGTTGCATCCCGGAGAAATAAATGTACTGCCAAGAAGGAAAAGGAAAGTAAATGAGATGTAATGTTTTAATGATGGATTCCTTGGAAAATAAATAGATTACAGTATTATTACTCTTATTATCAGTTTAATACATCAAAATCTCAACTATTCTGACAGAATGAAATGTTAAAGCAGATTTAGTATCGGGCTCAAAATATGTGTTTTATGATTTTAGTTTTGATTTACATACAAGATGAGATACTCCTGTAACTTAATGCAAGATTCATATTCCCTTTTAGTAAGTTATTAAGTTTGAAATCTACACAGTCACAATAAAGGTAATTTCTTTTAGCTTGTTTAATAAATGAACCCTTGCATTTTATTAAATATAACAGTGCACATATTCCCTTTTCTTCTGTAGTAAAGTCTGCTTGTTGACATTACCTCAAGGACTGGACACAGATACAACTTCCCCGGCTCTACATAAGCTACTACAAAAGTGAATACCATTGTGGAGATTTGATGACATTGCTGTTTTTAAACTGACAAATGATATGGTTGTATCACCACACTATTGAGAATTGTTGGAGAAGCATATATACAGGAATGGATTTATGTGTGAAACAAGGAGCTTATAGTCTCTTAATAAACTAAAGTCAGAGGTAATTGTGGCATAGCCATGAAAGGGGAAGGGTATGACTGTAATGCAGGGAATGGATGAAAAGTGGACAAAATATGTCAAGTCTGCTTTTCACAGGGGTATTTGGCCTTTCATAAATGTCACTGATGTTAAACTAGAGGCCTACTGGTCAGATGTAGCTCTGAAGGCTTTTTGTCTGACCCATGTCTTTGCTAAAAGGCCCTCAGGTTTTATTGTACTCTCATGATATTAATCATGCCCAACACAACAACCAAACTGTCTGAATGGCATGCGGTTACCTCATCAATATTCCTTTAATTTCTTTTTCAACTAACTGAAAATAAGTTTTAAAATGATCACCAGGAAATGTTTTGCCTTTTAAAGCTTCAACAGAATCTCATAGAGTAACATGTTAAATCAAATGTTGACACTTATTTCAATATAATGGACATTAATAATTCCAAACCAGTTTGAAATCATGAGAACCTGAACTCGTTCTACTTCTTGAAACTTTGAGGGTACCCTTTCACACGGTCAACAAACATATCATTGAGAAGAGAAAAAATAGATACTTTGGGTAAACCCTCAGTGCTGAAATTAAGTTGGCGTGACAAAAGGCCTGACAAAATGGGCAGGGTAAATGCTGCTTTCAATTATGCTGGGATGAGAAAATATATTGGAACAGACATGTTTGGTATGAAAGAATTTTTGTCATTATAAACTATTTTGAAACTGAATTCATGTTAGACAAGTATAAATGTGTCTCAGAGAAAACCAACTATCCTACAATCTACATTACATCCTATCATGTAAAGAACTATATACCATACATCACATTTTATTGAGTGGAATCAAAGGATAGTTGGATACATGGATAGGTTTGGATATTTTATGAATTAGTCTCGGCGCAAAGGGCATCACTTTTTTAGGTGTGCAGAGGGAAGGTAATTTGGAGTGGCTTAATGATGTATTTTAAACTTTACCCCTGACTATTTTGTTCATATCCTATTAGTTTGATGCATGCTCCCACCAATGGCCCACGCACTTAAATTTGTATTGCATGTTGGAGTTGCCAGTAGTTTTTCCTCTTGAGGCCGTGTGGCAGATAAATCTACCTGGATAGATGATGGATATGAAATGGCTACTCCAACTGGCCATTCTGAGCACTGTACAGTACAATTTTGTGTATGATTAATACATTCACACAGTGACATCTGTTCATTAGTAGTGTTGTAAAAACTGTTACAGGTAGAACTTCATGGTCTGAACTATGGCAATCTACTTATTCATGAAGCGGTGTTGTATCGTTTAAAGTATTATCAGATATATTAGAAATGCTTGGATAGTTCCAGGCATCATACAAGTCTGCATTAACAGTACATCACAGTCACAGAATAAAAGATTTGTTTTTATTCTTTCCTAGTGATCAGAAATGTTGCATCTCAACTTGGATTTGCAGCAGACTTGTCAGTTCTTTGATGTAACAAGTAACAAATAGCGTACTTTTAAGAAGGTTTAGTTAGGAAAATACTTAACATCTCTTTACTGGTCCCTAAAGACTTCAGATGAAGAACACTGTCCAAACATACATTAGCTGTGGTGATTTCATTTCATATTTTAATTCTTATAAATCCCATTACAAACAAGTATTTCATAAAAAAAACCACATTCAGTTCCTACTAGAGCTAGTCGAGCTTAAGCTATTTCAGCTTCAGGCTTATAGAAATGCAAGATTACTTCACCCAGAAACTTAATTTTGATAACTATAATTGTATTAAAGAATATTCTGACTACACAGAGAGTCCTTTCATGAAATAACATGGAATCAGATTAATGACCGAGAAAAATGGATCTGGTGGAATAAAGATAGACAAGAATGGTAAATATTAGACCAAGTAACATAGTAACATAGTAATTTAGGTTGAAAAAAGACACAAGTCCATCAAGTTCAACCCTTCTACCTATCATTTCAGCGTTTTGATCCAAAAGAAGGCAAAAAAACTCTAAGGAAGCTTTTTCGAATGTTGCCTCCCAGGGGAAAAAAATTCCTTCTTGACTCCAAAAGGGCAATCAGATTTCTCCTTGGATCAAAAAGCTCTATTATTAATGCTTATTCTATTATTAATACCCCTGTATGTTCTGCTTTTCTAAAAAAACATCCAGACCATTTTTAAATGCATCTATTGTGGTTGATAGCACTACCTCTCTTGGTAGGGAGTTCCATAATTTTATTGTCCTTACCGTAAAGAATCCCTTCCTTTGCTGCCTATGAAATCTTTGCTCTTCCAGTCTCAGGGGGTGACCTCTTGTTCTTTTTACATTTCTATTAATGAACAGGTCCCTGGAGAGCTCCTTATATTGGCCCTGCACAAATTTATATAATGTTATCATATCCCCCCTAAGACGCCTTTTTTCCAAAGTAAATAAATTCAATTTTTTAAGTCTCTCTTCAGAACTAAGATCCTCCAATCCCCTTATTAATTTTGTAGCTCTCCTTTGCACTTTTTCTAGTTCCTTAATATCCTTTTTAAGGGTTGGTGCCCAGAATTGTACTGCATATTCAAGGCGAGGCCTTACCATTGATTTGTAAAGAGGCAAGATGATATCCTCCTCCCGTGAATCTATACCTCGTTTTATACATGCCAATATCTTATTGGCCCTTGCAGCTGCTGACTGGCATTGGGCACTGTTGCCAAGTTTGTTATCTACAATGATTCCTAAATCCTTTTCGTTAGTAGTTTTTCCCAGGGAAATACCATTTAACGTATATGTTGCTTTGTTATTATTTTTCCCATAATGCATAACTTTACATTTGTCTATATTGAACCTCATTTGCCACTTTCTTGCCCAGTTCCCCACTCTGTCCAAATCTTCCTGTAAAGAAAAAACATCAAGATTAGTCTTTATTACCTTACCTAATTTTGTGTCATCAGCAAACACTGAGACATGGCACTCAGCACAACGTGGGAGATCATTAATAAACATATTAAAAAGAAGAGGTCCCAAAACAGACCCCTGAGGTACTCCGCTCACTACCCTGGTCCAATTAAATTGGGCTTCACACAAGACATGGTAAATCAAAATATTGGAGTCTGTGTTCTGACAATGAAAGAGTTAAGTGGGTAAGAGTTCAATATGAAGTGACTAGAGGTGAGTGTATTTGTGGTTTATCACACTATATAGGAGAGTACATGAAGAAAAATAGCTATACCTAAATAGAAGACATTGCTCATGGCAAGATTTGCAGTGTTTCTCAACTGGTGGGTCCTGATACAAAATTATCTCTTGATATCTTGATATCTCTTTCAGTAATACCCTGTGTTAATTTAAAAAAAAAAACTTACACTGGAAAAAAATGTGGTTACAAAAGGAGAATATAAACTTCCTGTAAATGCCCAGCACCAAAATCTTGGTTGTTTCTCGTTTTATGTACCTCTTCTTTTCATGTTCTTATAATCTGCATTTGTTTGCTGGACTTTTTTGTTTTTTAATGTTATTTCCTATTTAAGAGAACCTCTGACGTCATTGTGTTCACTTGAAAGAAGTTGACTATATATAGAGCTAAGGACTACAAATTACAAAGGTCCAAGTGCACAGCCTCCTAGCTTTACTATTGGTCCTGTTCTAGACTCCAACAGAGGGACTAATCAGAGCCTGCACTACCAATAGGCAAACTTGGTGTTCGTCTAAGACACCGGCTCAAGGCGTTGGCAGCTGCCTGTCTGGATGGATACATGTATCCCAGTAACAGACAGCTCAGCTATAGACAACCCTCCTTCTGTGGAGTGGAGGAGGAGGCAATTCAATGACTGTGCACTGCCCAGGTCTTGGGTCCTCTCGTCTTGGGAAGTCAGAGCATTGTGACCTGGCGACATCCAGACGACCACCACTAGACAGCATGTAAGTCCAGGACATGGTAAGTCCTGTGGCTGTCATCAGGTTGCTTGCTGGGGCAAGTCCTGTGTTTGCAATCTACGTTCTGGGCAAGTTTTGTGGATGCAAACTGGGTACTGGGTACGTTGGACGGATGCAGTCCTTTGTGTGTACATGTGCCTGCATGTGTATGAGATTATGCCTGAGGGTGGAATCAGTAAGGGCCATATGTTTTCAATCAAAAAAGAGAAGCAGCACTCCAAACTACCATTTATAGCAAATTATTTTTTGTTGTGCAAAAAACAAACAGCAAATCAAGATGTGTAGCGGATCACTAGACATGTTTCACGTTAATTCACTCATGAATATGTGTTTGTCAACAAGAAATGCGTAAGGTGATCCACTTCACCCCTTTATTTTTTGCACTACAACAAATAATTTTATATTTCTGAAACTTTGTAGTATAGTAAAATTAGCGCTTTCTAAATTCTGAGCAGAGCTCAAGATTTCTTTTCTTACAAAAAGACTTGCACAGCCCTAGGACTACCAGACTCCAGGTACAAGGACCTTTCACCAAATCCACATCAGTTTAGCAATGACCTGTATATCATAAATGCTTTCAATGAGGCTCATAATTTATGATGACACACATACTGCTGTATTCTTCAATAGAGTTGAGCGAACACCTGGATGTTCGGGTTCGGCCGAACTTCGGAAAAAAGTCGGGGTTCGGGCTCGAACTTGACCCCGAACCCCAAACCCATTGAAGTCAATGGGGACACAAACTTTTGGCCACTAAAATGCCTCTAAAAAAGTCCTGGAAAGGGCTAGAGGGCTGCAACAGGAATTAAAATGTGGGTAAGAGTAGGACAAGTGCCCTGCAAACAAATATGCATAGGGAAATAACTTCAAAAAACATAAAATACATACAAATTAAAAATACAGCTGAGCCATAAAATAGCACTAGTTGGAATCTTTGATTTTAGCTTTGAAAGAACATAAATCTAAATCTAAAGCATGGCTGCAAGGAGGATCAACAGAATTATCCATTTGAGAAAGGGTTGGAGTGCAGGGTATTCTCTTTCAGTTTATACTAAGTGACCCATAAGTTGAGGAGGCGGTGACCGTGGCGGTGTGGAAGCGGCGCTGGAGGAGGAGGTAGTCAGAATTTTTCAAAGAGCGCTGTAAGCACAGTATTTGACGGTTCTATTTGACTCTCAGATGTAATACATGTAATGCTATTGCTATTCTATAAACCGAAATCGACTCCCCATTCATAAGAATAGGTCAATTGACATTCGGTTTATAGACTTTCGTTTTATAGAATACATGTAATGCTATTGCTATTCTATAAAAAGAAAGTCTATAAACAGAATGTCTTTTAGTTTATAGACTTTTGGCTTATGGAATACATGTAATACTATTGGCTTTCTACAAACCGAACTAGAGTCCCCATTCATAAGAAATTCAATTCATACAGTGAAATGTTCGGGTTCGGGGTACGAACCCGAACAGTGAGGTTCAGGTTCGCTCAACACTATTCTTCAACTGAATTACCTGAGTTTCTTTTTCTCATGTGAATTACTTTACTTTATTGTAATTTTTGAGACAGTGTTATTGACTATTTTATACAGATGGACCTTTTGTGTGTGAGTTTTTTTTGGTTTATTCCCATTTCCCAATGATTTCTATCATTTTTTTCATCTAAAACTATTGATGCCTGATTTTTGCATTTCCGTTTCAGTTAATTGCCCCATTGTTTTTTTTTTTTTGTTTGTTTGTTTATGAGTATGACTATGAGAGACTATTATCTGATTTTCTTTTTTATTCCCAACATTATCTTGTCTTCAGATTTCTCCTCATTATTTTCCTTCCTTTTTTGTATTTTAAAGTTGCAATTGTGGAAGTATTTTCAGGATATCTTTCTGATAACGTACACATAGCCCCCCTGATTCCCAGGTAATTATATACTACCAGCAAAAAAAGAACCCAGGTATTATACAATTGCCAGCAATAAAATTCAGGCTTTATACGAACATTAGATACGAAATATAGATCTGTCATTTCTAGAAGCCAGTGGTGTCAAATTACCAGCATTTTGATCTGACAAGCAATACACAGTATGGTAAAGCATATAACTAAAATTACACCTGCTTCTAATTGCACTGTAAACTTCATTGACCAAATTACATTGTATGTTACATAACTTGAAATTGTCAGCAATTTCCTTCCGTTCTGTTTTTTTTTCTTCTTAACACTGTATATGATAAGCAACTTAAGAGGAAAATTACCATTTCAGACTTCTAACAACAGATGACTCAGTAGCACCTGAAAATATGTTGTACAGGCATTCTGAACTTCCTGCTCCAGTGAAATACCAAACAAGTTGTGTTTCCTTTACAAATAAGCTATTACATCAAACCTTGTCCCGATAACTTCCGTACGTGTCTCAGATCCAAAATTTTTGTTGGCAGACATGTGTATATTCTAATTAAAGAGCGGAGGAAAACAAGCATCATTCAACAGCAACATGTTTTAAATCACAAAAACAAGTCTCCACTTTCAATGTTGAAAACATTCTACAAAACAAATACCTGCAGCATTGTGTGTACATAGACAATAAAAGCCCCCGATAAAAGTAAAAAAAAAAATTGTGGTAAGTGCCATTAGGCGTTTGCATTTTGGGAACAATCTTTTCTACTTCATGTTTAATGTGTGAATTCATTAATATATACTAATCTTTGGATATCTGGTGCTGTTAAAATGGAGTTGCCACAGAAAGCGTTCAGGTTGCTTTTTGGGCTGTATATGTGTGGATTAAGCAATGAATGGTGCTTATCCCTATCCCGCATGGAGGAAGTTCTAGCACGGCTTACTTTTTAGTGCCTAAAGGCTTGAAGGACGGCATAGAACATCCTGCATTTAACAACTCATCGTGGCACTGCGTGGATCACTTTGAGTGGCTTCAGTCTGTCACAGAAATACTACTGATGCTCACATTTTACTAAAAACCTGCAGAACGGCATAGAATATCCTGACAGTAACAGCTCATCACGGCTACCCGTGATTAGCTGTGCTGTGGATCTCGCTACAGGGCAAATTGAGCACACCTTTGCGACATTGCGCAGGATCGAGAGATATCGGCAGGGACCCAAAGGGTCCAAAGAGACACTGATTGGGTCTTTGCTTCTATGTCCTTGGCTCCTTATCATGAAGTGATCAGGGCCAAGAGAAAAAAAGACGCCGGTTTGATGCTTTGGTCATTAAGGACCAAAGCACAATCCAGCAGGAAGGGGTTAATGTGTCAAACATTTGAATGTTGGCAATTTATTAAAACAGACAACTTTTTTTTTTTGATACTTAAGGGGAAATTTAATAGGGAAATGTTTTATTTGTTCACAGATTTTGTAGTTTAAGTATGAAAAAATGAAGCATCAGTCAAACTTTGTGCACTGGAACACATCAATTTGTGCGTAGTCAAGTGAGTCAGAAGTCCTTCATGAGCTCATAACAGAGGTCTCTAGAACACGTGAGGGAAATTGGAAACACTTCCACAAGGACAGTAGAGAATTCTACCTGGTATTTCATTTTCAATCTTTAGTCAAAATACAATGTGTAATTAATCTGTGCATCTGTCAAACTCTAACAGATGAACTCTATTTTCTATTCTTTTTCTATAGGCAATGTTAGAAAACAGCGTTCAAAGCTCCCCTAGTCCATTACGATTAACACAGGGACATGTCCTGCATGTGAAAGTTTCAGGAGGCAAGCAAGCTTCAACTATTGTACAAATACATGTCAATAACTTTGAGGTATCTCTCTTGTCCAGAGAAGAAGAGGAAATGTTGGCACTACCAATAAATGCACAACCCTGCCATGAATTACCTTCTTAGCACTTCTTTAAACCAAACCCAAATGAAGTTTCATTTGGTTACTTCATGTGCTTGCTTCTTTAACAAACTGTCCTAAGTAAATGTATACCTAGTAGGCATTGTTCACTGGGATGCTATGGCAAAAAGCACACTATTGCTGATTAGAAATGCATAGCAAGTAGGAGGAAGTGATGCAAGACATTGAGGGGGCAGAACTTTCAGGATATTGGTGAGTGTTGGAGCTTTTGTTTCATCCATGCTCTAACATCATTTGGTGGGAGAATCAACGCTGCTCACTGGCGGAATTAAAGCGTATTTAACTTAGCAGTATTTACCTTGGATAGATCTTGAAGCTTTGTGCGGGTGCAGACAACAAGGAATGAAAGAGAGAAAAAAATGAAAAAAACTTTAAGGTATGCTAGACTCTAAAGTGACCAGGCTTGTATAACTGGTACGCATCATGCCGTACAATAGGGTTCCTCTTGAAATTTCTCTTTGAACGTATTTTGTGTAAGATTCCCAATTTAGTCAGTTTAGTCTGTTTAAATAAAGATATACAATGACATCTAAAATAAACAATGAGGCTAAACAAAGTTCTAAAAAGGAGAACAAGCAAGATGCTTGCTCCATGAAAGAAAAAACTTTTCATATTTTTCACCTTAAAATGTAAAATTGATGGAGAAACTGACTGGTTCAGTAAGCAGGGAATCTAATGCCTCCTCAGAGCAAGAGTTGGATACTTCTCTTTGTCAAACAAATAAGCCAGACGCGTAAGCTTTCTGTATTTCTAAGTATTACCTACATAAAAGTTTAAATCTACAATTTATACAGATCAAAGAAGAGCTGAAGAAAGACGTCCAGAAAAAGCTGGACACGCAACTTTTACATGTAAAAGAGGAATTGAATGAGTAAGAGAGATAAAGGATGATTTGCATAATCTTGGAAAATAGCAATGCTAATGAAGCAAATTAAAGAACAGATGAAGATTTACACAAATAAAATTAGAATCACTGGAAATGAAAATCACAGACTCTGAAGATCGAGCTCGCAGGAAAAACTATTAGAAGCAGATACAGATAATATTGGTAAATAACTTTTAGAAACCAAAGACGACGTGAAGATTTACAAAAATAAAATTAGTTGCACTGTTAGCAAAGATCACAGGCTCTAAAGATCAAGCTTGCAGGAAAAAAGTATCAGAGGGATCTCTGAAAATATCGGTTCTGGCCAACTAGTTGCTTATTTACTTGAACTATTCAGGACAATGCGTGTTCAAGAAGCTCAGAGTGAAGGTATTATCGAAAGAGCTCATCGTTTTTATAGATCTAAGACTATCCCCAATGACTCTGCAAGAGACATCATATTTAGTTTCTCAAATTACTTTATTAGGCAGAAAATATTTATGGCATGCAACAAAGGCTTTTGTCACAGAACAGGAAAAAATTTCAAAATGTTTTTTTTTTCCAGGACTTACTTCCTTCTAGGAAGCAAGAGTTAAATAAGGTGCAATGTTCCTTTAAGGAAATTTGTGATAGATCGGAAATTTAATTTGAAGAGAAATGGAATGGCGAGACAAGTGCATCAAATGATTGGTTTGCTTATAAATGTGTTACCCAAGGTCATTTAATGAGGATGGATATTCAACACAGAAAGATAGGACAACAATTATCCAATTTATATATTGAACTACACAATTTACATTTGGCTAATAGAATTAATCAGGACATAGAGACTGATAATACAATTTTTCTGTTAAGTCTGCTCTTGGCAAACAGAGCAAATAATAAAATATTAGATTCAGACAGAAATATTTTTATCTTTGGAATCGTGTGGACAACTTCCCGATTTCTTTTGAAGATATTTAATGAAGACAGATGGCACAGGGCCTTTCCAAGGGAAATGTTACAAAGTACCATAGTGCAGATTCCTAAACCTGGTAAAGAAACCACTACATTGGGGAACCACAGGTTCATTTCAATTATTAATTGTGATATAAAACTTTACTCCTCAGTACTCATGGGAAGATTGAAAGGGATCTTGCCACATATAATACATAAAGATAAGGTGGGATTCATTCAGAATCAGTATGCAAATAATTACACCAGAAAGATCAATGATATAAGACTTAGTGGACGCTAGGTACATTCCCATGTTGACCCGGTCACTGGATGCCGAAAAGGCCTTTGACAGGGTCAACTAGGTGTACCTAGAAGAGGTCATGAAAGCTTATAATAGAGGTTATAATGGCCATGTACTCCAATCCATCTGCTGTTATATCAGGTCAGGGGTTTGTCTCAGAGAGCTTTCATATTAAAAATGGAACTCAGCAGGGATGCCCTTTGGCTTCCTTGCTGTATATTTTAACACTGGAGTCTCTATTGGATTATACAAGAGACCATGATAAAAGGTGTTAAGATGAGTCATCTAGAATGCAAAATATCTGCTTATTCAGATCATCTTGACTAACATCTCCTCAGACATCCGTTGAATCCTTAATAAAAATAATACATAATTGCAGCAAGCTATTTAATTATACATTACATCTAGAAAAGTCTCAAGCTATGTCATTTGAAGTGGACCCAGGGGAATTAAATCTCCTGAAGCCAAATTTTGCTTTTCAGGGTTCGGGCACACCTCCGTGACGTCACACGTGACATCTGGAGGTATCGTTATCTTTTGGTAGGGACCCACATGGTCCATTAAGACCGTGATCGGGTCTCAGCCTTGTGATCGGTGGCCAGGAACAAAATGTGACGGTTTGGTGCTTGCATCGTCTGGGGGTTAAAGATAAATTTGGGGCTACTTGTAGAAATCAATTTCCTTTAACTAGAATTTATTTTATCTTAATTCTTATATGTGTAAGATCAGGGATAAGAAAATAAAAGGCCAATTAGACAAATTGTTGGATGCAAAATATAATAAGAGACTATTGAGAACTTGGTATGACCTTCTCAAAAATTGGTAATCTAATTTGGAGGCATGGAGAAAGGATTTACTAAACCCTACAGACAAGAAGGAATGGTGGGATAGTTGGACTCAAATTAAAAAAATGACTCACTTTCTTTACACTCAGGAACCCCACTATAAGGTAGCATATGGATGGCATTACTCTCCTTCAAAACTTTATAAATTTAAATCTATTGAACAAGGGGATCTACCGAATATGTGGTGGTCCTGTGAGAAGTGAGAAGGGAGAAAATGTGTGGCTGAAGGCATTTGGTCTGATATAGACTGTAGCTGGGATATTAGTCCCTGCGCACCGTCTAAAAGCATGGTTTCATTTTTATCTGGACTGTTTTGTCTTTTTTTCTGATCGATCTTTAGCAGTTCAGATATTAATGGTGGTTAAATTTATAATCGCTAGACAATGGAAAAATCTGGAAGAGATTGATTGGTCTATGATTCCTTCTGAGTGTAACATGTTTGTATATGCGATTAGTTTTGTACTTGAAATAAAAAAATATATATGATAAATAAAAAAAATGCATAGCAAGGGTGCTGCTCTCATCTACTGCACAATATGACTTGGACCTTGAAAAAATTCCTTGTAGTAGAAGCTGAAACTTGGTTCTTTTGGTCTCAGATATAGATTTGCATAATTGGACTGTAATACTGAGTAATGAGAAGATTTGCCCTAAAAATCCAGTGGAAGCTATTCAATAAAACAGTGCAGTTTAGCAAATTGATAACTGACTTGCAAAACACTTGCCAAAATAGAGTTTACTAAATTCTCCAATTTGTCTATTTTGGGACAAATTGTTTGGTCTATATTTTTCTTTGTAGAAAATCCACACCATTCTAGCAGAGTAGTTACTCTGAGCAGCTATGTTAAACCACGAGAAACATAACAGTAAGAGGTAAGGAGGATGGCAAGGGTTGAAAGGGATTATTAATATGGGCTATTTATGGAACGCATGGAAAACAAATGTTACATTCCACAACAAATAATGAAACCAGTAAACAAGTCCTGGCAGGTTGTTCTGGTAAATGCTTTAATAGTTGATACACATCACATCCTGCAGAAGCCCATGAGACTCACTCCAGTCACCTCTGACGATTAGGTCAGGAAGACACTGTTTTCATGGAACGAGGAACATTCAGCTTTACCTTCAGTAAGCCACGTTTGAATACTGATATTCAAGCAGTTCTATTTCCTTAAGATCAAAGAAGTTCCAGGGGCTTACCAACTTCTCAAGCAAACTGCTATAATTCTTAAAGTAACAGGAAAGTTTCTTGACAAGTAAATCCAAGGAGGTGTAAAGTCCTTTTATTACCATGTTGCTTGGCAATGATGGGCCACAATACAAGACCTCTCACGGATCTGTGTAGTGTGGGCACTTATCTGCCTGCCTCCTGATCCATCATGGGTTCACTGAATGCATTTGTGACAATGGCAGAGAGTAGGGTAGCTTACACATGATGCCCTTAAGACATGGTAGCAGTGGCGTAGCGTGGGTTGTCAGCACCCGGGGCAAGGCAAGTAATTTGCGCCCCCTAACCCGTGGATTTTAGCACTCGAGTCTCTTCTACTAGATTAGTTAAAGAAACCCTTACCCCCCAAGCACATGTATTGTTTGTTATGAAAATACTTATGTAATTAAAGTAAAATGCATCTAAATACAAGTTTATTTTCCAACACTTTATTGAGTGCGAACATGCATTACACACATTCTCCACATTTTCAGCAGGTCTATGAATACAAATATACACATGTAGTAACCTAGCATGGGCCATGCTATTATATGTCGTCTCACAACCATCGTAAACGACAAACAATATCAAGAACAAAAACTAAACATCAAAATGGAACCATACCCTGGAGATGATCCAAGACTGGGCTAGATGGAGCCAACTTCCTCAATCCTGTACCTCTAATGTTACCCCCCCCCCCCCCCCCCACACACACACACACACATATGCCATAATTGTTGTGCCATTCAGATGCCAGTAATATTGTAACTTTCGGATGCCAGTAATATTGTGCCAGTCAGAGCCCAGTAATATTGTGCCAGTCAGAGCCTAGTAATATTGTGCCAGTCAGATGCCTGCAATATTGTGCCAGTCAGATGCCTGCAATATTGTGCCAGTCAGAGCCCAGTAATAATGTGCCAGTCAGATACCAGTAATATTGTGCCAGTCAGATACCAGTAATAATGTGCCAGTCAGATACCAGTAATATTGTGCCAGTCAGATACCAATAATATTGTGCCAGTCAGATACCAGGAATATTGTGCCTGTCAGAGCCCAGGAATATTGTGCCTGTCAGAGCCCAGGAATATGGTGCCTGTCAGATGCCTGTAATATTATGCCAGTCAGATGCCTGTAATAGTGTGCAGTCAGAGGCCAGGAATATTGTGCCAGTCAGATGCCTGTAATATTGTGCCAGTCAGATGCCTGTAATATTATGCCAGTCAGATGCCTGTAATATTATGCCAGTCAGATGCTTGTAATAGTGTGCCAGTCAGAGGCCAGGAATATTGTGCCAGTCAGAGGCCTGTAATATTGTGCCAGTCAGATGCCTGTAATATTATGCCAGTCAGATGCCTGTAATATTGTGCCAGTCAGAGCCCAGTAATATAGTGCCAGCCAGATGCCTGTAATATTATGCCAGCCAGATGCCCAGTATTATTGTGCCAGCCAGATGCCCAGTAATATAGTGCCAGTCAGATACCAAGTAATATAGTGCCAATCAGATACCCAGTAATATAGTGCCAATCAGATGCCCAGTAATATAGTGCCAATCAGATGCCAAGTAATATAGTGCCATTCAGATACCCAGTAATATAGTGCCAATCAGATACCCAGTAATATTGTGCCAATCAGATACCCAGTAATATAGTGCCAATCAGATGCCCAGTAATATAGTGCCAATCAGATGCCAAGTAATATAGTGCCATTCAGATACCCAGTAATATAGTGCCAATCAGATACCCAGTAATATTGTGCCAATCAGATACCCAGTAATATAGTGCCAATCAGATACCCAGTAATATTGTGCCAATCAGATACCCAGTAATATAGTGCCAATCAGATACCCAGTAATATTGTGCCAGTCAGATACCCAGTAATATAGTGCCAGTCAGATACCCAGTAATATTGTGCCAATCAGATGCCCAGTAATATTGTGCCAATCAGATACCCAGTAATATAGTGCCATTCAGATACCCAGGAATATAGTGCCAATCAGATGCCAAGTAATATAGTGCCAATCAGATACCCAGTAATATAGTGCCAATCAGATGCCCAGTAATATTGTGCCAATCAGATACCCAGTAATATAGTGCCATTCAGATACCCAGGAATATAGTGCCAATCAGATGCCAAGTAATATAGTGCCAATCAGATACCCAGTAATATAGTGCCAATCAGATGCCCAGTATTATAGTGCCAATCAGATACCCAGTAATATAGTGCCAATCAGATACCCAGTAATATAGTGCCAATCAGATACCCAGTAATATAGTGCCAATCAGATGCCCAGTAATATTGTGCCATTCAGATACCCAGTAATATAGTGCCAATCAGATGCCCAGTAATATAGTGCCAATCAGATACCCAGTAATATTGTGCCAATCAGATACCCAGTAATCTAGTGCCAATCAGATGCCCAGTAATATTGTGCCATTCAGATGCCCAGTAATATTGTGCCAATCAGATACCCAGTAATATAGTGCCAGTCAGATACCCAGTAATATTGTGCCAATCAGATGCCCAGTAATATTGTGCCAATCAGATACCCAGTAATATTGTGCCAATCAGATACCCAGTAATATTGTGCCAATCAGATACCCAGTAATATAGTGCCAATCAGATGCCAAGTAATATAGTGCCAATCAGATACCCAGTAATATAGTGCCAGTCAGATGCCAAGTAATATAGTGCCAATCAGATACCCAGTAATTTAGTGCCAGTCAGATGCCAAGTAATATAGTGCCAGATACCCAGTAATATTGTGCCAATCAGATACCCAGTAATATAGTGCCAGTCAGATACCAGGAATATTGTGCCAGCCAGCCCCCCCCCCCCCGTACTTACATGAAGCTGCTCCGTGTCCCCCGCCGGATGTCTCCTCCGTGCAGTCTTCCCTCTTGCACGGAGGAGGGAAACAGAAACCGGATGTGACGCGACGTCACATCCGGCGGCAGTTTTTTTTTTTTTTTCCGGCCGTCGCATCCATCGGATGCGGCTTGCCGGAAAAAAGCGTTCACAAGCGCAATGCGCTGTGAACGCGGCAGCAGGGGCTGGGGGCCCACGGGACAGCTGCCTTGGGGCCCCCCAGGAGTAAATGGGCCCAGGGCAGCTGACCCGTTTGCCCCGCGTTAAAGACGGCCCTGGCGGCCGCATAGGGCTAGTGCGCCCCCCCAGATATTGCGCCCGGTGCGGCCGGCCCCCCCTGCACCCCCCACGCTACGCCACTGCGTGGTAGGGTGCCAAAGTCCTGGTATGGGAAGACATGCTTTTTAAAAAAGATTTTTAGAAATATTAGGTGTCACCCTTCTGTGACTATGCCTTGATGTGGGGGGTAAATTTAATTATTCTTTGG
Source organism: Pelodytes ibericus (assembly GCA_036172795.1). NCBI lineage: Eukaryota > Metazoa > Chordata > Amphibia > Anura > Pelodytidae > Pelodytes > Pelodytes ibericus. The sequence goes on from CM069861.1 coordinate 127,622,389, forward strand.
CCATGTCATATAAGCAAAACCTCTAATTTATTTTATGTTTATACAAATTAACATTTTTTAAAAATATGTCTTTACCATCATGAATAGTTATGAATCAAAATTTCATTGCGGGCAAGGTTGGGGTGAATTTCAAAAAAACCTGGGTCGAAGATCATGGGTTTCAAATTCCCTTTCAGTGACAATAGCTTGGCTGCCTCCAAGAGGTAATAATTTGGTGGTTTAATGAATTCTCATATATCTTTATGGCATAACTGATTGGCTCCTGAGAGACGATGGGTTGCCCTCCCTCCCCCCAGAGAACCTCAGATGTTCTTATGGTAGGATTTCTCCGCAGGTATGTTTGGAATGTAACTACTGGAAAATGTAAAAGGAAAAAAGGAAAATACTACATAATCATTATAAAAGTGTCAGCTTTAATAGCATTATCTAACTTCATTTTTTGGGGGGGAGTGGTAGATTAACCAGCCGAAAGGGCACTTATTGGGGGAAGCAAAGACATGAAAAATATTTATTCATACAATATGTTTTGCACTGTAGAAATTGCAGATACTCTAGTAACATTAGCAGGGGAAAGTGACCTTAACCCTTCTCAGGAACTTGTAATTGGAATCTTTTCTGCTATCCCATAGGAATGCTGAGGGCAAAACTCAAAAGTATGGAGCAGGAAGTTGGAGGAGCGGAAGTCAAGGGAATGAGTACAAGCAAGTAGCACAGGAGTGTAGACTACAAGGGCAGCTTATTTTTGAGGACAGATCAAAGTTTAAAAGCGGGCATGTATTGGTTAATATAGAGAAAAAACTTAAGATGTTAATATCTCTTCAAAGGTACAAATAGCTTACACTATTTAAAACGTTTGCCTCTATAGGTGAAGCAAAAGTTAAAAAAAAAAAAAAAACTTTAAATCACATCTTTCTCTTAATACTTGCATTTGCTTGCAATTATGCTAACATGGTGTATAGATTTTTTATTATTCACTACATTCACATGATAAACATTGTTTAGGTGATGGCATCCCTTTAAGCAGTAAGACATAGGCACCATTTTATATTGTCCCCACCCAAAAAAATAAATAGAAGTATACATTATAGTGTTAAAGAATGACTTTAGCAGTGGCACAGTGCCAGCAAGTTATTTTCATAAGCTAAACCAATGTTCCCTAAAATATATACCCTTGGGAATCCCACATAATCCAAATTTGAACAAATTATTCTCCTACCCACCTTGATAAGGTAATAAAACTTACATTTAAATACCTCCAATTGATATGGAAGAAGACAGACATTCCAAATAATTGTGCTTCTTTATGTTCCCATAAAATGTAAAGTTAGAATTTGTAAACCAGCGAAAGTACTCTGGGACTTATTAAAACAAGAAAGATTAGACCATTGGTGCAGGAAAGGACCTGGGCAATTTGCCAGATCAACTTTAGAATGAAAGAATATCTGGGTGCTGGAAAAAAAATATTCTGAAAAATGTCAGTTACGCAAAATACCCTGAGAAATGTTGTCAGTATACTCAGTGCAAACAAACTTCTGGTCCTGGAGTGCAGAGATATATAAAAGGTTAGGTACAAGTTACTGGAATATATTTCACTTGCTAAGTGCATACTCTATGATCAGTATAAAGTCTTATAGCTTAAAGTGTCACTCCAGACTAAAATAAAAATTGGACTGATAAATGTATTTTAAAGCATACACTTGTGTAATTATTTGTTGCAGTTACTTTTATTTGCAATATTTAATGTAAAAGCCTATCGTTTGCAGGCTTACTATGGGGACTGATCCAGCCCACACTGGCATCTCCTGCTTTGTGCAAAATAAATTGGCATGACTGCTTAGGCCCATGACTCCCACCTACAATACCCAACCAGACCCAGATCCCAACCAAGCCCAATTAACAACACAACAATGATGGTGGATGATGGCTTGGCCACAGCTTTATTTATCAACCAGCAAATATTACCATAACCTTAAATGACCTGTCAGCTGCATCAGCCTCAGCAGACAGTTGACCCAACAAATGAATCTAGCTCATGAATGAGCTCTAGTCTCCTGGTGACGTCATCGACTGCCAACAGGAAACGGCTCCCCAAGTCTGATAGGGACAAACTAGTCCAAATCAGTGCTGGCGAGGACATTACCGCTACCACATCACCCCTGGGGAATGGAATGTATCATATTCAACCATGCGGTTGAATCCCAAATCATTACACCTAGCATGCAACACTGAAAGACATGTGGAGAACTGGACACCACGGGCTGGGGGCCAAAGGGATAGTAACCGTCGACCACCTGATCAGTTTTGGAAACACCTCACATGAATGCTAACCTGCGAGGGATGGGCTTGGACATCGTCAACCCGCAAGTTAGAATCCGCCAGACGCCACGACTTCTCTGATCCAAAACGTGCTATAAAATAAAATACTTAAAGCAACCTGGAAAATGATGGTCTCAAAATAGGAAAAGCAGAGATCAGGAGAATAGTTAACATGTAATGTAGTAACGTTAGGGAGACCAGGCATCTAGGGTCTGAGGACCTACCTTTTTTCCATCCACGTACGACCTTATGTATTAAAAAATCACGGGTAACAACCTGACCACAAAATGAGTGAAATAAAAAGGACAGAGCAGACAGGTTAAATTCCGCAGTGCAACCCGATGAGCCAGCAGACCTAAGGCAAGCAAGGTAATAAAGTGTAGCAAACAACCGACCTTGATGGGTACCGATACCCCAACTGGGATGAACTGATGACAGCCAACTATGCCACACCTGAAGGTAGGAACGCCATGACTGTTCTGATAGGTAGAACGATTCTGGAAGTAGAACAATTAAGCACGTGGACCACGCTCATGTTATCCGTGTAAAATATAACATGACAGCCAACTGGGAACCCCATAGTTCAACCAACACTATGATAGGAAAAAAGCTCCAAGAAGGTAAGGTTGCGACATAAGTTACTCCCTAACCACTCAGGGGGCCAGGGCTGGGTGTACCAAGCCCCACGGAAGTAAGCACACACACCCACTGAACCAGAGGCATCTGTGTACAAATCCAAATCCTTGTTGGATGATTCCTCTGACTGTACAAAGCTAAAAATTCCTGCCAGATGGACAAATTTGATCAAAGGGGACGAGTGATATGGTGGCGATGGTGGGGTAGCTTTAAACCTGCTGTTGCCAGGGAGAGCAGCTGACAAAAAGCCCAACCCATTAGCATGACCCGACACGCAAAAACCAGGTGGCCAGGAGGGATTGCACTGTGCGGAGAGGAACCTTCTTGGCGCCCTTGACACGGGACACTAAAGTAACCAATACTCACAGTTTTTTGGAAGACGGAAAACCATGGCAACCATGTAAATTTGAATTCCCAAAAAAGACATAACCATGCCAGGGCCCTCCGTTTTCTTCTCTGCAACCGGGACTGAAAAGGATCTGGACACCTCTCGAAAAAAAAGCCCAAACCCTCCTGGCCAACAAAAAGGAAATAATCGAGGTAGTGAAGGAAAGATGATAATCCTGCATCTTTGGCTACTGTCCACTCTAGAAAAGATGCAAAAACTTCAAAATAGTAGCACGATATGGCACAGCCCATGGGCAGACATATATCATAGAAGGAACCATTAAAATGTATACCCAAAAGGTGAAAACAACCCGGATGGATGAGCAGGAGGTGGAAAGCTGACTATGTCTGATTAAGTCTGATTAAGACACTTACAAGAACCAAAAACCCTTGCAGCCAACTGCTGAAGGTACGGGGAAGCCGCTTACCCTTTTTTTTTTTACATGGTCTGTTCCCCCCCAAGGCCTATCCACTCAATCCCTATCCACTGGTAACAGGGATAAGATGCCCACATAATCACCTTGACAAATCTTATCCCTGATATCCTGTAGAACATGAAGCCCCAGCGGGGATACTTCACAAGCAGTTGATGCTAGCAGGAGATTGTGAGGGGGTGGGGTTTAAGGGAACTTGACCTTGGGAAGGGGTCTCCATTCTATCTAGCACTGTTCTAAGGAGCTTAAAAACATCTGCCTGATACCCCAGGGGCCCAGGCTGAATAACTGGGGGTGGTGTGAGTGGTGAGGTGGAACCCGGAGACTCCGTTCTCGTTGGGGCAGCCTGCCCGCTAGGCTTCGTGAGCGAGAGGCTCCACCAAGGTGGAGCTGCGCCTCTGCTGCCCGTTGCCTGCTGTTATGATGATCTCAGGGACATCCAGAATGTTGCCAAATGAAGCAGTTTTACGGTGGCCTCGTTTAGGCTTGATATAGGCTGTGCTAGCAGAAATTCTTGCCTCTAATTCGGACATATCAGCACTCATTCTTTTGTCCTCTGAGGAACCAAGGTTAGAAGGAGGTCTCCCTCGAATTTCGGACAGACTTTCTATGCTGCTCCCTCTTGAGGGCGGCAAACTCAAACGGCCAGGTTCCCCGGACTGTTTGGATTGATTTTTCAAGTGTGGTGCTAATTTACACTCTCTTCGTTTGATTGTTTCATTAGTTGTAAGTGCTTGGAAGTCACTAGGATCGATGTTAATATCACTCTTGTTGCTGGTGTTTGTGGATGTAATATCAATGCAGGATCCTGTACTTCAGGGATCTGTTCTTGGATCCATTCTCTTTAATATTTTTATTAGCGATATTGCAGAAGGTCTTGTTGGCAAAGTATGTCTTTTTGCTGATGATACAAAGATTTGCAGCAGGGTTGATATTCATGGAGGGATAAGCCAAATGGCAAATGATTTAGCTAAACTAGAAAAATGGTCAGAGCAGTGGCAACTGACATTTAATGTGGACAAGTGCAAGATTATGCACCTTGGGCGTAAAAACCCAAAAGCAGAATATAGACTATTTGGTACAGTCCTAACCTCAACATCTGAGGAAAGGGATTTAGGAGTAATAATTTCAGAGGACTTGAAGGTAGGTAGGCAATGCAATAAAGCAGCAGGAAATGCTAGCAGAATGCTTGGTTGCATAGGGAGAGGTATTAGCAGTAGGAAGAGGGAAGTGCTCATGCCATTGTACAGAGCACTGGTGAGACCTCACTTGGAGTATTGTACGCAGTACTGGAGACCGTATCTCCAGAAGGATATTGATACTTTGGAGAGAGTTCAGAGAAGGGCTACTAAACTGGTTCATGGGTTGAAGGATAAAACTTACCAGGAAAGGTTAAAGCATCTTAACATGTATAGCTTGGAGGAAAGACGTAACAGGGGGGATATGATAGAAACATTTAAATACATAAAGGGAATCAACACAGTAAAGGAAGAGAGTATATTTAAAAGAAGAAAAACTACCACAACTAGAGGACATAGTCTTAAATTAGAGGGGCAACGATTTAAAAGTAATATCAGGAAGTATTACTTTACTGAGAGGGTAGTGGATGTATGGAAAAGCCTTCCAGCAGAAGTGGTAGAGGTAAACACAGTCAAGGATTTTAAGCATGCATGGGATAGACACAAGGCTATCCTAGCTATAAGACCGGGAACAGGGGACTAATAAAAGTACTCAAAAAAAAAAATCTGGGCAGACTAGATGGACCGAATGGTTCTTATCTGCCGACACATTCTATGTTTCTATGTGGCCGCCACAGCCATCTTCCGTCCAGTTTTATGCCAAAATCCTCATGGCAGTAGCCATAGATGCTTCCTCCTGGTCGGTGGTCTCAAAATTACTCTTCCCGGGTGGGGGCACTGCATTCAGAGCCTGGGTCCTATCGAGTATATTCTGGAGGGAGGCATTCCCATGTTCTTCCAGGAACAACCTCAGCAGGGACTCCAGTTGCTCAGAGGAGCTGACAACCATCACAAGGCAAAAAAGCACAGCTTATGAGAATAACCCCAAGAGCTGTTTTCGGATCCCGCTGCAGGCACTTACAGCGGGATCCCACCCACTTTGAGTGGCCTCAGTCTGACAGGGAAAATGTAGCCGGTGCTCAAAGCGAGCACCGGCTACATTTTGCTAAATCGCGCTGTGCCAGAACTTCCGGGTTCGGGCACGACTCCGTGACGTCACGCGTGACATCCGGAGGTCTCGCGATTTTTTGGCAGGGACTCACAGGGTCTATTAAGACCCTGATCAGGTCTCTGCCAGAGTGTTCCTGGCTACCGATCACCTTGTGATCGGTGGCCAGGAACAAATCGTGACCTTTTGGTGCTTGCGTCGTTTGGGACGCAAGCACCATGCATCACGTAGGGGTTAAACCAAGGTCATGTTATATTATGGGTAATGCAGATTTGCCAATAGTCATTATTAAGTAATCCTCTTCCTATGATGCTAAGCCAGTCATTTAAAATTGTTTAGCCTACATCCTTTTTGCCTGACGGAACACTGGAGTGAGGTTTTCCTGTGGTCCATTGGGGGCAGCTGGTTGTCTTTGTGCATAATTTGTGCACAAATATCCTTACTATCCTTGAATGTACTCCTAAGTGACTGCAGCAATCAGAGAATGGATATGTTTCATATGTGGAGAATAACAAGGTCCTCTGGGAGTTTAACATCCAGATGGACAGACAGATTCTAGCCAGTCAGTGGCCAGTGATGGTGATAGATGTAGAGGTGCCGAGAGACTGCAACATCAGGAACAAGGAGTATGAGAAGCTGGAGAAGTAGCACGACCTGAAAGAGGAAGTCGAGAGGATGTGGAAAGTGAAGGCCAAAGTGGTCTCAGTAGTGATAGGAGCACTCGGGGCTGTGACACATAAGCTGGGAGAGAGATTTCAAGCTCAGGAACAACATCAAAAGCACTCTGTCCAGCAGAGTACAGTGCTAGGAAAAGATAAGATACTGCACAAACCGCTCAAACTCCCAAGCCTCTGGTAGAGGACCTGAGGCTGAGAAAGACACATATGACACATAAGGGTGTGATAAAATGTATTTTTTAATTTTGTATATACACTATGTATTTATATCTGATTTTCTATTTAATAGTTGTTACAGTATAATTATGAAGATGCAAAAACATTGTTTTCAAAAAAAATATATGTGACATACTTCTAAAATGTGATATTTACTTACTGCTTTTTCATACAATGGCCTTAAATTACTCAAAATACTCACAGGAGTGCATTGCATTCCCTAGATCTTCTGGAAACTTGCATTTTAAATGAGCTTGTTTCCTTCGAAAATGATTATTCAAAGTACAGTAACACATATAGTCTAACCAAAAAAATACTGGCACGTTCAGAACCAAGAGCCCATTAAGTAATGTTAGAACAAATACTGTCAAGACAAGAGTCAGTCTGAGAGCATTTCCTCAGCAGGCCAAAATTGCCATAGTCAATTTGTCCAGTGTAAATATAAATAGTGGAATTGCTGAGAGAATCAAGAAAAATGGGCTGTGGGGATTTCTTGGTTAAGAAATTTTAGTTGAGGTTAAGTTATGCAACTTGCAGAAAACCACTGTGGAGCAATGAATTCACAAGGGGACAGTTGAGGCAGTTTGACCCAAAGTGTTAGCTGCAGGGAGCTTTGTGTCTATTGGAGCAGCACAGCTTATCTTCTACTCATGGTGGTTACTCACTTTCATTGGAAAGTGCCAAGCCTTCGGGAATGGGGGCTGCAAATTACACGGTCTGGCACATATTTCCTGACTCAAAGAAGATGTGACAGGTTCTGTGAGGAAAACACCTTCATTTACCCTTCAAATAACAGGACTGTTTGGTGCACCCATCAGGCCTCATTAAGACAATCAGATAACGAGTTGCAATATAGTGTTACGGTTAAAGAGTGGGAGTAATACATGATGACAAATCTGAAGTAAAATATATACAGCTTGTGTAATCTGATATAATAAATGAAGTTGCATTTAATACATTACCATATTTTGTTTCATGTTTTTTCCCCAAGGGGCAGCAGTCCTTGATTTGTGCATGGTTGGTATTACAAGGATCTTTTACATTTTTCTTTCAGTTATATGTACACTCAAAATGTTCTCATGACAAGTTTTCTACTATAGGATCAGTCTAGTCTAAAAATAACCTACCTATTTCACACATATTTATACTAAATCATTATACAAATGATAAAAATCTGAATACATGTAGTCTAAATAAGTCATTCATAAATATCACTTTGCAGTTTCTACTGATCCTCCCACTTAATTGCAGCATTGGGCTGGAGCGTCAGAGGAAAAAAGCAACAATCAAGGCGTCCCAAATAATCTGTACATTTTTAGGTTGTCAGATCAGTCTGTGATCACAGATCTCCTTCAACACTATATGGGCGCTTGTGTTTAAATGCTATTTTAACAAAAACTGAAAAGCAACAGCACTATTGATACTCTTCAACATATTACTGAGATATACCACAATTAATATTAGTCATCCACTGTGCTCTGAGGAAGCATCCATCAACTTTCCTCTGAGGAAACCAAGGACAAACGTATCAGGATTATCATCAGGGATATTCAGCATCCTTTAAATTTAGTTTGCCAAGTACCATTTTTTTTTGTTTACTGCAATTTGTACTATTTTTGTATATACTTTAAATATTGTTATATTGATAAGTTTATTGAATTATAATTAAAAGATCAAATATTAAAAAAAAAATGTTTTATTTTATATGATCCTTAGTATTTTTACCAAATTGGGTGCTCGCACCTAATACCATAATGTTATGTGTTACTGCCAAACACACCAATATATGTTCAACAACTTTCCCTGAGAATAGTGATACCCCACATGCATAGTTTTGCAAGATTTATGTGGCAGATAAAAAAACATATATATGTTTGGTTTTCAAATGGGACAGAAGATCTAAAAAAGTAAATATCAATAATCAAACAGAATAATTGATCATAAATAGGTATCAAGTCTTTCTGGGTAATAATATAATTAATATTATTAATTGTTGGTTCCCATTTAGGTTATGGTATTAGCTATTCCTGACTCTTCCCAAGAGGACCAGATATCATGACATTTTTTTCAAGGTTTTATGTGTAAATATGTTTCCATTTAAAACTGATCATTTTCCTATCTAATGATACCTGACCGGGTAGGCACACTCGTATATGGTCATTGCAGCTTTTAAATGTGGATATATTGCTTTGCGGACTACATTTCCTGTTATGCTCAGGCATACAAAAGCTAACTTAACATAATATGAAACGTAGTCTGTAGCAGGCACCACAGATCTACCCTGCTTGTAGGCATGCACTTGTGTGGGAGACTAGTTCCTCACTGTTTTCCTCTTCACAGCCTTTCTCTAACCATTACATATATGGAGAAGGAGCAGCTGAAACGGCATAATAATGCAATTGGGGCCCAGCCACTGCTTTGTCTAACTGTCCTGTCTGTCTTTCTATCCAGTTGTCTTCTCTATCAACATATTTTTTGCATACTTCTGTCTATCTTTGAAGATAACAGAGGGCCTGATGAAGTTGCACCATGGGCCACTAAATAGTTTTTGCCCCACCGGTAACAGTCTGCATGGCTGACGTGTCAACATATTAGATTGTTGGATGAGGTTCCAGAAACATTATTGCACTAGGAACCTCCACAGTATTGTTCTTACAATGTCTGGTACATAAAAAGGACAAAATGCAACTCGCTTTTGGACATTATATTCAAGTCGTAGTATAAAGACCTAAACTTTGCTTTTTCTTTTTCATTTATCATTTCTAACTAATAAATAAGAATTAGGGAAGACTGGGAGAAGGGTTTGCCATTTCACTTTTTGCCTCAGGATGAAGTATATATCTGGGAAATAGCTAAAAAAAAACACACAGTCTTGTATGTTGTATTTGGTTACAATCATTATTCAAAATCTCTGAAACAGACTAGTGTAATCCGACTCACAGTATTTATATAAATGAGATAAATCCCAAGCTGTTAATATAATACTTGTATTAACAGCTATCATGGAGTCGTCTGCTTGGGTAGAAGAAACCAATACTTTGCAGGCACGTTAAGACGGAGTGGATGGAAGTCAAAGTTTTTGTTGGCAACACAACATGATTCAAATAGATGATGACGGCTAACCGCTAGCACATGAATATTATCGCGCACTTTATCATTAGACCCTCCTAATTTTGAGGTTCTAAAAAATGCACAAACTGATCCAGAATTTATTTATTGTATTTTAGTTGTATGGGTACAGAAATGTTTGTTTAAGAACTTTTCACATGAAAATAAAATTAACTTTTATTAACTTAAAGAAAAAACAGCCTTTAAATAGTTCTCTGTGGATAATGTTAGTAAAATTATTTAACTCAAATAAGAGTCGCACAGTCATATCTACTTACTGGTAGACAACAATTAACTACACGGAGACTAGGAGGGAGAAATCACACCATGTTTATAATATGTGTTCCAGCAAATAATAATTGTTTTGATGCCCGAGTTCAGTGAACAGCTTAGAATGAACCATTTCCAAATACATCCTAATTACTCTAAATGATAGTTCCTGTGCAAACGGATCCTTTTAGATTATGTTAAAATGCAAAATGAAAATCCTCACATGCTGTGAACTAACAAGTTCCATAAAGCACATCTTTATCTAACTTTGTTTATACAGGACAGTGGTTCATAAATAATGGAGCAGATGACATTATACATGTAATATGTAACACGTGACCGAGGAAATGCATTGAAAATGGAGGAAGCCTCGATATTCACTCAAGTACCCATTATAATGACTCCATTTTCGAACGCTCATCTTTGAATAAAAGCAGATAAATTGTCCGGATTAATTAACCAAAATAATATTTAATTCAAAGTTACTTGCCATTTCTGAAAAATAATATTATTGCATGGCTCAATTACATATCGGTTTCTAGGATTTTCAGATGACTGTCTTCGTAGGCTTCGGTTCTGGTAACACTGACAATGTGCCACTTGGGTTATGTGGTGAACCCACACAGTGGGTGGAATGCATTGGAGGTTAACATTGTTTTTACCCTCCTCAGCGTGTTGAAACATTGGGGTTATGCATAAAATGTCCCAAACTATAAAGTATTGGGAAGTGAAAAAAAGTGCAATCACATGGAGTCATGGAGAGAATCAATATTCCCTATAGTCTCCTTGCTATTAAAATGATAGTTTAATGTAATATCAGTATGGTCCATCAAGTAGGCAGTATACATAATGCATAGATCGGACTATGTGGTCTATACCATGTGGTCAATAGTTAGTCCTGCTGAGCCAATGGCTCCCATGTATAATAATGTTATGCTTGTTTGCATTCTTATTTAAACAGTTTTATTCAATTTAGTAAATATACCATATAAATAGACACAACATAATAGCCAAAATAGCATTTTCAAAGATACTACTCAGATAAAAACATATACATGGTTTACAAACAGAATAATTGATCATAAATAGGTATCAAATCTTTCTGGGTCATAATCCAATTAATATTAGTAATGGTTTGTTCCCATTTAGGTTATGGTTTTAGCTTTTCTTGACTCTTCCCAGGGGGACCAGATATCATGATATTTTAACAAGGTCTTATGTGTCAGATAAAAATATGTTCCCCTGGATATTGAAAGATAATGAAACAGTTAACCTGTAAAAGAACCTTTCCTTACCATCAGGAATTTTATATATATATATATATATATATATATATATATATATATATATATATATATATATATATATCTATACATCTATCTCTCTCTCTCTCTCTAAATATATACAGGGAGTGCAGAATTATTAGGCAAATGAGTATTTTGACCACATCATCCTCTTTATGCATGTTGTCTTACTCCAAGCTGTATAGGCTCGAAAGCCTACTACCAATTAAGCATATTAGGTGATGTGCATCTCTGTAATGAGAAGGGGTGTGGTCTAATGACATCAACACCCTATATCAGGTGTGCATAATTATTAGGCAACTTTCTTTCCTTTGGCAAAATAGGTCAAAAGAAGGACTTGACAGGCTCAGAAAAGTTAAAAATAGTGATATATATTGCAGAGGGATGCAGCACTCTTAAAATTGCAAAGCTTCTGAAGCGTGATCATCGAACAATCAAGCGTTTCATTCAAAATAAGTCAACAGGGTCGCAAGAAGCGTGTGGAAAAACCAAGGCGCAAAATAACTGCCCATGAACTGAGAAAAGTCAAGCGTGCAGCTGCCACGATGCCACTTGCCACCAGTTTGGCCATATTTCAGAGCTGCAACATCACTGGAGTGCCCAAAAGCACAAGGTGTGCAATACTCAGAGACATGGCCAAGGTAAGAAAGGCTGAAAGACGACCACCACAAGACACACAAGCTGAAACGTCAAGACTGGGCCAAGAAATATCTCAAGACTGATTTTTCTAAGGTTTTATGGACTGATGAAATGAGAGTGAGTCTTGATGGGCCAGATGGATGGGCCCGTGGCTGGATTGGTAAAGGGCAGAGAGCTCCAGTCCGACTCAGACGCCAGCAAGGTGGAGGTGGAGTACTGGTTTGGGCTGGTATCATCAAAGATGAGCTTGTGGGGCCTTTTCGGGTTGAGGATGGAGTCAAGCTCAACTCCCAGTCCTACTGCCAGTTCCTGGAAGACACCTTCTTCAAGCAGTTGTACAGGAAGAAGTCTGCATCCTTCAAGAAAAACATGATTTTCATGCAGGACAATGCTCCATCACACGCGTCCAAGTACTCCACAGCGTGGCTGGCAAGAAAGGGTATAAAAGAAGAAAATCTAATGACATGGCCTCCTTGTTCACCTGATCTGAACCCCATTGAGCACCTGTGATCCATCATCAAATGTGAGATTTACAAGGGGGGAAAACAGTACACCTCTCTGAACAGTGTCTGGGAGGCTGTGGTTGCTGCTGCATGCAATGTTGATGGTGAACAGATCAAAACACTGACAGAATCCATGTATGGCAGGCTTTTGAGTGTCCTTGCAAAGAAAGGTGGCTATATTGGTCACTGATTTGTTTTTGTTTTGTTTCTGAATGTCAGAAATGTATATTTGTGAATGTTGAGATGTTATATTGGTTTCACTGGTAAAAATAAATAATTGAAATGGGTATATATTTGTTTTTTTGTTAAGTTGCCTAATAATTATGCACAGTAATAGTCACCTGCACACACAGATATCCCCCTAAAATAGCTAAAACTAAAAACAAACTAAAAACTACTTCCAAAAATATTCAGCTTTGATATTAATGAGTTTTTTGGGTTCATTGAGAACATGGTTGTTGTTCAATAATAAAATTAATCCTCAAAAATACAACTTGCCTAATAATTCTGCACTCCCTGTATATATATATATATATATATATATATAAAATAAGATCCATCTATCTATACATCTCTCTCTCTCTCTCTATAAAATAACATAACTCTCCCAGTGTATGAATGGAGAATGAATGGATATATGTGAGGTGATCCTACGGAATGTTATTTAATGGGTATTTAAATATAAGAAATGTACTATTGATGATTTTTTTTTTTTTTTTATAAAAGAAGCTCCTTAATAATGTTTGTATATTTTTCCATTTAAAACTGATAGTTTTCTTGTATATCTCGTATTTTTCATTTTCCTAGCCAAACACATTTTAGAGGCCAAGTATACATTAATGGCAAGTGGGATACTGATGTAAAAAAAAAAAAAAATTCTTAGGTGATAGGGCTAGGTCTCTAAAAGAGCTCTTTCAAAATACAAGTAATTTATGTTTTAAGAAAGCCCAAATCTCTACATTTCCACTACATATATGTTGCATTGCCAACATTTATTTGTATTTGATGAAAACTATAGTAAACAGAGGTGAAATACACCATGGGTGAAAAATGAAAAACGACACTCTCCTCACAATACTGCTGCCCCCGGCAAAGTGCTTCTCCAGGACTTCTACACAAAACAGTACTCCATATTTGGGGCACATGTAGATGTAGGGAAAAAATATATAGAACATCTTCAATTTCTATCGTTTTTGGTCGTTGAGGATCCCAGGAAACGTGCCCATTTCCCCTTGTAGTGAGAAGCTTAAGTCTGTGGGTGTACTCATATTAGTAAGCGCACACTGCACTTTTCTTATTCTGTGTCACACTATGTATGTGTTTTAATATATTTTAGATGTACCTACACAAGTGAGGATTTAAGCTTGTTTTGTGAGTGCAATAATCCCACACCACAAACCATTTTCTGTGTATAAAGTGTTACACTATAGTGTTCTATATTTTTTCACTTCATGTACTTGTGCCCTGTTTTTGGACTACTGTATTGATGAAATCGGTGAATAGTAGATGGGCCCATGTACCACCTATGCAGTTTTTAAAATTGAATTTCATGTAGATTAACACAGTGTACAGCCTTCATTGTCATTTTCCATGACCGAAACCATTCCTAGAAAGGAAAGGAACGATTGATATCCAATTCCCATTTCGTAATTTGGGATAATTTCTCACCTTTATTATCCTTTGAAATTTAAGATAATAATTAAGACATTTGTCTAATTTTATGATTTTGGTCTATAAATATGTCCAAAGAAAAATGTGATGAAATATGGTTCATTCCCCCAAAATGTTGTATTATTATATAAGTAAATTTATCTTTAAAGGATAAACCATATTTTTGATGCAATTTAATAAATGAAAGCAGATAAGATTCAGAATACCATTGCAACAAATTATTTTTATTCACCAGTTTCCTCAATGTTAAACTGTAAGACTTTAATTGGAGTGCTTCATGTAAGGCAGAGCCGCTTTAAGATCCTAGTGGGCCCTGGGCAAAGTGTTTAGCAGTGGGCCCCCTACAATTTGTAAATGTAAACTTTTTAATATTATATGCAACCATTTTCATATCACATTCAACTATTTGTATATGTAATAAACATGTTAATGAAAAATTACATTTCTTGCTTTTATTACATTTTTCTTCACCCACATTGCACCTAAAGGACTTAACACAACACCATACCATATCCACAGCGCTTGCCATGCACTTAGATTGCACCCACATGATTTGGCATGCCAGTGTCAATTTATTACACAGAACATACCCCAGTGTCAATTTGCCACATAGAACATACCACAGTGAAACTTTCCCTCACAGAACAGGCCCTGCAGAACATGCCACAGGGTCACTTTGCCCCATAGCACATGTTATTTTGCCCCACAGAATCAATTTGCCAATAAAAATGAGCCGCAGTCATTTACCAATTAACATGCCACAATCAGTTTTCCATTGACATATGCAACAGCCAGTTTGCCCATAAAAATATGCCACGGTTTGTCCATTAATATGCTTTTGTTAGTTTTCAAATTAATACGCCACTGTTCATTGGCCCACTAATATGCCACTGTTCATTGGCCCACTAATATGCCACTGTTCATTGGCCCACTAATATGCCACAGCCAATATGCCCACTAAGTATGCCCAGTATAATGCCACAGCCAGGATGCCCAGTAATATGCCACAGCCAGGATGCCCAGTAATATGCCACAGCCATGATGCCCAGTAATATGCCACAGCCAGTATGAACAGTAATATGCCACAGCCAGTATGCCCAGTACAATGCCACAGCCAGTATGACCTGTAAGATGCCACAGCCAGTATGCCCAGTATGATGCCACAGCCAGTATTCCCAGAATGATGCCACAGCAAGATCCCCAGTAATATGCCACAACCAGTATGCACAGTATAATGCCACAGCCAGTATACCCAGGTATATGCCACAGCTAGTATGCCCAGTAATATGCCACAACCAGTATGCCCAGTAATATGCCACTGCTAGATTGCCCAGTAATATGCCACAGACAGTTTTCCCAATAAATAATCCCCACTCCCCCGTACTTACCTTGCTGCTGCTATCTCGGCCGCCTCCTCCGCAGTCTTCTCTAAACGCTGCATGCATAGCGTGCCTGGAGGAGGGACAAACAGCTGCCGGATATGACTTGCTGTCATATCCGGCAGCACTAAGACTAAGCCGAAGCGCATCCGCTGGATGCGCCGGCTGCTGCACGTGACTGTCATACCAAGCCACGCTGCCATAAACAGGAGACATTACAGACGTGTTTAAAACTTATTTCTCTCTTATTTTGTGCTTTCAGGTGAAATTCTGCTAACACAATGCACAGTGTACAGATAATTTCTCATTCATTTTTATTCTCTACATAAACATTGTTTAGGGTGACAGAGTCTCTTTAACCGAGCCCTGGAGCCGAGTTTAAACCAAATCAAAACTCTATTAAAGTTTAGACAATCCAAAGAAAGTCATCATGTCATTGAATGGTAAATACAAATCGTATAGTAATAGCTCACTATAAACTAATACGTTTAAAAATAGTTCTGGAATTACCTTGGTTATAAAGATAAAATCTCTCTGCATGGCCATTTAAACACATTTGTAAAGAATCTCATTTTATATAAACCTGTAAAACTGTACAAAGTGACTGCTAAAATTACATGCCAACATTATTCAAATCAGTAAATCTGTACCCTTTTAATATTACATTTTTCACAGACAGTTGTAGGGAGGTTATAGTTATAGTTATATCAGTTTTATCCTGTTCCACATCAAAGCTCCACAGATCACTTTATAAAAATGTCTTTTTAGTATTAAATGCAAAAGGTTCATCTTAGGAGCCTTCCATCAGTTGGTGCTTATAATTACGGGACACAAAGTGGAACCTAAAGTATATCATGGTTTCTAAACTATTTATAAGCTCAGCTCTGCATTTAATTAAACAGGAATCCCTTGAAGAGTCCAGTGGTGTTGCTACGAGGGGGCCATGGCCCCCATTTATTATATCCACTCCCTCATGTGGTCCCCAATTGAAATGGGGGAGTAGGCAGGGGGATGAGGGTGCCCAAGTGCACAGACATCCACTCAGACTGGCTCTCGCTCCCTACAGGTCTGCAGGTCATGTGGCCTGCATTTAGATGCCTGAGAGGCACGGATCTACAGCCAGGTGCTGGGGTAGGTCCTGGGTGCCCTCTGCGTGCTGGGGAAGGTCCTGGGTGCCCTCTGCATGCTGGGGCAGGTCCTCGTTGCCCTCTGTGTGCTGGGGAAGGTCCTCGTTGCCCTCTGTGTGCTAAGGAAGGTCCTGGTTGCCCTCTACATGCTGGGGCAGGTACTGGTTGCCCTCTGCGTGCTGGGGCAGGTCACGGTTGCCATCTGCATGCTGGGGCCATTCACGGATGCCATCTGCATGCTGGGGCCAGTCACGGATGCCATCTGCATGCTGGGGCCAGTCACGGATGCCATCTGCATGCTGGGGACGGTCATGGTTGACATCTGCATGCTGAGGCAGGTCATGGTTGCCATCTGCATGCTGAGGCAGGTCATGGTTGCCATCTGCATGCTGAGGCAGGTCATGGTTGCCATCTGCATGCTGAGGCAGGTCATGGTTGCCATCTGCATGCTGGGTGCCAATTGGCTGGTGTGGTAAGGCCTCTGTGCTATCTGGCTGCTTTGGTAAATACTGGGTGTCATTTTGGTGTTGGGGCAAGTCCTATGAGTGCAAAATGCATGCTAGAGCAAGTCCTGTGAGTGCCATCTTGGTACTGAGATAAGGTGCTGGGGCAGTTCATGGCTGCCATCTGCATGCTCGAGGAAGTCCTGTTAGTGCCATCTGGGTGCAATCTACATGCTAGGATAAATCCTGGGTGCTGGGGCAGGTCCTGTGAGTGCAATCTGGATGCAGTGGTAAGTCATGGGTACCATTTAAATGCTAAGATAAGTACCGAGTGTCATATGGGTGATGGGGGTAGTCCTATGAGTGCTATCTGGATGAAGGGGCAAGTCATGTGAGTGCTCTCTGGGTGCTGGGGAAATACCTGTGAGTGCCATCTGGGTGCTGGGACAATACCCATGAGTGCCCTCTGGGTGTTGGGTCAAGTCCTTTGGGTGCCATCTGCATGCTGGGGCAAGTTCTGTGGGTGCCATCTGAATGCTGGGACAAGTCCTTTGGGTGCCATCTGCATGCTGGGGCAAGTTCTGTGGGTGCCATCTGCATGTTGGGACAAGTCCTATGAGTGCCATCTGCATGCTGGGACAAGCCCTGTGGGTGACATCTGCATGCTGGGGCAAGTCCTATGGGTGCCATCTGCATTCTGGAACAAGTCCTGTGGGTGTCATCTGCATGCTGGGGCAACTCCTGGGTGCCATTTGGTGAAAGTCTGGGTACCATCAAGGGTGGTGGGGTAATCCCAGGTTACCATCTGGATGCTGGGCAAGTCCGGGTTACCAAATGGGTGCTGGGAAAGTACTGGTTGCCATGTATAAATTGATCTGTTGTATAAGTGTTTTTCAGAAAAATAGTGCTGAAGTGCCTCCGTCTTTAAGCAGAGCTAACCAGAGGATAACAAAAGATTATCTCTGTCTAAAATAAATACAAAAAATTACAGCATACTGCAAGTGTTACTTTGTCTCTTCCAATTATGTCACATTTCTCACTATTTCCTAGATATATTATATCCCCCTTAGAAAAGCAGCAATTGTTATTTGCTTTTTCAACTAACATGTCAAAAAAAGATAATCTATGTAGGGAAATTATCAATGCTAGACTTTAAATGTTAATGGCACCTTAATAACACATAAAAGAGAAATCATTTGGTATGTGATGTTGTTCCTATATCTATATGTTCAGCAATCATTGCAATACCTCTGGGTGAAACGATGTTTGGTTTCATTAAGTAATTTAGTCATCAGGAACAATTTCTTTGTGGTATGAGTATCAAGTGAACCAATTGTATTTATTGTGATGTCATTTTTATATATTTCTCAGGCGCCTGCACCATTCTATTCTATCTATATCAGACGAAATAGAAGCAAGCCACAGAAATTGTGCATCTTCTTTTTCTGTACTTATGGTACATAGAGAAAGGTCAGTGGATGACTGAACACTTTATGTGTTACAGTTTATGAGTAAGGTAAGGCCATGGTTGGCTTCAAAAATATAAAGTATTAAACGAAGATACTCAGTGCTCCCTTACTATGTGTTCATTAAATAAAGATTATACACCTTTTCTATATATGCCTGCATTTTTTTTGCTTCAAGTTGCCCCAGAGCCATCTTGTTCCTATGTTGATGTATAGCACTGAATACACTGCAGAACCTGAAGGTTCATGGGGTAAGCGTCCATTTGGGTGTTTTTTTTCCTACAGATACCAGCTAGGCACATTATCAGTCTCACGCTCTATAACCACAAAGTGTTAAGTAGAATTGATAACCTAAATTATATAATGGTTTTCTTCGACACAATATCTACTACACTGGAAAGTAGTGCGTATTAGGTTTTTAATAATGCTTCTTGTCATTATGACTTTTTTTTAAGCTGTTATGAGAAAATACATTTATTATACTTATTTACGCCCTTCACCTGTTATTGTTTTTTCTTATTTCATTATTCTTACTCTGTTATTTTCATCATTTACTATGGCTTGGATTATATCATATTATTGTACGTTGTTTATTATGTGCATATTTATTGTATGTTTTAATTGATCTATTAAAAGCAATTTTTTACATTTGCTTTATCTGGTGTGCAGCCTCTTTGTATAGATTGTCTTGCGATCTTTTAACAAGAACCCACAGAGTCTATAAAGATCTTGTCAATCACTCCGTGACTGGGCCAGTAACACAAAATAGTTTTTGACCTTAAGAACATAAGCATCATCCGGCATCAATAAGTTAAAACGATAATGCTACATTCTAAATTAAAGTAGCACATCATGACTTAAGTGTCCACTGCCTGTTCATGTCCATTTGCATAACGTTTATCACGATTTATAATGTGCACCATCGACATAACGTTTTATTGCATACTGAGCACCCACATTGTTGTGGGGTTGCATAGAAGGAAACTATTTATATTACTGGTGTCAATGTTAATATATACACACTAATAATATAAATTAGGAGCTCTCATTGAAATTGTCAAAAGGAAATAAGACGGGCGGACACAGGAGGTGTTTCTCATGGTATGGGCCAACTGCACAGATGTTTGCATGCAAGAGTAAAAGGTGAAAATGCTCAGCTGGATCCACAGCTGGTGACAATACAGATTCACAAAGGGAGGAAGTCTGCTGTTTGGAAGAGCTAGCAAGCTATATGGTCATACATTATTAACAGTTATATCACTCTAATGTGTTTAAAGATCAATATAGATGTCAGTTTATATTGAAAACTCTGTGATGTGCTTTTATTTAATAAATGCTTGTATTTCTGTCTGTCTATTTCGCTCTGCTAGGAAATCACATACCTTCAAATAGTCTTAGATGACACTTCTGTAAAGAATAGAAATCCTACATGCAAATATGTAACCTATATGACAGAACCAGGACATCATACTGAATGCAGTTCTTATCATCGAGTGAACAGCACATGGATGACCACTCAAACCACAGATTTGACAGCTGGGAGGAAATGCCATTTGAGATTCTGCCTACAATTCCCACGATGCCTCCTGCCTCCAACCCTAATGGTTAGGGTTAACACTAGGGGGCTTAGGGATAGAGTAAGAGTAAAGATTAAGTATATAGATTACAGCTAACCCATTATCTTACCCCATCATTCACATTTCACACCATTGGAGGTGGGATGCATCATGGGAAGTGTAGTAGTTGACGGTATTTCCTCCATCCCAGGTTTGAGTGATCACGCACATGCACAGTTCACTCTGACATTTTGTCAGAATACAGGCAATGTGATGATTGGAAAATATAGAATATTAAAGCTGTTGCAATGGCGACAGGAAACAGATTTAAAATGCCAAGCCCTTATTGCCACTAATTACTCTGTGGAACTGATGAGAGCGTGTCAAATATATCTTATAATTTATTTGAAAGTGGGGTAAATAAAACATTTGTCTGTAATTCATTGACTAAAAAGAGTGACATGCATTTCCACATCATAATTTTGTATTTTTCAGCTTTATTATGGCAAATTATTTAAATTGTTTGAACAAAAACAATAAACTATATTCTAAATCCCTTCACCAATAAATCACTGATCAGTAGTTTATTGCAATAATTAAAAAAAAAACGTTCATGAGTGATGATTACTAAAAGCCTTTAATTACAAAAGTTTTGTGATAGTTTAGGAATCCTGCCAAATATGATTGATAATTTTAGTCATAAACAAGCTAAATTCCAGTACGTGCCAAAAGTCAAGGACACTGCTCCCTGAAGTGGTACATATTCATGCTTTAGCTATATAGTAGAGAGTGAAAACAGTGGGATTGAAAAAAGACAGAGTAAACTTCCAGGGCTGATAATTATCACTCTCAATGTTCACAATTTGAAACCAGACACATCTTAGTGAATGCTCTGCATCTGGGCCCTCGAGTTTGACTGTACTGTTTCCTGTACAACATGGCCATGTCAAACTTGTGGCAACCCAAATGGCGAACATGAACCCAAAAATGAATGCAGAAGCTGTATGTGCTTTGGGACAAAGACAACAATTATGAAATCATGAATATTTTAAATCATCTGCAGATACCAAGAACATACATGTTTTACATAAATATTACATTGATTTATACAACTGCAAAAATTTGGACAATACTTGGTACAGCATATACGATTACATTACATGAAAAGACAGACCAATAGCTGAACACAATATTGACATAGCATTTAGTATTACGCTGGGTAAATAAATAACAATGAGTGATGGGATGTGTTTATGTATGTTCTGGTAGCTAAATTGCCAAATTCAATGAAAGAATGTGCAATATCACAATAATTTGAAGAAGCTAAACTCAAGACAAACTGGAAAGGAAAATCTATTTTTCCAGTGAAAAAAATATTTTAATATCAGAATTGGCAATGATAAATGACATATGATAGGGATTGAAGTGCAAACTATATTACAATAGTCATATAGCACTGATCTGAAATGTTATATTTGTACAGATAAAATAGGAGTTTAAACACAATCTTAATGTGCTTTAAGGTCTCAAACGTGAACAGGGCAACCATCACGGGAGTACAGCTGGTACAACAGTAAGGGATCCAGCTGTCCTTGGCCGAGGCGGGTGCATGGGCTGCACTCTGCCCAGGCAGAAAAATCAGTCCTAGTATTTTATCAGCCAGTATTTTATCGGCGCAGCTGCTGATCAGTGTTCTGGAACTGGTGTCAGAGGTGTCATTGGGGTGAGGAGAGTAGAGTGGGTAAAATATGCAAATATATATTTGAATGATGTGCACGTGGTGCATGCACTGTGTGTATATGTGCCGATAAAGTCCAAGGAGGAAAGCGCAGGCTTAATTACAGCTGTGTCCTGTGTTCTGGCAGGAAAAGTAGAAGCACTGACAGCTGTAAGGAGGAGTGAGCAGTTGATCCACCAGACACTAGGGATGGGCTGGCTGCTGAATGTGAGATCTGCAGTGACTGTGCAGCATGCAAAATTTGAACACCTTCCCTGCAGTGAGTGATCACTTATGGGGAAGATCACTGCATAGGGAAGAGTAGCTGCTGATGTGGCTGATGGGGGATAGCAAAGGTAGAATGGAGAAGTATCTGTAGAAAAGAGGGCAATGAGGGGGAGGTTTGGGGGAGAGGGATCTGAGCAATGTGGGAAAGGGGTCTGTGTAATAGGGCAGCAAGGTCTAGGTGGTGGGAGTGGACTGTGTAAGAAGAGGCATAATGAAAAGGGACAGCGGGTGAGCAAGATGAAAATAAACAGATCCTCCTTGGCTACTATAAAATACAATTTTGCTGTAACAGATTATACCATAACATTTAAGAAGCATGCTCCTTACTGGTATTATGGTGTGTAACATTTACTATATTTTACCTTTGTAAACTTGACTCAAGTAAAGCCATAAAATGATATAAATAAAGTTTGTGCATGTGTTTGGTAAGTGCACGAAAGTGAATAAAAATATCTGAAATAGAAAATAATCAACACATGGTGGTTCACAGTGCACTATTTTGATACATTTCTTATATTGTGAGCATTTCTTTATTTATATTTATTCCTTTATTAATTATTTTCTATTTCATATATTTGTATTCCCTTTCCCAAATGATTTTTAAAAAATGTATTTACAATATATTTCTAGCCCATTGGTCTTACATATATTGTGTCAATTTACACTGTGCGCTGGAGATTATTTTTCTCTCTTTTACTACAGTTACCATTACGCTCAGCCAGAATCATGTTAGCAGTTTGGCTGAGACTCGTGGGAATTGTAGTTAACAGTATACTGATAAATGTTATCTGTTACAGTACCCATGGTTCTTAGCCAGCCAAAAGTATTCCATTATGCTGTCTGAGCATCATATGTATGGTAGTCCACAGCAATAGTTACTCACAGTAACTTCATTTACAGGGAGTGCAGAATTATTAGGCAAGTTGTATTTTTGAGGATTAATTTTATTATTGAACAACAACCATGTTCTCAATGAACCCAAAACACTCATTAATATCAAAGCTGAATATTTTTGGAAGTAGTTTTTAGTTTGTTTTTAGTTTTAGCTATTTTAGGGGGATATCTGTGTGTGCAGGTGACTATTACTGTGCATAATTATTAGGCAACTTAACAAAAAACAAATATATACCCATTTCAATTATTTATTTTTACCAGTGAAACCAATATAACATCTCAACATTCACAAATATTAATTTCTGACATTCAAAAACAAAACAAAAACAAATCAGTGACCAATATAGCCACCTTTCTTTGCAAGAACACTCAAAAGCCTGCCATCCATGGATTCTGTCAGTGTTTTGATCTGTTCACCATCAACATTGCGTGCAACAGCAACCACAGCCTCCCAGACACTGTTCAGAGAGGTGTACTGTTTTCCCTCCTTGTAAATCTCACATTTGATGATGGACCACAGGTTCTCAATGGGGTTCAGATCAGGTGAACAAGGAGGCCATGTCATTAGATTTTCTTCTTTTATACCCTTTCTTGCCAGCCACGCTGTGGAGTACTTGGACGCGTGTGATGGAGCATTGTCCTGCATGAAAATCATGTTTTTCTTGAAGGATGCAGACTTCTTCCTGTACCACTGCTTGAAGAAGGTGTCTTCCAGGAACTGGCAGTAGGACTGGGAGTTGAGCTTGACTCCATCCTCAACCCGAAAAGGCCCCACAAGCTCATCTTTGATGATACCAGCCCAAACCAGTACTCCACCTCCACCTTGCTGGCATCTGAGTCGGACTGGAGCTCTCTGCCCTTTACCAATCCAGCCACGGGCCCATCCATCTGGCCCATCAAGACTCACTCTCATTTCATCAGTCCATAAAAACTTAGAAAAATCAGTCTTGAGATATTTCTTGGCCCAGTCTTGACGTTTCAGCTTGTGTGTCTTGTTCAGTGGTGATCGTCTTTCAGCCTTTCTTACCTTGGCCATGTCTCTGAGTATTGCACACCTTGTGCTTTTGGGCACTCCAGTGATGTTGCAGCTCTGAAATATGGCCAAACTGGTGGCAAGTGGCATCATGGCAGCTGCACGCTTGACTTTTCTCAGTTCATGGGCAGTTATTTTGCGCCTTGGTTTTTCCACACGCTTCTTGCGACCCTGTTGACTATTTTGAATGAAACGCTTGATTGTTCGATGATCACGCTTCAGAAGCTTTGCAATTTTAAGAGTGCTGCATCCCTCTGCAATATATATCACTATTTTTAACTTTTCTGAGCCTGTCAAGTCCTTCTTTTGACCTATTTTGCCAAAGGAAAGAAAGTTGCCTAATAATTATGCACACCTGATATAGGGTGTTGATGTAATTAGACCACACCCCTTCTCATTACAGAGATGCACATCACCTAATATGCTTAATTGGTAGTAGGCTTTCGAGCCAGCATGGAGTAAGACAACGTGCATAAAGAGGATGATGTGGTCAAAATACTCATTTGCCTAATAATTCTGCACTCCCTGTAGAAGTGGAGGTTATATTATGACAGGGGGCCCAGCAATATCTGGTGTTGGCTCTGAATGTGAACATATATTTTACTTAATTTGGTTGGATAAAGATTAAAAACAACTTTGTTATGTGAATTTGTTATTTCAGCTATAAATAAAACAGATTCATCAAACCTAGCCATCTAAATTTAGTTTTTGACATTTTATTTACATATTTAACTGTAATTCTGGGGAATTTTATTCTGCTGTCATGTATTTATTTATATATATATGCCTCACCAGTGTTTTAATGTTAAAAGGTGATGTTCCACATAGCATGACTCCAGGGGCAATTGCCCCCCAGGCCGCCCTAAGGTTTTTAAAACACGGCCGCTGGGCCAGTGTTATTAAAAAAAAAAAAACGCGCTTGCAGGCAGAGACGGAGGTGAGAAGGGATCGGAAGATCCCCTCTCACCTCCGCTCTGCCTGCAAAGCTGCATGGGGAGCCGAAAAGGCAGCACAGAGAAACCTCCGTGCTGCCTGTTCGGCTCCCCGTGCAGTGTGCCGACACGGAAGTGCCGACAGTCACGTGATCGGCGCTCTGACGTCAGACGCGCGCCGATCACGTGACCTGTCGGCACAACCGCCGGGAGGCCGAACAGGCAGCGTGGAGGGACCATGCTGCCTGCCGCTAGCCACCAGGGAAGTCCTCCTGCCACTAGCCACCAGGGAAGTCCTGCCACTAGCCACCAGGGAAAAAGGTAAGGGGGGGGTGGCCAAAAAAAACTGGCATATTATTGGGCAAATTGGCTGCGGCATATTACATGGCAAATAAGACTGGCATATTATTGGGCAAATTGGCTGGGGCATATTACATGGCAAATAAGACTGGCATATTATTGGGCAAATTGGCTGGGGCATATTACATGGCAAATAAGACTGGCATATTATTGGGCAAATTGGCTGGGGCATATTACATGGCAAATAAGACTGGCATATTATTGGGCAAATTGGCTGGGGAATATTACATGGCAAATAACACTGGCATATTATTGGGCAAATTGGCTGGGGAATATTACATGGCAAATAAGACTGGCATATTATTGGGCAAATTGGCTGGTGCATATTACATGGCAAATAAGACTGGCATATTATTGGGCAAATTGGCTGGGGCATATTACATGGCAAATAAGACTGGCATATTATTGGGCAAAATGGCTGGGGAATATTACATGGCAAATAAGACTGGCATATTATTGGGCAAATTGGCTGGTGCATATTACATGGCAAATAAGACTGGCATATTATTGGGCAAATTGGCTGGGGCATATTACATGGCAAATAACACTGGCATATTATTGGGCAAATTGGCTGGGGAATATTACATGGCAAATAAGACTGGCATATTATTGGGCAAAATGGCTGGGGAATATTAAATGGCATTTAACTCTGGCATATTGGGCAAATTAGCAGGGGCATATTAAATTGCAGATAACCTTGGAATATTATTGGGCAAATTTACTGAGTCATATTAAATTGCAGAATAACACTGGCATATTATGGGACAAATTGGCTGGGGAATATTAATGGCAAATAATATTGGAAATGTGTATGTAATGGGGTGATGGATGCATGTAAATGTGGTGATGGGTCATGTCCTGGTGTGCAACATGGGTTATGGGTCATGTCGTAGGTGTGCAACGTGGGTGGGGGGGGGTGCTCAAATTTTGGGATATTGGGTGTCTAAATCCTGGCATGTTGAGGGGCATAATCCTGGCATATTGAGGGGAAAATCCTGGCATATTGAGGGGGCATCATCTTGGCATATTGAGGGGAAAATCCTGGCATATTGGGTGTCTAAATCCTGGCATATTGAGGGGCATAATCCTGGCATATTGAGGGGCATAATCCTGGCATATTGAGGGGCATAATCCTGGCATATTTAGGGGAAAATCCTGGCATATTGAGGGGGCATCATCTTGGCATATTGAGGAGAAAATCCTGGCATATTGGGTGTCTAAATCCTGGCATGTTGAGGGGCATAATCCTGGCATACTGAGGGGCATAATCCTGGCATTTTGTAAGGGAAAATTCTAGCATATTAAATGGCAAATCCTGGTATATTGTGGGGGAAAATCCTGGCAATATTCGTTATAAAACAAGGAAAAGATGACCGTGGATGGGGAGGCGATTCGATGGTGCAATGGGCCACTTGACTGGATTTGGCCCCCAGGCCTAAGGCTGCCAGCCCTCCCCTGCATGACTCTATATAAAGTGCTGCATCATGTAAAGGGAAGGGAAAGAGAGCCCCTATACTCCCTCCTACTGGGTTGGTGCACTTGATATAGCAAATCTCCATATACAATGCATTCACAATGATGGTCAATGACAGGGTTTGCTCTGATGAATCTGTATAATCAGCCACAAATCCTATAAATAGATATTTACACAAACACATTTATACTTGTCTGATGATAGTGAAGTGTGATATATCAGAGGAAAAGGCATGATATGTTATCATATTACACCTCATCTCCAGCACAGAATACCATATCAAAAGCACATCATACCATATGTCATACCTCAGTATAAGCACATAGATTATGAGGCAGCCAAACGCCTTTCAGGTTTTATACAAATATCAGGTCTCACGATTTTGTGTGCTGCTGTGTGTGCGATGTAATCTGGTTTATGGGTAATTGTAGAAAATTATTATTTTTTTTTTTTTTAAGTAAAACCTGCACACAGAGTAACTAATATTATAATAATAATAATAGCGCAGTCATTTATATGTTTGTACCATATCAGCTACTATAAACTAAAGTTACCATGATGTTGATGATCATGCTGGATAAGCATCATAGGGACTGTGGTTTACAACAGCTGTGATGCCAGTGTTTAGCCACTACTACTAATAGGGTTGCCACCTTTTCTTCAGAAAAATACCGTCCCTGCTACTGCCTCCATAGACTTAGCATTGGCCTCAAGCCGATTTGTTAGCGGCCAGATGGCAACCATAACTACTAATCAATACTTATACATGAATCAAGTTAAATATCCACTTCAAAATGCATTGGACAAATTACATAATTCTTCAAGAGCCTTTCAAATTGAATCGAATTAGGGTAGTTGTAGTCCAGAAACCGTTGTACACAAAATGAACTGTCAAACTGTTTACACATAGCTTCCCTGAGGCCAACTACTAGAATAATATAATTTGTATATTCTGTAACTATAGTTAATTTAAATATACAAAGTTACATAGTCTTTTAATCGGTATATATCCACCTTAAGAATGTTGAAGAAGCCAATTTGCTTGGAACCACTTTGCAGATGGTGAATTTGCCAAATGCCAGGACCATGAATGTAGGGAAGTTCAATATCATCACCATCATTACTTTTGCATTCAGTAACATCTGCTAAAGAGTACCATTGTCCTCAAACATTTATATTTTACCTCGATTCACAGCTGGTAGCCAGACACCACACAATTCATAAGGTGATGACAATGTATAACCCATGCAGTACTAACAATTGTGACTGATACATTTATTTTAAAATAAATTCTAATTGCTAAAAAAAAAGAAAAAAGTGTGCCATACTATTTTGCACTACATAAAGTACCTCTGTAGGAAAATAATTAACGTATGTGTAGTTGAAATATTTCATCAAGTGTAGATGTTTTATATAGAAAATCTTCAATGGAATAATAACAATAAAGTACCTTATAGGGCACTCTTTGAACCTTTGGGAGAAGGGGGACATATTGTTTGGAATGTTTGTCACACATTCATTCATCTTGGATTAAATGAAAGGAGATTTGACCCAAGATTCCAAACATGTCTGCAGCCTGTTGGTTAACAGTACACCGTAACACAGGAAGTCAGGAAGAATTGAACCCACGGTACAGCATAGGTATAGAAGTACCGGAAGGTAGAACACCCAGGCGTTATGGCATTCATCCTGTCAGTAGGATTGCCACCTTTTCTTCAGAAAAATACCGGCCTTGGGACTGTCTCCATAGACTTAACATTGGCCTGAAGCCAATTTTTTACCGGCCTGCCGGTAAAATACCGGCCAGGTGGCAACCCTATCTGTCAGCCATGTATCCAAAGGTTGAGCCCAGGATAACTGCCAAGAATTTGCGCAGCACTACCCAAAACCAGGCACAAGGGAGTACACTAGCAGCTACTAGAACAAGTTAAGGCAGACAAAGTGGAAGGATTGGACAAGAGAAGAGGTGAAAAGGCAGTCCAGGATTGGGGCAAGCAGAACAGCGGATGTAGTGATGGCAAGATGTGTGAAGACGACAAGGTGTGGGTGTCCTTGAGGATGCCACACCAGAGATTACAGGCTTAAGCAAGCTATGTTATTTATAGTCTTTCATTAAAGCATTTCTATTATAAACATCTAAACTTGTTGCAAACTTTCAATTAAACATAAGTTTATTTTGTTTGTTTTTTACTCCTGTTTTCCTTTAATAAATGTATATTTCTTCTTTTAAAATAAACTAAGCATTCTTATCCTATGTTGTATATTATAATGCAGTGTGTGCTTTTAAACAAAAGAGCCCCCCAAACATAATTCACTCACTTTCTAAGTGACAGATGTATTGGCTACTAAATCTGTTCTGATAAGAACATGTGAGGCGATAGCTTGGTAGGCAATTCTTTACACATATGGAGCTGTATATCTGTCTTAATAAACATCCTTATCATCCACGTTTGGCTGTAAATAATCTCTGCCTGCAACAGCCACAGGATCTAAAGCATGCTGGTATGCAGAAAATGCTTGTTTTGTTAAAGACCTAAGCTGTTGTCATTTGTGATCATGGTCTGTGTTATGTTTATAGAAAAACCCACAAGGGATAAATGCATAGAAATGAATAAATTAGGTTGAGCTAAACAATATAATATAGTAATAATAATCAGCCTGGGCCTAGTTATCATGATAGACAATAACAAGCAAAGTTTGATTTTCATATATTTTATACTGCTTTGATACAGAGAATTTCTCCCAGGCAAGTTTTGCGATATTAAGTACAAGGTTATTTCCCCATTTCCTAGCACACTATTTGTGTCTGATTGCTCATCTTAGGTGGCACTGTGGAATGTAGGTTGTAAAATGGTGGAATGTGACAGTAGGATTTCATTACTAGTCGCTTTGGTTTTTCTTGTAGCTGCAAGGTATACCTCAGAGTTGAGACTAAGTTGTTTTGAGTGCTGGAGACCTCCGCTTGAGTCTCGATTGTTCACTAGTGCATATAGTCAGTAGAGAGGACCTAATTAGAACATTAAAAAGTATGTATAAGCCCTTTTAACCCTATACTAAGGGATACCTATTAGAACCACAAGTGAAAAGAAGTCTTAGTAGCAGTACGAATTACTGGGGACTATTAAACTAACTAGTGAATAATGTTTGATGCAATGAAAACACTAACAAAGCATAATGGCAACTCACTGCTGTGTTATGCTGATACCAAACAATCACGTTGTTTAACATGCAAAATTGATTTATGTCACCACCATCCACCCTTTAAATAAAAGCAAGGGGGCTGGAGATGTAAATGTGGGAGAGCCCCATCCCCCGAAATATATCGTGGTCAAGGACTGTTCAAATGCCCTGGCTGCCTGCTAACAACCTAAGGCTGACAATATGGCCCCCCCTAAAAATTGTGTGGCCAGGGGCTGGCCAAAAGCCCATATATTTAACCTGTGGCTGGCCAAATGCTCCCGTATCCCCACTAATAACCTGGGAGTTTGCC
The DNA here is from genome assembly GCA_036172795.1 of Pelodytes ibericus. Lineage (NCBI taxonomy): Eukaryota > Metazoa > Chordata > Amphibia > Anura > Pelodytidae > Pelodytes > Pelodytes ibericus. Next base: position 127,652,896 of record CM069861.1, read on the forward strand.
AGCTGCTGATATGTCCTCTGCCCCCCATCAATATCCCAGGGCCCATCTTTATGACCTAGGACCGGGGCTGAACGATGGGTCCCTCCTTTATAACATTACATTGTTCGTGAATAAGGGATCCATATCTCCAGCCCCTGGTACGCGACTGTTAGGGGAACCTAGGCCATATTAGCAGCTTCTGGCAGTGCAATTGTTATATGGGGCATAGAAGAGGTGGAGCACCTGCCAGCTACCTGAGCTTGTAAGTGGTTCCAGAGGACCCTGGAAACTATTTTGTAGCTGTTGGACTGACCCTTTCCAAGTAGTAGTGGAGAACTATGTGTAGTCCCCACAGCACTGATTTTACCAACAAATTATTTGCAGTAAGTAAACTTTGCACAGTTTCGTTTTTTTCCATGTAGGTGTTAATGGGCAACAATGCACCTTTAACACAGTTCACTGAATTTGCCTTTTTGCATTACTTGTGATTACTTAATGATTTTATTGCACCCGTTAATGCATTTATCGGAGGACATTGAACCAGTTTTGACTGTTAATGTATTCAATTTAGTTTTTTTTTACATTAACAAATCATTGATTTTACTTATTATGTTAGATAATTTAAGCTATTTGTTGGGCAGTCTTTGTACAAATATATCAGTGTTCCTACTGTTAAGCTGTGGTTATATTCGCCTCTATACACTCAGCACACAGCTTTTCCACCAATCACAGTATATCCATGCTCTTGCACCATTATAAATTGTGCACCTGTGCCACTTACAATTTTAACTGGCAGATCTTCAGTATACATCTGTATAGTAATGCCTAGTAATACATGGTTTGATGGTTTGTGGTGTTACAGAGAGAGTACACTGCAGTGGTTACTGTGATTGAAAAATGAATAATTTAGAAAGGTAGTGAATAGAAGTCAGCAAGATACTAGATTAAAAGGATATAAGAGAAGACAGAAAGGAGACATGATAGAAACGTTCAAATATGTTTAGGGATTAAAGCATACTCATTAAAATCAGAACTAGAGGCACAATTTTAGGTTGCAGTTGAATAAATTAAAATAATGAGAAAACACTTCCACAGAAAGAGTAGTAGATACCTGAAACATTCTTCCAGTTGACATAGAAAAAGTTAACACAATATAATTTGAGTATGCCCAATATAAATCTAAAGAAACAAATAAATAAAATAAGTCAGAAAGTATATTATAAGTAGACTAAACAGGTTCTTAATAGAAATCACAATCTATGTTTCTATTACTTTACAACTTTAATGTTCCTAGCAGGTGATGCATTCTCCACTACCACTGGGTTATAATTCTTCACTTGTGACTGAAGACTGGGAACATGAAGTCTATAACCTGAAAAATGATCCTGCCTCTACATAGGTGTGAGAAACCTTTTCTTCTCGCAGTGCATTCATTAAACCGTGAATTGTAGATAACTGACCGTCAATTTGCAAAACTTAGACCAAACTTAGATGGGAATGTTTGCCAATTTTGCATTTTCTGTCTGTTTTGTACTTCTACAACCAATTAATTCCTTAGTTAATAAACCGCCATGTTGCATGTAAGTGTCCTGATCCATGTTACCAACACTTGTCATTTTCCTAGAGCTGATGCTGTTCATATCTGAAAGGTCAGACAGAAGGTTATTGTCCTGCTTTGTGGCACTTACACTAGCATTAGGATTAGGTTTTAAATGCAGAAATACAATGTTTTTATTTACATCAATAGTAGCTGCATAGCAAGCAACATGCTCAGTGTTTCACTATTTACTGTAAGTTACGGTATATATATTTTAGATTTTTAAGGATTTATTCACTAAAGGTAAAATATTAGGCAAGGGGGATACACTATGCTTCGCACTAAGGGATGATACGTGTTTATCATTAGGTCCTGTGTATTTGGTGCAGATCATGCATATCTAAGAGCAAGGAATAAAAAAAATATGTATACATTGTGTGCATATGTATAAAATAAGGGACATGTATATTTTAAATGTGTCTATTGTGTCTCCCGCTTATGACATCACCTGTGGCTTGATATGCCAATGTGTTTCCATCACAACGGGGAAATGTTCCCTAAGGAAACCCGAACGAAAGACAAATGCGTTGGCTTGTTTCTTGTTGCTCTGAGGCTTCTGTGGTGACTTATATGCTATTGACAAAAACAAAGCCGAAAGCGTATATTTCCGTTGTGGAATGACAGTACCAGCTCTACTTTTGTACATAGAGTTGCGTTTCGCATTCACCTACAGCTGTTAAGTTTTCTAGTCCTCCGGCCCCATGTTTTTACCACTGAAATCCTTGTGGCTGCAGGCAGTGCTTTATTTATTTCATTTTATTTATTTTGTTTTATGTCATATTCAATCACAAGTTAATTTTGGATCTTACATCCTTGTGGGCCGTCTTCATTTATATGTAAACTTTTGTGCTGCTCCATTTGACTCCACATGGAGAATGTTTTGTGAGTAGCTCTAATATTATCATTTATACAGCTATTTTGTGTATTGCGTACTACTCAATATACTTTCCTGTGCTTTTGCAGACATTATCGGTGGGATCATCCTCATTTTCCCCCCGTTTTTATGTTTTAATATAGTAAGTGCTTTTTATATAGCACTATTTGGTGCCATTTTTTTTTATTTATTTTTTTTGGAAGGTTTTATTTTGTCTTGTCTTTGTGGTCCTCTATGTTTTTGTGTGTTGTTGTTAATCCTTGCTGCACCAAGTATTAGCCTCTCTTTGGCCACCTCTGTATCTGTGTATATTTCTCAGTGGAGGCTGTCATGCCCTCTCCAGAGTACAGAGGCACAAACACATGGTATCTACATAGCAGTAAAGGACATGTATTTCCCAGTCACTGGTTAATCCCCCACTGTACCCAAGGGGAATCTGTGCTGTCTGGTTTTTCTCTATAACAGAAGCTGCAAAAACCTCTAAATACTAGTTTTCATCATGAAGTAAGTAGTTCAGAAATAGCCCACTACACATTTTGTTACTGTCCTATGGTTAGAAAAATGCCTCTAAAGATGGGCACCTAGCCATCGTGTAGACGATTCAAAGCTAACTGGATGCTAAGGAACACGGAAAGAATTGTGCGTACGTATGCATTCAGAGCTATTATCTATATAGCACTTATCAATTGGTTTTTTTTCACAGAATAATCTATTTTCAGACAAAAGGATCTGCAGATCAATACTGGTCAAATAATTTGTTTGGTCTCTAGCAGAGTAAAAGTGCACAGAATGAAAAAAGATTCCTTAAACAAGTTAAACAAAATGTGGTCTGTTATTTGAATGCACAAATAGCATGAGTATTACAGATTGTAAGCACACAGCTGACATTTACAGTTGGACATATCCAGCAATTCCCCAACTGAACATAATGGGGGAAGTACTGTGCACCTGTGCAATGTGAGAAGTGAAGCACAGTGATTCCCAAAATGCTGGTCATATGTCTTTATGAGAGCCCACTGATTGTCTCTGAGATGCCTAAAGTACATTGTGGAAGGATCCATCACTGGCAGGGCTGGCCAAATACATTGTGCTGCCTGGGTCAAAGGATAATATGCTGTTGTCCCCTCACCCCACCACTAAAACGACCAAAACATGCCCACATTCATTATGATGTATCATGATAATTAAAACTAAAAGGAAACTTATCAGGAACAGCACTGTGTCTCTGTGCAAGAAATAACTTTAAGATGCCAATGAGCAGTAAATGCATAAACTTTGTATATCATGCCAAAGAGGTTTAAATGCATACATTTATTATATCATGCCAATGATGTTTAAATGCATACACTACAGGGAGTGCAGAATTATTAGGCAAGTTGTATTTTTGAGGATTAATTTTGTTATTGAACAACAACCATGTTCTCAATGAACCCAAAAAACTCATTAATATCAAAGCTGAATATTTTTGGAAGTAGTTTTTAGTTTTAGCTATTTTAGGGGGATATCTGTGTGTGCAGGTGACTATTACTGTGCATAATTATTAGGCAACTTAACAAAAAACAAATATATACCCATTTCAATTATTTATTTTTACCAGTGAAACCAATATAACATCTCAACATTCACAAATATAAATTTCTGACATTCAAAAACAAAACAAAAACAAATCAGTGACCAATATAGCCACCTTTCTTTGCAAGGACACTCAAAAGCCTGCCATCCATGGATTCTGTCAGTGTTTTGATCTGTTCACCATCAACATTGCGTGCAGCAGCAACCACAGCCTCCCAGACACTGTTCAGAGAGGTGTACTGTTTTCCCTCCTTGTAAATCTCACATTTGATGATGGACCACAGGTTCTCAATGGGGTTCAGATCAGGTGAACAAGGAGGCCATGTCATTAGATTTTCTTCTTTTATACCCTTTCTTGCCAGCCACGCTGTGGAGTACTTGGACGCGTGTGATGGAGCATTGTCCTGCATGAAAATCATGTTTTTCTTGAAGGATGCAGACTTCTTCCTGTACCACTGCTTGAAGAAGGTGTCTTCCAGGAACTGGCAGTAGGACTGGGAGTTGAGCTTGACTCCATCCTCAACCCGAAAAGGCCCCACAAGCTCATCTTTGATGATACCAGCCCAAACTAGTACTCCACCTCCACCTTGCTGGCGTCTGAGTCGGACTGGAGCTCTCTGCCCTTTACCAATCCAGCCACGGGCCCATCCATCTGGCCCATCAAGACTCACTCTCATTTCATCAGTCCATAAAACCTTAGAAAAATCAGTCTTGAGATATTTCTTGGCCCAGTCTTGACGTTTCAGCTTGTGTGTCTTGTTCAGTGGTGGTCGTCTTTCAGCCTTTCTTACCTTGCCCATGTCTCTGAGTATTGCACACCTTGTGCTTTTGGGCACTCCAGTGATGTTGCAGCTCTGAAATATGGCCAAACTGGTGGCAAGTGGCATCGTGGCAGCTGCACTCTTGACTTTTCTCAGTTCATGGGCAGTTATTTTGCGCCTTGGTTGTTCCACACGCTTCTTGCGACCCTGTTGACTATTTTGAATGAAACGCTTGATTGTTCGATGATCACGGTTCAGAAGCTTTGCAATTTTAAGAGTGCTGCATCCCTCTGCAAGATATCTCACTATTTTTGACTTTTCTGAGCCTGTCAAGTCCTTCTTTTGACCCATTTTGCCAAAGGAAAGGAAGTTGCCTAATAATTATGCACACCTGATATAGGGTGTTGATGTCATTAGACCACACCCCTTCTCATTACAGAGATGCACATCACCTAATATGCTTAATTGGTAGTAGGCTTTCGAGCCTATACAGCTTGGAGTAAGACAACATGCATAAAGAGGATGATGTGGTCAAAACACTCATTTGCCTAATAATTCTGCACTCCCTGTATATGTTATCAATGAGTAGTAAAATGCATAAATATACTTAGCTGGGACTGGTCCTCACCCTGGCACTGCCTCATGTCAAACTTTCTTCTTACTAAGCACAGTGCTGTATTTACCGCGAGTAGGGTGGCAAATTTTGGGGGGCGGCAGCCATCGCTCTGCCTGCCAGGCTGCACGGGGAGCTGAACAGGCAGCACAGAGAAACCTCCGTGCTGCCTGTTCGGCTCCCCGTGCAGTGTGACACGGAAGTGCCGACAGTCACGTGACGGGCGCGCTGACGTCATACGCGCGCCCGGTCACGTGACCTGTCGGCACAATCGCCGGGGAGCCGAACAGGCAGCATGGAGGGACCATGCTGCCTGCCACTAGCCACCAGGGAAAGGTAAGTGCTGATGGGAGTCAGAGTGTGTGTGATGGGAGACAGTGTGTGTGACTGAGTGTGATGGGAGTCAGAGTGTGTGTGATGGGAGACAGTGTGTGTGACTGAGTGTGATGGGAGTCAGAGTGTGTGTGATGGGAGACAGTGTGTGTGACTGAGTGTGATGGGAGTCAGAGTGTGTGTGATGGGAGACAGTGTGTGTGACTGAGTGTGATGGGAGTCAGAGTGTGTGTGATGGGAGACAGTGTGTGTGACTGGTTGTGATGGGAGTCAGAGTGTGTGTGATGGGAGACAGTGTGTGTGACTGAGTGTGATGGGAGTCAGAGTGTGTGTGATGGGAGACAGTGTGTGTGACTGAGTGTGATGGGAGTAGGAGTGTGTGACTGAGTGTGATGGGAGTAGGAGTGTGTGTGTGATGGGAGTATGAGCTTGATGCGAGTCTGAATGTTATGTGTGATGTGGGGTCATGAAATGGAGGTGATGTGGCATGTCTTAGGTGTGTAACGTGGGTGTGCAGCTTGGGTAGGGGGGTGCCCGGATTTTGTCTGCCTAGGGCAGCACAAAATCAAGATACACCACTGACTAAGCACCCACCCGGAATTCACACTCAGAGATGTATATCTCTCTCTCATGTCCTCCTATGTATCCTCAACATGCCCGTTTTGTATTTCTCTCTACTAATTATGCCCCCCTTACGTATTTATCTCTTTCCCTCCCCTGCCCCCCTAGGTATGTATATCTCCCCCTCATTCACCCTATATATACGGTATCCCCCACCCTCATTCACCATATATTGGTCTCTCCCCCAGGGGCATACCGGGCCCCTGAGTGACATGTGTGCTGCTAGTCCGGAGCACACCTGTCTCTCAGGGGCAAAATGTATTTTGTGTATTTACGCGGTTTGCATGCCCCAATACATCGGTGGGGCCGAAGGCAAATGTGAATTCGGCATCAGCGTCACTGACTCTACTGCCAATTCAACCAGCAAAAAAAGTATAATTGGCAGAGTGAGTGACAAATTCGCAGTTGCCGTCGGATTCCGGGGATGGTGTGCTGTCTGTACGGAGCACACAAACCCCGGAAATATAGAGCACAGCCCCATATGTGCAGCGCACATATGGAGCATCCACGCCTACTCTCCCCTATAAATGTCACTCTCACCCACATTCACACTTTATATGTCACTCTCCCCCTCATCTCCCGATATATCTCTCTCCCCCTCATGCCCACCTATTTGTTTTTCTCCTAATTTAGGCATTTGCTTGCAATTCTGGCAACACAATGTATAGATAATTGTAAATCATTGTATACTCTACAATCACAGTAACAATAATATTTAGGTGACACAGTCACTTTGTTTATTTTAAAGTTGTAAATAGCAAAAAAAAAAAAAAAAAAAAAAAAATATATATATATATATATATGTGTGTGTATATGTGTGTGTGTCTATGTTTATACCTATATGGAAATTACAAATCAATACCAAATCAGCAAAACCCCCCAAAAAAGTGGAACTATTTAACACCAGTAATTCTATGGTGTTGAAGCTGTGCTTGCATAAATTGAGGTTAAAAATGTGTGATGAAGTAAGCACTCTGTACCTTTAATACAATATTATTTAAAAGCAGCAATAAATTCGTTAGGCATTGCACTTGCATGAATTAAATTTATTGTATTGTCCAAATATGTCTGCATTACAATTGTTTACCTCATTCTATGTGTTGTGTTTTAGTCCCTCTATTCATTTTATAATATAAAATGTCAATAAAAGAAAGACCAGTACAAATGAGCTGCCACCTTTCCCAGGCCTCTGTTTAGGAGACATTGTCTGGATTTCCCCTTAATGGTGTTAGCAACTTGAAAACTCAACTTCTTGTCACTTTAACATGATAACGGGCACCAAAATAGCACAGGGACAGAAGAGAATACCTTGTTTGAACAAGACAGGGACGTGAATAAGTCATTAACGGCTGTTAAGTGGATGATAACGCAGAGATCAGAAATCCTACAGACATAGGGTCGTGAATAATTCTAGAATGTTTAGAGACACCCTCACCTCCATCTAAATATCTCAGAATCATATGTAATTGACAGTGACTACCCTTTGGCACTCCACGTGCTGTTATAACATTTCCCATGATGTTCAGCCAACAAAACGGATGGCTGAGAATCATGAGATGTGCATTCCACAGCAGCTGCAGTACCAATCCATAATGATATAATAGCTAACCTTTGGCACTCCAATTGTTGAGCATTCACTTCTCTATTATGCATAACATTCCAGCCTGGCTGAGAGTCATGTGAAATGTAGTCTCAACCACTGGAGTATTAACTAACCCTTGCTGCAAAACATGTTTGAAATAAAGTACATTGTGTCTGCAGCATGCAGATTTATCTCTGCCCATGCAGGCTACTGTATGCATGTGAATAAGCAGCAGCCAGAGTAATTGGGGGAGGGACCAGCTAGAGGGAAAGAGCAGACCAAACCACTCTGACAACAAGATTGTGTATAGAATTACATAGAAGCTTTATTTTCCACATTCCCCTGTGTGACAGGTCTATGTCTGGTTTACTTACCCTAAACAGCCTTCTGCTTACCCATCCCTTGTTACTGCTCCAGTGGACCTGTTTCCAGGGGAGGGGTGAAGGTAAGTGCCCCCTCTTGTCTCCCACTACTGACGCCAATGATATGTGGGCCCTTACCTATACTACTCATATGAAAAGTACTCTCAGTGGGTTTGTGCCTAGCTGTAACAGGAAGGTGTCTCTACACATCAACTTAACGAACGGAGCAACTTTTTTCTATTCATACACTAGGTATCAAGAGTTCCATACCAGATATCAGTCAATTGGGAACATCACCATGGTCCCAGTGCAGCTTACATTCCGGCAAAAAACATGGGATTTATAGTATGGGATTCCCAACCAAACAGTAAGCCTGATCAGGCAACCTTACAGTGGACTAGTTCTATGTGAATCTTTTTATTGCATTTTAGATTACGTATTCCATCCACTCAATGACACTTCATGTATACAAATAACTACCCAATGATAAGGTTACCTGATCTGTTTTATCGTGTATTTTTTTTACAAGCCAACTTAATAAAATTTCAGTACAATGTTGTTAAATATGATAATGGAAACTGGCATATATTTCATACTATGGTTTTAGATTTTCAGTCAAACATAGGGTTAAAAAGAAGCGTAGACTGGTCTGTTCAGTGTAGTGCTGTTATACAAGGTAGGATATTAGCAATTCACAATGCTGAGAAGAGCAGCTATGGACATTTTGTGATGCAATTCAGTTCAACCAATAATATATAGGTTAAAAATCCAGTTCAATCTATATATGTGTAAATAAACATGATTGGGTAGTTTCTGGTAGGAACAGATAGTATAGGCAATGAGATAACCGGGGGTCAAATGCTAAATATATAGTCAACCACATTAAGCCTGTTAAATATATTCAATACAAGGGAAGGGAATGGGTAAAAGGCGGATCTGCGGATCCAGCCGGATCCAAACATTTTCACTTATAAATGTATGTTATTGTTGCATATTTAATATATATAGATCTGGATCCTTCCAGCTCTGTGCATATTTCACATTTACACAGCCGGATCCACAAATATTTCACATTTACACAGCCAGATCCATGCATATTTCACATTTACACAGCCGGATCCACAAATATTTCACATTTACACAGCCAGATCCATGCATATTTCACATTTACACAGCCGGATCCACAAATATTTCACATTTACACAGCCGGATCCATGCATATTTCACATTTAGACAGCCGGATCCACGAATATTTCACATTTACACAGCCGGATCCATGCATATTTCACATTTAGACAGCCGTATCCACAAATATTTCACATTTACACAGCCGGATCCATGTATATTTCACATTTAGACAGCCGGATCCATGCATATTTCACATTTAGACAGCCGGATCCATGCATATTTCACATTTACACAGCCGGATCCATGCATATTTCACATTTAGACAGCCGGATCCATGCATATTTCACATTTACACATGCGGATCCATGCATATTTCACATTTACACAGCCGGATCCACAAATATTTCACATTTAGAAAGCCGGATCCACAAATATTTCACATTTACACAGCCGGATCCATGCATATTTCACATTTACACAGCCGGATCCACAAATATTTCACATTTACACAGCCGGATCCATGCATATTTCACATTTAGACAGCCGGATCCACGAATATTTCACATTTACACAGCCGGATCCATGCATATTTCACATTTAGACAGCCGTATCCACAAATATTTCACATTTACACAGCCGGATCCATGCATATTTCACATTTACACAGCCGGATCCATGCATATTTCACATTTACACAGCTGGATCCATGCAAATTTCACATTTAGACAGTCGGATCCACAAATATTTCACATTTACACAGCCGGATCCATGCATATTTCACATTTAGACAGCCGGATCCATACATATTTCACATTTACACAGCCGGATCCATGCATATTTCACAGTTACACAGCCGGATCCATACATATTTCACATTTACACAGCCGGATCCATGTATATTTCACATTTAGACAGCCGGATCCATGCATATTTCACATTTAGACAGCCGGATCCATGCATATTTCACATTTACACAGCCGGATCCATGCATATTTCACATTTAGACAGCCGGATCCATGCATATTTCACATTTACACATGCGGATCCATGCATATTTCACATTTACACAGCCGGATCCATGCATATTTCACATTTAGACAGCCGGATCCACAAATATTTCACATTTAACCCCTTAACGCATGTGGACGTATGTATACGTCCTGAAAAGCATGGTCCTTAAGGACCATGAGGACGTATATATTAGACATGTGCATTCGTTTTCGGACGAATGCATTTTCGGACGAAAATAGCATTTTCGTCCATTCGTCCGAAAAACGAATAACGAAAATTTTAACTAACAAAATCCGAATGAACGAATGGTTAATAAACGAAAATCATTCGTTCATTCGTCCATTCGTGCAATTGGCATTCTAAACCGAAATAGAGTCGGTTTACAATACCAATAGCATTGTACTACATTCCATAAACCGACATGAATGACTTTCGGTTTATGGAATGCATGTAATGCTATTAGCTTCCTATAAACCGAAATTGAGTTCCCATTCATACGAATAGGTCAATTGACCTATTCGTATGAATGGGGACTCTTTCGGTTTATAGAAAGCCAATAGCAGCATGTATTCTATAAGCCGAAAGTCTTTAAAACAAACGACGTTCGGTTTATAGAATACATGTAATGCTATTGCTGTTCTATAAGCCGAAAGACATTCGGCTTATAGAACAGCAATAGCATTACATGCATTCTATAAACCGAACGTCGTTCGTTTTAAAGACTTTCGGCTTATAGAATACTATTGGCATTCTATAAACCTAACTAGAGTCCCTCCTCATTCATAAGAATTTCTTATGAATGGGGACTCGACTCTAGTTCGGTTTATAGAAAGCCAATAGTATTCTATAAGCCGAAAGTCTTTAAAACGAACGACGTTCGGTTTATAGAATACATGTAATGCTATTGCTAAACTATAAACCGAACGACTTTCGGTTTATAGAATAGCCATAGGATTACATGTAGTACATAAGCCGAAAGTCTATAAACCGAAAGTCGTTCGGTTTATAGGCTGTCGGCATTTAACTATACAGAGACAGAGTCTCCATTCATAAAATTATGAATGGAGACTTTGTCTCCGTGTAGTAAAATGCCGAAAGTCTATAAACCGAACGATCGGTTTATAGACTTTCGGCTTATGTAATACATGTAATCCTATGGCTATTCTATAAACCGAAAGTTCGGTTTATAGAATAGCAATAGGAATACATGTATTCCATAAGCCGACAGCCTATAAACCGAACGTTCGGTTTATAGGCTGTGGGCATTTTACTACACGGAGACAAAGTCTCCATTCATAATTTTATGAATGGAGACTCTGTCTCCGTATAGTTAAATGCCCACAGCCTATAAACCGAACGTTCGGTTTATAGGCTGTGGGCATTTAACTATACGGAGACAAAGTCTCCATTCATAATTTTATGAATGGAGACTCTGTCTCCGTATAGTTAAATGCTATTGTATTCTATAAACCGACTCTATTTCGGCTTATAGAATGCAATAGTACTACGAATGGACGAATGAACGAATGATTTTCCTTTATTAACCATTCGTTCATTCGGCTTTAGTTAGCTTAGCATTTTCGTTCTTCGTTTTTCGGGCGAATGGACGAAAATGCAATTTTCGGACGAAAATGCATTCGTCCGAAAACGAATGCACATGTCTAGTATATATTCACATGTAAATTGCTTTTTAAATAAAAAATTATGATATAAAAAAATCTTGTTTTTATTTCCTTTTATGTGACAATGCTGCCTCTCTCTTTCCCTTGCCCCCAGATTTGTCGCTCTCCCCCCCTTAGTGTTGTCTCTCTCTCACCCTCCCTTTGGCTCCCCCCTCGCTCCCCTTGTGTCTGTCTCTTCCCCCCTTCCCTCCCCTTGTTTCTCTCTGCCCCCCCCCCCCTTGTTATTCTGTCCCCCCCTCACCTGTTTCTTGCTCCCTGGTGGCTAGTGGGGGCAGCCGGGGGATGTATGCACTATACATAATAGACGGAAGTGTCGGGCAGCATGGAGGTTGTCTGCACGATTCGTGCAGACATCCCCCAGCTGCCCGATTCTCCCTGGTGGCTAGCGAGGGAGCGGAGGATGTCTGCGCGATGAGCGAGACCTCTCCTGCTGCCGCCCGGCATGACCGCCGGGACTTCTATGATGAAGCTGGGTACTTCCGGCTTCCTCATAAAAGTCCTGGCTGTCGTTCCGGGCGGCAGCAGGGGAGTTCTCGCTCATCGCGCAGACATCCACCGCTGCCTCGCTAGCCACCAGGGAGAATCGGGCAGCTGGGGGATGTCTGCACGAATCGTGCAGACAACCTCCATGCTGCCCGACACTTCCGTCTATTATGTATAGTGCATACATCCCCCGGCTGCCCCCACTAGCCACCAGGGAGCAAGAAACAGGTGAGGGGGGGACAGAATAACAAGGGGGGGGGGGGCAGAGAGAAACAAGGGGAGGGAAGGGGGGAAGAGACAGACACAAGGGGAGCGAGGGGGGAGCCAAAGGGAGGGTGAGAGAGAGACAACACTAAAGGGGGGAGAGCGACAAATCTGGGGGCAAGGGAAAGAGAGAGGCAGCATTGTCACATAAAAGGAAATAAAAACAAGATTTTTTTATATCATAATTTTTTATTAAAAAAGCAATTTACATGTGAATATATACTAGACCTGTGCATTCGTTTTCGGACGAATGCATTTTCGTCCATTCGCCCCAAAAACGAAGAACGAAAATGCTAAGCTAACTAAAGCCGAATGAACGAATGGTTAATAAAGGAAAATCATTCGTTCATTCGTCCATTCGTAGTACTATTGCATTCTATAAGCCGAAATAGAGTCGGTTTATAGAATACAATAGCATTTAACTATACGGAGACAGAGTCTCCATTCTTAAATTTATGAATGGAGACAAACGTATAGTTAAAAGCCGACAGCCTATAAACCGAACGTTCGGTTTATAGGCTGTGGGCATTTAACTATACGGAGACAGAGTCTCCATTCATAAAATTATAAATGGAGACTTTGTCTCCGTATAGTTAAAAGCCGGTGTTCTGACAAATTTCTGGAGCAAATTCTCCTGCGCAATCGCAGGAGAATTTGCTCACTGCGCATGCGCATAAAGTTACAGCTGATAACTCAGCTGTAACTTTGTGACCACCGTGCATGAGACAGCTGCGCAACCCACCTCCCGCCCCCCTCACACCCGCCGCACACCCCTTCTTACCAGATCATCGACCACAGCGATACACAGCGCATGCGCACGCCTATCCAGCCGTTTGGGAATGCGCGCGTCCGTTGTTGTGTTCTTAAGGTGGTAAGTAACACGGGGCGTCGGGACATAAGGGGGCAAGCATCCTGGTGAGGGCTGCCTCATCTTGATGGGATTTGTGATCCTCCTGCTGTATTATTGATGCAGCAGGAGGATCACAAATCCCATCAAGATGAAGCAGCCCTCACCAGGATGCTTGCCCCCTTATGTCCCGATGCCCCATGTTACTTACCACCTTAAGAACACAACAACGGACGCGCACATTCCCAAACGGCTGGATAGGCGTGCGCATGCGCTGTGTATCGCTGTGGTCGATGATCTGGTAAGAAGGGGTGTGCAGGGGGTGTGAGGGGGCGGGAGGTGGGTTGCGCAGCTGGCGCATGCGCGGTGGTCACAAAGTTACAGCTGAGTTATCAGCTGTAACTTTATGCGCATGCGCAGTGAGCAAATTCTCCTGCGATTGCGCAGGAGAATTTGCTCCAGAAATTTGTCAGAACACCGGCATTTAACTATACGGAGACAGAGTCTCCATTCATAAAATTATAAATGGAGACTTTGTCTCCGTATAGTTAAAAGCCGGCATTTAACTATACGGAGACAGAGTCTCCATTCATAAAATTATGAATGGAGACTTTGTCTCCGTGTAGTAAAATGCCCACAGCCTATAAACCGAACGTTCGGTTTATAGGCTGTCGGCTTATGGAATACATGTATTCCTATTGCTATTCTATAAACCGAACGTTCGGTTTATAGAATAGCCATAGGATTACATGTATTATATAAGCCGAAAGTCTATAAACAGATCGTTCGGTTTATAGGCTTTCGGCATTTTACTACACGGAGACAAAGTCTCCATTCATAATTTTATGAATGGAGACTCTGTCTCTGTATAGTTAAATGCCGACAGCCTATAAACCGAACGACTTTCGGTTTATAGACTTTCGGCTTATGCAATACATGTAATCCTATGGCTATTCTATAAACCGAAAGTCGTTCGGTTTATAGAATAGCAATAGGAATACATGTATTCCATAAGCCGACAGCCTATAAACCGAACGTTCGGTTCAAAATTCATAAAATTATGAATGGAGACTTTGTCTCCGTGTAGTAAAATGCCCACAGCCTATAAACCGAACGTTCGGTTTATAGGCTGTCAGCATTTTACTACACGGAGACAAAGTCTCCATTCATAATTTTATGAATGGAGACTCTGTCTCTTATTAGTTAAATGCCGACAGCCTATAAACCGAACGACTTTCGGTTTATAGACTTTCGGCTTATGTAATACATGTAAACCTATGGCTATTCTATAAACCGAAAGTCGTTCGGTTTATAGAATAGCAATAGGATTACATGTATTCCATAAGCCGAAAGTCTATAAACCGAAAGTCGTTCGGTTTATAGACTTTCGGCTTATAGAATACAATTAATACTATTGCCTTTCTATGAACCGAACGAGAGCCCCATTCATAAGAATTTCTTATGAATGGGGCTCTCGTTCGGTTTATAGAAAGCCAATAGTATTACATTGTATTCTATAAAACGAACGAAAAAAATTAACGAAACGAAAATAATGAACGAATTTCGTCTGAAACGAATGCACTAATGAACGAAATTCGTTTTAGACGAAATAAATAACATTTTCGTCCGAATGGACGAAAACGAAACGAAAATTTTAGTTTTGCACATGTCTAGTATATATACGTCCTCCGTTTACATGTAGTGTTGCGCTCCTTAGCGCAACACTACATGTCTGTAGCTACTCTCAGAGGCTGCTTCGGATCCGAAGCAGCCTCTGAGAGGGCTTTCAGCCCCCCCTCGACCCCCCCGTGCGCATACGATCACCGCGAATGTGATCGTATGCGCGTTTACACACATAGGCAGTGAAAGATGATCACTACCTATGTGTGTTAAAGTGTTGCAATGATGCCTCTATCGAGGCATCATGCAACACATTCTGTGCCCTCCTGGGCACCGCGATCACCCGGTGATCGCGGGTGTGTGCTGTTTCGGACGAGCATGCTCCTCCGATACAGCATGCCCAGAGGAGAGCGACGGAAGAGAGAAAAAAAAAATCTCTTCCGTCGCTCTGAAACCGCTACTTGACTGCCCCTACAGGCAGTTAGACTGTATTAGAGTTAAAAATTGAAAATTAATTAAATAAATAAATAAAATAAATAAATGGAAAAAGCTAACCCTTGATCTACTGAACCTAGATCTAGGGTTAGGGTCACAAATAGGGTCATAATTAGGGTTAAACGGGGGTTCGGATGATTACAAGGGTTAGATTAAGGGGTGGGGGTCAATATAGGGTTAGATTAAATTTAGAGTTGGGGTAAATTTAGGGTTCGGGTTAAAAAAATCACTGTAGAAGAAAATGGTTAGAAAACAAAAAAAACACTAATATTGTTTATTGCCCTATTACGTGAAATAAAACAGACAAACAAGGAAACATTGATATTACTAAACTCAGGACAAATAGTAGAAATATATAGACGGGGTCTTTTTTACCATTTGTAATTGTGTAAAAAAAAAAATCAGGTCAAAGTTGGAAAAAGTGTTTTTTATGGCATATTTTCATCATATTTTATATTTTTTTAATAGTAAATGATATCGTATGATGAAATTAATAGTATCAAATGAAAGGCCTATCCGTCCTTTAAAAAATTTTATATAATTTGTGTGGGTGGACTGAACACAAAGAAAGAAATTCACAGTTCAGTAAACATATGACAAAAATAATGGAATTCTGGTCTTCAAGGCACGTCAAATGCAACATAGCACTCGGTCACTAAGGGGTTAAACAGCCGGATCCACAAATATTTCACATTTACACAGCCGGATCCATGTATATTTCACATTTAGACAGCCGGATCCATTCATATTTCACATTTAGACAGCCAGATCCACGAATATTTCACATTTACACAGCCGGATCCATGCATATTTCACATTTACACAGCCGGATCCGCGAATATTTCACATTTACACAGCCGGATCCATGCATATTTCACATTTACACAGCCGGATCCATGCATATTTCACATTTAAACAGCCGGATCCACGAATATTTCACATTTACACAGCCGGATCCATGCATATTTCACATTTAGACAGCCGGATCAACGAATATTTCACATTTACACAGCCGGATCCATGCATATTTCACATTTAGACAGCTGGATCCGCAAATATTTCACATTTACACAGCCTGATCCATGCATATTTCACATTTAGACAGCCGGATCCACAAATATTTCACATTTACACAGCCGGATCCATGCATATTTCACATTTAGACAGCCGGATCCACGCATATTTCACATTTAGACAGCCGGATCCACGCATATTTCACATTTACACAGCCGGATCCATGCATATTTCACATTTAGACAGCCGGATCCACGAATATTTCACATTTACACAGCCGGATCCATGCATATTTCACATTTAAATAGCCGGATACACGAATATTTCACATTTACACAGCCGGATCCATGCATATTTCACATTTAGACAGCCGGATCCATGCATATTTCACATTTAAACAGCCGGATCCACGAATATTTCACATTTACACAGCCGGATCCATGCATATTTCACATTTAGACAGCCGTATCCACAAATATTTCACATTTACACAGCCGGATCCATGCATATTTCACATTTAAACAGCCGGATCCACGAATATTTCACATTTACACAGCCGGATCCATGCATATTTCACATTAAGACAGCCGGATCCACGAATATTTCACATTTACACAGCCGGATCCATGCATATTTCACATTTAAACAGCCGGATCCACGAATATTTCACATTTACACAGCCGGATCCATGCATATTTCACATTTAGACAGCCGGATCCACGCATATTTTACATTTACACAGCAGGATCCATGCAAATTTCACATTTAGACAGCCGGATCCACAAATATTTCACATTTACACAGCCGGATCCATGCATATTTCACATTTAGACTGCCGGATCCACAAATATTTCACATTTACACAGCCGGATCCATGCATATTTCACATTTAGACTGCCGGATCCACGAATATTTCACATTTACACAGCCGGATCCATGCATATTTCACATTTACACAGCCGGATCCACGAATATTTCACATTTCCACAGCCGGATTCATGCATATTTCACATTTAGACAGCCGATCCACGAATATTTCACATTTCCACAGCCGGATCCATGCATATTTCACATTTACACAGCCGGATCCATGCAAATTTCACATTTAGACAGCCGGATCCACAAATATTTCACATTTACACAGCCGGATCCATGCATATTTCACATTTAAATAGCCGGATCCACGAATATTTCACATTTACACACCCTGATCCTTGCATATTTCACATCTAAACAGCTGGATCCTTGCATATTTAACATGTACACAGCATATGTGAAATATGCAAGGATACGGCTTTATAGATGTGAAATATTCAAGAATCTGGCTATATAGATGTGAAATATGCAAGGATCCAGCTGTGTAGATGTGAAATATGCAAGGATCCGGCTTTGTAAATGTGAAATATGCAAGATGTGAAATATGCAAGGATCCGGCTTTGTAAATGTGAAATATGCAAGATGTGAAATATGCAAGGATTCGGGGGAGTGGATGTAGATGTGAAATATGTAAGCATCCAGCTTTTTAGATGTGTAATATGCAAGAATCCAGCTGTATAAATGTGAAATATGCTGGGATCCGGCTGTATAAATGTGAAATATACAAGAATCCGGATGTATAAATGTGAAATATACAAGGTTTCGAGGGGGGGGGGGGGAGTAGATATTAAATATGTAAGCATCCAGCTGTATAGATGTGTAATATGCAAGGATCCGGCTGTATACATGTGAAATATGCAAGAATCCGACTGTATAGATGTAAAATATGCCAGGATCTGGCTGTGTAGATGTGAAATACATAAGGATCCGGCTGTGTCGATGTGAAATACGCAAGGATCCGTGTGTGTAAATGTGAAATATTCGTGGACCCGGCTGTGTAAATGTGAAATATTATTGGATCTGGCTGTGTAAATGTGAATAATGCGTGGATCCGGGTGTGTAAATGTGAACTATTATTGGATCCGGCTGTGTAAATGTGAACTATTATTGGATCCGGCTGTGTTAATGTGAAGTATTATTCGATCTGGCTGTGTAATGTGAAATATTATTGGATCCGCCTGTGTTAATGTGAAGTATTATTGGATCCGGCTGTGTTAATGTGAAGTATTATTGGATCCGGCTGTGTAATGTGAAATATTATTGGATCCGGCTGTGTAATGTGAAATATTATTGGATCCGGCTGTGTAAATGTGAAATATGCGCGGATCCAGCTCTATATATATTAAATATGCAACGATAACATACATTTATAAGTGAACATGTTTGGATCCGGGATGATCCGGCTAGATCCGCCTTCCATTGGGAACTGTGGTACTGACAAGTCAACTGAAAAGAGTCCGGTATAAATAGCAAATATGGAAATCGTTCTCTGCAGAGGTCACATTTCAGTTAATAGATACCAGAGATTTTATATATTTTTTGTGAACAAATCTTGTCTTTTTTAACAAATTTGACAACATGGTCCCTGGAGTGTGAAGCTGCCTAGCAGCTGGGTAAAGATGTCTGTAAGCCACAGCTTAGCTCCTGATTTTAAACTTTATCTGACACTACTACCTGCACTGGATGACATGAGTAGTTAACTAAGCAGCATTGCGAGTAATGTGTACTTTACATCCCTCTGTTTCCTCGACAGCCTGTCTATGTGGAAAGCCCTGGGGTGTGGCTTCTAGCACTTTGCCTATCGCAAGCAAGGGGAGGTCTGGACAGGGTACAGCACATGTCATCTGTAACTGAAGAAGGATAACTGTTGCAAGCTTCAAGTCTCGCAACCCAAAGCAGCCAAATATTACATTAAAGAGGAAGTTAGCTCTTGCTTGGCTTGCACAGGTGAAGATTGTAATTTGAGTTGCCTTCAATTATCGAAGAAAACGTTCTCCTCTTGTCCAGCCCAGGGAAGCTAACTGAAGATGTGGCTGACAGCTATTCTGCTCATAATTCTAAGGTGCTGTGATGTAGGTATGGCCACATTCAGGAAAGCAGTGGAGAGTCCAGGAAAGAAGCAGTACCAGGTCCAGCACGGAGCTTGCAGCTACACCTTTCTGCTCCCAGAGGTAGAAGGCTGTCGCTCTGCCCCTGCCAGCCCTTACGTGTCCAATTCAGTGCAGAGGGATGCACCTCTGGACTATGATGACTCTGTACAGAGGCTGCAGGTTCTGGAGAACATTATGGAAAACAACACACAGTGGCTTCTCAAGGTAAGGCTCTAAACACCAAAGGAAAGTTATTGCTAAATTCATTTTAATTGCATTTGTGAAATGCATGCTGCAGCAACTGAAGCGTAACAAACTCCACTGAAGTGTACACTATTTTACGTACACATCATACAGATAATAATTTTGTGGTAGAAAAGCTGCATTACTTTTTATAGTTTGGTCCATACCTTGTGACAGCGGTTCCAACAACTAGACATGTATTAAATGTATAACATTGTTACATGAAACAAACATATTCCATTCGCTTAGTAGTAAATAATATTTTGCACACCAGCTGTTGTTCAACCATGATGTTCAGTTAGACGGCTGAGCATCATGGGAACTGTAGTCCACAACAGCTGGAGTGCCAATATTTCTTCAGTTTATTAGTTGGCTGTGCTGGATGAACAGAATAAAACTGCCTCATGTCTAAATGGTTAAACAAATTAATAGGAATAATACATTTTTGTATTCACATACCAAATACACGTTTTTATTTATTTAGATATATTTGCAAAACATGAAACTGGACTGCTTAGTACAGCAGCATAAAACGATGTTTGTTTCACAAACACAAAATAAGACAGCTAGGTTGTTTTAAACTGTTAAAACCATCTGCATGATGCCAGTACAAAAAAAAAAAAAAAAAGGCAAGGGGTATTGTCTACTGTCATGTAATATTTATTAGTAAAATGTGTTAGGAGGAGGAGGTAGAGTTTAGCATGGTACTGTTGCACTAAAGTTACACTTATTCTCAAAGGAAGTCTGGTGGAAGTTCTAGTACATGAGCCAAACTGTCAAAATTTGACTTTTTAACTTTGACATTTTATGTCCACTTTTATATGTACTGCACCACTGTGCCTACATTACACATGCCTGTCTATGTCCCTTCCCTCTGTTTCGGATGATCAGTTTTTACTTATTTTTTAGTTTTCCCATTTGTTTCCGTGTAATCAGGGTCACAAGGCTACTGTCCTAAAAGTTTAAACAAAGCACCAAAATGTTGCCTACAACAGCAAATTAGAGCTTACCCCATAGTCTATAGAAAAACGCATCAGATATCAAAAAGTGTAATTTATAATTGATAATGTCATAACAAACACTGTGCTCACATCAAACAAAGGCACGCCGCAAAGCCTACTCTGAGTTCACAGCATGGGATGATGGTCATTAATTTAGGAGATATGAATTCCACAGGGCTCCAGTTTGTACAGTATATGCCAGAGAACCAAGGAAGCACAGTGTGACCTGTCAGGAAGGTTTAATAGATGTTGCTAGGCTTGTTATGCACTCAGGGCATGGAGCTACCCTTGACAATTCCTCTTATGCATAACAAGTTCTTGTTGGCTTTTGGGAAATCACCATTTTTTTCCTTGTGTCCCAGACATGCAAAGCAAGAAAGATACAGTATGTGCAGTGCTTGCTGTACATGATAAATCATTTTTACAGCTGTCAAACTCGGGTTGTTGTACATGGAGGTTTGGAGCAAGGTTCACTGAAGGCCCAGAGAGTAAATATTCTCATGGTGAGAACACAGGGTCGTGGAAAGACTGTCCAAAAGTAACTGCATGAATTGCTCATGAATCCCATACTAAAAAGCATAAATGAATATGACAGCTTATTCTGCAGTGCAAACATTTCATTTCAACAATCTCACAACTACAGGAGATCTCAGCAAAGGCTTATACTGTATTCATTAGAGCAAGTGGATTGATCAGTAGATAAGATATTATTACATATTACCAAATGTCAGTTCATTTTCCCATGATTGATGGAGAAGAGTCTGAAAGTGGTTTTTTTTTTTTTTTTTTTTTTACTGCCACTTGATGAGGCCTTTTTGATTACACTTATATAAAATTTGCCACTAACTAGGGTATTGGGGTAGGGTTGGTAGGTTTGGTTGATTGAAAACTGAAAGCACCACACATACAAAAATACACATAAAAACAAATTGACATGTTAAAGAAAGATGAGAAAACTGTACAAATTATATACAATTGTTATTTATACTACTGGAAAATCAGTATCCAGCATCATTTCTTAGGTTGTTCTATAAAACAACATTTGTACTTGTAGTGATTGACAAAAAAGTGAAACACATGGATAAATACTTAATCCAGCTGAAGGTCATCTTGTTCTATAGAGTGCATTGATTACTTAATAGCTTAGACTCCATACAATAACATGGTGGTTATAACAGATATGAAAGTGTTCCAAATTTGCACTACAATGGATAATCCCCATTCAATTTAAAATTATATTAAAAGGGTCTCTGACCTAAACATTATTTATATTTTGAATGTAAAGAATGAAACAATATAAAAAACAATCTATACTTTGTGTTAGCATTAATGCAAGTAAATGCATAAATTGAGAGTACAGTTTGCTACAAAGTGATGTCAAAAATAGGAGACACCACTAGGGTTGCCACCTGGCTGGTATTTTACCGGCAGGCCGGTAAAAAATTGGCACCAGGCCAATGTTAAGTCTACGGAGACAGTAGCAAGGCCGGTATTATTCTGAACAAAAGGTGGCAACCCTAGGCACCACAGACACATTTAGAACACGTTTCTTAATTTAAACATTTGGTTGCCATCATGCTAACACAAGGTGCAGCGTTTTGTTTTCTGCATCACATTATATCCAATTTTTAGGTGACCAAATTTTTTTTAAAACCCTTCTAAATAATAAACATTATGCCTCCACACATGGATTAAGTACAATACACCTTAAAGCACTTACAAACTTTGGTTTTAATCCATTCCTGATAATTGTTACATCTGTTTCCATTTTTTTCACTACAATCTGCAGCATCTTAGAATCTCCTCAAGTTACACTTGTAATCATAGGTCAAGTGGAATTAAGTTGAACAGCTACATGTAGGTTAGTAAGAACAGAGTACTTTATTTTTTAAATCTCAGCTCTCCATTAGTGTTCTCATGACGCATTAGAGAAAGGTTGCTTCACTGAACACTGTCCCTATCTGATCTCGGTCTGTATACTCACCTGGTGACTAGCTTCTGACATAACTCAGCGGTGCTACCCTAAGAACGAGATGTTTGTGCATGCGTGCACACATGACCTCTCTCAATTATTTGGATTAACATAGCTAAGCTTCACTTATTTTTTCAGATATCATTTATGTTTAAAGTATAAGCTGTCTGCAGCCATATGTGTGCCAGTAGTTTCTTTTCAAGTGACTTTATTGTGTAACATCGATCGACAAATCCAGGGCGCCATGATGTAGGGTTGCCACCACAGCCAGTTTTTACCAGCCACATATAAAATTTGCATGTTGCCTTGCTGTATGTAGAAGTCATAGGTGATCAGAAGGAAATCAGTGAACAAATCATCGTGTGGGATCTGATTTCCTTCTGGTCACATATGACTTCTACATACAGCAAGGCAGACTGCAAAAGTTATATGTGGCCGGTAAAAAATGGATGAGGTGGCAACCCTAGCGCCATGATGACCGGGTAACGTGACCTGGCGCCCGGGTCCTACCTTTCCGCAGTTTTGTGTTACTGCGTGTACATACAAATCACCTTTCAGCAGTTTCCCGGGATTTGTTTAGGTGGTATATGCGAGGGAGCATGGACCTCTGCATACACAGTGACAGATCCGATATGCAGCACCACCTCCCTTTCTGAGTGCTGTGCTGAAGTCACAGCATCCTTCCCCAGCATCCCGCAAGAAGCATCATGTGATCAGATGCCTATGGGCTCTTATGCCCCCAAGGTGTGATGCATGGCAAAGTTTGTTGTTGTGAAACCTTGACAAAACTAGTCAAAGCTATATCTCCCAACATGTCTTTGCATCATCTCCATGGTTTAAGCGGAGTTACATTGTGTTTAGATCTGCACATTCTTAAAGGGGATATAATAGCTTTCATTATCTGTGTTCCTGCTCATAGCTACAAAAAATATAAGTATCATTAGTTAAAATGATTATCTGGTTGCCCTGTTGTGTTGGAAATCACCAACCTTCAACTCACTGTTTCTCTTGAACAGTACTGTAAATTCACTGGCACTGCCCAGGTGGTGATGATTTATGTATATTGTTTCAGTGGGTGTTGAGCCCAATGTGAGGCCGCGGCATTTTGCAATGCAAACATGTACAGCATAGATAAGTACCGAGTAACTTTGGTTTATTAAGTTTTGCAGAATGCTGTTGGGCTAGTTACACACATCATATTGGTGAACATGGGGAGGGGGATGACCGAATTAAACAAAATAAATCATACATTTTACTGTATAAACTAACTTTAAAAACTTCAGATGCTTAAACTGCAATTCCTATTATGCACATCCAGCCAAGTGTGAGCTGCGGTCATTTTATTGAGACAGAACTCCCATGATGCTCGACACAATTTAACCAAATTTCTGCTAAGTGAGAGACGTTCTATTTGCTGCACGTATATAACAGATCATTTTTTTGAAGACACTTCCTTTTTTAAGTCATGTTTATCTTTCTAACCCCCTCTAGAATGTCCTTGCCCACAAATCATTTCTATAAACCAAACTTGTCATTCCATATGAGCCCATCATACTTTGATCAACGTGTATTAATAGCTCAATGTTTATAAAAACAATTGTCAAAACATATCTAAACAATCCAGCTGCTTATGATTAGATTTATCTCTCAAACGCTGAGACTATGAAAATACATAGTACATTTATATTAAAAGTAGTAATGAAAAATGTGTTTTTTACAATCTTAACACAATTGTTCTAAAACTAAAAACATTAAAGATTTTATTTTCTATTATTTCCAAGACATATATCTGATTTCCCTAAATCAGACATCCACACCAAGTTTGCTGATTTTATAACCATTGGTGTGCCACCTGGGTACAATGCTGAACCCAGCCACCAGGGGCAGTGCATTGGGAATACATAGCATGTGCTCAAGATGCTTGAGCAGGAGTATGAGTACAAGGTTAGTTTTAATGACTTAGTAGCTTCATTTACTAGACCCACATATCTTTACTTTGGAAACATGTTGTCATGGAAACACTGTATATATCTTAACATGAATAAAAAATGAAAAACATAGGGATCCACTGCTTACTTATCCATGCAAAAAAGGAGGTTTCTACCCCATTGCATATAACAGTGCTGATGTTTGAGCAATCCTTTTGCCTGTTCCTTAAAAAAGCATTGATTTTACATGGTAACTGATGGATAGTCATTGGCCAATTTTGACTGTGGGTTAACAAGGAATCAACAAATACATAATTATACAACATTAATGTGTATTTACATGGCACCAACAATTTATTGGGTGCTTGGTACAGAAATTAAATTGGTGTTACACACTACATTAGATAGAGAGAGCCCTGCTCCCAAGCTTACCTGGCATTATATGACATTTACATTTTGTATCATGAAACCCTAATAAAAACTATACTAAGGGGATAACTATACTAAAAAAATGCTCTTTAATATTGTGGCCACAGCTAGGAGATGTGTGCTAATTTACAGCACAGTATCTGAAAGGCAACAAAGCTCTTAATTGATGAGGGTATGGGAGATAAGAGAAGACTACAACTGTTCAGAAACAATCTGATTTCCAAGAAAGTATTTCCTTGATGTGGGTTTGGTACAGTAAATACAGAACAATTCTGCAACATAAAAATGTCATCAAGATTTATAAAATGTAAAGTAAATGTAAACGACTGTAAAACTGATGCTCTCACCAGAATATGTCTTTCTGCCAAATTCTAAGAGCCAAGAAGCCATGGTTTATAAACATTTTAATGCTCATTTTGTTGGAGTATTTGTTCCTCAGGGTGAGAGACCTTAATTACTCCAAAATTACACATTTGTCAACCTACTAGTTAAATTTGTTTACATAATCACATTTTGATGTAGCAGGAAATAATAAGATATGTATAAACATTTAAGCTACACTATTTGCTGGCGAAAACCAATGACAAATATGTAGCTTCCAAGATATAATTGCTTGAAATTATCATTCACATGCATCAAGATGGCCACCGGATAGAATGTGTAACCATTCTGCCTTCCTCAAATGAAGATATCGACATCCAACCATGCCTAGTGTGCAGATGGTACTCAAAGCATTGTAGTATGAGCTTGTTACTATTTGGAGCAGGTTCGGACTTGCATGAGCCTTTTTGCAATTTCTCTATGTCTTTGACCAGGGCTAGGCAAACACTAGTCCAGTTAAAGTCCATAATGCTGATACCCAGGGCTGGTGAAAGGATTTTTACCACTCCCTTGGCCCCCGCTCCTTGTCCCTCCCCTTACCCCGTCTACTTATAACAGCTAGACAACCGTGCATCAATCACGCAAACACACATGCAGTCTCATGCACACATTTCCACACACACAGAGACAGTCACATACACACAAGCCACCATTTTTTTGCTCTTGTTAAAGAAAAAGTACATTTTGTAATGTGTCCCCCTGTCTGACTCCTCTCTCTCCTCATGTCTGTCCATCTCCCTTTCCATGCCTATCTTCCTTTCCTATGCCCCCCATTGTATGTCTCTATCCCTTTCCATGTCTGTTGTCTCTCCTGTCTGCATCCATATCTAACTGCTTCCAGCAACGCATGAAGCCTCGCTGCTACCGTAGGTGGGGGCGGACCGTCCCCTTGCACCTGGAGCTGTCCAGCTCCCTCCCACTGCCACAATTGTCCCTCCCTTCTTAGCGCGTGGGTGCCCCTTTTAAAAAGGCGCCCTAAGCCAGCACCTACCTCACCTATAGGCGGCGCCGCCCCTGCTGATATTTACTGCTGTCATGAACATAGAGGTCTTTTTTTCCTCTCTGCAAAGGCATAGCGAGCAAACGTAGAAAATATTTATATTGCACATGAGCTAAGCAATTAGTCTTGCACAGTGGATAGAATGTATTTTATTTCCCAAAGAGATACCTTACACTGGAAAATTGTAAATACTTATTCTTCCAAAAAAAGTGGGCCCACGTGTTGCAAAATATTTTAATGGCAGAATATGATTGTTAATATTAAGACGTCAAACAGCTGCCATTCCTGCTGTATGAATGGGAGAGACTGCCGAATATGTAGCAGGAAAATAGGATAGACCACATGGGAGGAATAGAACAGTTGGCTATTATATATACCAGACTTTACACAATAAGATGTGTGAGTGATCCACCAGGAAACATTATAATCTAGTGTTTCTATGTACTTTAGGATTATCTGTGAAGCTTTTTCTTTGCAATGTTCTACATGAAATACTGCAGCATACAGAGGAGAACAGGGAAACAGTCTCAAATTCCTTTAGAAATAGCCTGCATATAATCTGTATTACATTCCTGCACTGCATGCTTTCACTGACAGGGTCAAAAGGATCTCTGAGTGTTAGGCTTGCTTGTGGGAAGTTCCTATCACTGGAAACTACTGCACACAAAAAGGTGACGGCCAGTAATCAGTGAATTCCGAATTCTGGTTATTAATATTTAGATTTTTTTTTTTTTTGTGTATTTATTTGGGTGAATAATTTACATTACAGGAACTCCCCTCCATACTATCCTTTCTCCAAGATGTACACAAATATCTTATATACAGTTAACATTCTCACATGCTTATTAATTGTTTTAATACGCAACATGTAAACTTCATGTTTCTCACTGCTTATGATTAAGATTATTACATTTACAAATGATACAAAAACCTAACTGAGTGGGTTTGGTTTATCGAATACCCCCTATGAACTTCCTCATACTGAACATATAAAGTAGATATTCATCTCTGTTGATAACCCACAGTGCAGGGGCATCCAAGTTTTTTTTCTGAAGTGGGCTGCATAATCAGAAATGCATGTGCGTGTTGAACCACAAATATAGGCGACCTCCAACATCAAATTTTAGTGAATAGACTGAAAAGTCCTTATTTTATGCCAGACATATCTTTTCTTGAAACATCTAATAAGAGGGTGATACAGTGATTGTGGCCATTTATTACATGCCTGTGATCACTTGTACCTGTGCAGAGAATGCATAGTTGCCAACAGCCCAGGTTGGCCAGGACAGTCCTGTTTTTTTGGGTCCTGTCCCAGCAAATTCGAGTCTGTCCCAGCTTATGCACACAGGCAGCATTGCGTTTAAACTGTGTTTGTTGTGCAGTCATACAGAGTCTAAACATGAATAAGTGAGCTCCAGACATCTATCTGTAAAAGGTAGTCTGGCACTCAGTGCTGCATGGTCACGCACCACCAAATTATGTCATGCAATGTTGTCTAACTCCATTCCCTTCAAGCTCCTCTCGGTTCATGTCCCAGGGAGAGGGGAAGAAAAGTTGGCAGCTATAGTTATGTGAATGATAATAATACCTGCAGTTAAAAATCATTTCTGGCTAAGTTCATGAACAAAAACAACATGATCAGCCATTCAATTGAAGATTTGTAGTGGTAATATTCAATTAGATTTTTCCTGCCAGGGACCGTGCCACTTGCCACATTGTTGGTTGTCAAGCACTTTGGTCTAACCACAAATTGTCCGAGACCAAAGTGCTTTTGTTCAATCCTGCCATCACATTCATACCAATGGTTCATTTACACAATGGTCATGATGGAGTTGTGGAGCATGTGCCAATACACAAACTGTTGCAAGTCTTTTCAGAAACTGCTAGAACCAGCAAACATAACGATAGTATGTTAACCAACAACATACCATTAGCATCAAATGTTCCACAATGGATCTGAACCCATTTTATCATTCACAGCTGACTGGGGGGTAGGGAACCACAAATTCAATTAAAGACATGCCTTTAAAAAAAGGTAGATGTTCCACTACAAACAAACATAGTGAGTATGTAGCAACATCAATCTTTGGAAGCTCACCGTTTAATAAAGAAATCACTTCAGACATTTGATCTTTGACTTTTGTCCATCTTTCATGGCACTTTTTCTGTAAACTGAGGTCAAACATTTGTTAAGGGCAAATACATCTAACAGGGTTGTTTTCTTGAGCCTTATCTCCATGGCCTTGCATTCTCTGTTACAAGAAAGCCCTGCTCTCTCTTGTACAATTGTGGTTTTGTCTGTCAAATTATTGAGTGTTTTAAATTCCAGCTTATTCAGTAAAGTTGAGAAAGATGAATGACTGTTATACAAAATCTGTTACCTGCCTGTATACTTTTCAGGAACCCAAATAATACAGAAACGTAATCCATGTATATTGCATTCTTAGGTTGTTAAGTGAACGTTATCTTTTATATTGCTGTTGGAGTCTATAGTTTGCTAATCATGCTGACTAGTCAACGTTTATTGATTGAAGAGATCATTACCTTTGACTCCCACTAAATAATATTGAAAGCTTAAGGCCAAAGTAGCCAAGTTAGACTGCTATTTTGACCTTAATTTTGCAAATCACTTAACAATTCCCTGCTGTTCCTTCTTCCATGAATAAAGGCTGGCTGTAACAGACATGACTGAGAGCCCGGGACTGAGGCACTATAGCCCTGTCTGCGGAAGTCCTATCTTGTCACATCTGGTTGCTGCTACAGTCAATCACAATGACCAGTAACTCGCTTGGACAGCTTTAGTCTGTTACAAAAAGTCCAGTCACAAAGAGGTTATGATTTAGACTGTAAGCAAAATAGAGGGTTTTTTGGAAATGCCAATTAAACACTAATCTAAATCACAGGGAAAAAAGTGTTAACAACCAAAATGAATGTCCTTGTTTATTATATACATTTTTGTTAACATACATATTTGTAGTTATTATCTCATGTCACAACTGCCATAATCTTTGGGAACAACTTTGTTTTAACATTATAAACTGGATGATGGTTATATGCTTCTTTACATCTCTACATACATATATTGATATTGCTATTTATAGCGCTATTTTTATATCTATCTATAAATATAAAGGGTTTTAATTTGATAGGTGGGCAATATTCTGCCTGGTTAACTAGTGCTCCATAAGAAATCGGATGATGATACATTAACCAGATACATGATCATGCTTTTATAGGTACAAGGTTATATAGTGTAGATTACATACCTAATTCTCCAGTTCTGATACACAGCATCCAGAAGCATTTTCCTCCTTAAACCAATAATTGCTTTCTTTTCTAAAGTTCTAAATCAACTGCTAGCATGAAACTATTAGGTTTTTCCAGCAAAGACACACTGTGAGCATCCCATAGTAATTTTTCTGGCCGCCTGCAAAGTAATGCAGGAAGAACATCCTGTGTGGCAATCGCCTGGCAGGTCTCCTCTGCACGAAGAATACAGCAACAGTCTAGTGAGGGAGTAGAAATTCTCACTTGGTAAAGAACTTTGCAAAGCACTCCTATGTGCAGCCTAATGACAGGATAGGACTATTATATGCCAGCTTTCTATGTTATTAGTCCACATACAGAACCACAAGGAACCGTTCATGTTCACGCACAATATAGGCTTCTTCTACCGCAGAATCATGGGAAATGTAGTTCCCTTTGATTCTGCTTTGATTTAATCGCTGCTATCGCGCATGCACACATTTCAGACATCTTACAGAATTGCATTCCCGACACAGGCAGAAATGCAATTTGGATGGCACCTTAGTCTCGGTAACACAACTGAGCCAAGAAGTCAGAAATTAAAGTAGGAGGGGCTAAAGATTTATGAATCAAAGTATACAGTAAGCCCTCCCCCCCCCCCCCCCCAAAAAAAAAAAGTGTAATCAAATTAAATATTTACTCACTTGGTCAAAAAATAAAGTTTAGTTGTCCTTTAAAGTTTTTCATTATATTACATTATGTCATCTTGTTTATTTACATCTGTAAATTCAGCTCCCTATCATCTACTTACTTTTATTTGTTCGCCTGCTTCAGAGGATACTAATCCGTAAGAATTAAGCGAGCAAGTCACTTAATTAACATTATGGCCTACTATGCAAACCATTTGTCAGCTCATCTGCAAATGCTTTATTGCATAGCAGTCTCCTTTTTATGTTAAACAGTAACCTTATAAGACCTTACAATGTTAAACACATGCAATTAATTTTCCTTCTTGAAAGGAATGTTTGGACAAATTATACATATGAAAATTGTCATAAGGTTAGACTTCAACAGGGGTCCTGGGTCAGACAGTTCTAGTTTGTGTTACCTAAGCCTGTGCATCAGAATAAATGGCATGCATTTTAAATTAAGTAATAACTAAGAATTTAAATGTAATGGACATTTTTAAAATGTATTGAGTTCAACAGTTTAATTCATCCAAAAAAGTACATTGCATTTCTTGTCATGTCAGCTTTAGTTAGTGGCAATTAATATTAATGATCTGTACCATCTGTTTTATTGTCTTCATATATTTTAAAACCGTTATAAGTTATTGCCCTTTTAGAACAATACATGTAAATGGTTTTTTTAGCAGTGTATTAGTTTTGCTAAAAATGTTCAAAAGAAGAGCTACTAAAAGGGGTCATGATTTGCAGGATAAAACTTACCAGGAAAGGTTAAAGCATCTTAAGATGTATCACTAGGAAGAAAGACGAGACAGGGTAGATGACAGAAACATATAAAGGGAATCAATAGTGTAAAGAAGGAGAGCATATTTAAAACTACCACAGCAAGAGGACACAGTCTTAAATTAGAGGGACAAAGGTTTAAATATCAGGAAGTAGAGTAGTGGAATTAGCAGAAGAGGCCAACACAGTGAATGGGGTTTAAGCATGCTTTGGGTAGGAATAAGGCTATCCTAGATAAAAGATAAGGCCAGGGGCTAATGAAAATATTAAGATTTTCTATGTTTTTTTGAGTAGATGGGCCAAATGGTTCATATCTGCCGACACATTCTATGTTTCAATAATAGTGGTTCTTAGCTGGTGCAGTAAGTTGAAGAAAACTAATTATGAAAAATGCTGCAGTTATCATGAAATTAACAAAAAACACTTTAAGAAACTTTTGAACTTGCACTGGTAGCAGAATTGCTTGATTATTGAAGTCTGATTACCTGTCAGAAGTTTGCAGAGTACTAAAAGGTGGTTGAGCAGACAAGATTGTGAGCTCCAAAAACAAATAGGCTATACCTGCAGCTTGTAGACACATTAGTGACATCTTTGGGTCAGATTAGGTCAGAGCCGCCTTAACAAATGTACGAGGTGGGCACTTGCCCAGGGCTTTTGGAGGGCTTTAATAATTGTGACAAATGTCACAGATTTCAGAGGTGTTGTGATTAATGGCATGTGGCAAGGATACAGCATAACATCAGACAACCTCTACAAGATGTGTCTGCATGTGGCCAAAACAGAACACAGAATTTTTCTCATGAACCTGCCCTGAGAAAGCCAGTACAGTTCATGCTGTGAGCTAAATGGGTTGCTGGTTAGTAATTTCCTTTTGTGAAAATATGATCCTGAATACAAAAACAGTGTGGTTTTCTATTGACTGCATGATATTTAACAAATAAAGATGAATGTTTCAGCATCTGATTGAATGAAAATACCATATTTTTTTTTTTTTAAAGGGGGGCCCCGAGAAAACCTCCCTGGACCTTCCATTTATAAAGCTTGTACCCCCTGATGGTGACCCTGAGAACAGTAATACAACAGCAGTCTAAAACCAGTTAATAACTTCATTCGGTCACTGCTAACTGTCCATTTTTCTTATATTGTAATAATCCTTTAATACTATTTAACAACCCACTTCAACACCCAATTGCAACTAATTTTCATAAATGTATCCATTTATCTACCTGTTTATGCATGCATACCTATATGTGCCTGGACTGGGTCCCCAGGACATACTTGAAAACAAGAGAAATCTCAATGTATTCTTCCTGGTAAAACACTTTCTAAATAAATAAATAAAATCCATGTATTTATACACACAGGTACATATGCATGTACACGCTATGGCCAAATGTATTGTGACACCTGAAAATGACACCAACAGGGACTTTGATGACATTGCATTCAAACTCCAGACATTAATATGTAGTTGGTCCTCCCTGGGGCACAGTCATGCTGAAATAGAATGGGGCCTTCCCCAAACTATTCCCACAAAGTTGGGAGCATAGCATTTTCCTAAATGTCTTGGTATGCTGAAACATTATGATTTTTGTCCTTTGGAAATAAAAGGGCCTAACTCAACCACTGAAAAAATCCCTTTTCTATTCCAGCATGACTGTGCACCAATGCACAAAGCAAGGTCCATAAAGACATAAATGGGTGAGTTTGATGTGGAAAAATTTGACTGGCCCGCACAAAGCCCTGACCTCAACCACATCGAACACCTTTCAGACGAACTGAAATGGAGATTGCAAACCAGGCCTTCTCGTCTAACATCAGCCTGACCCCACAAATTGCTCTACTGGATGAATGAGCAATAATTCCCACAGAAGCACTCCAAAATCTTGTAAAAAGCCTTCCCAGATGAGTGAAAGCTCTAATAGCTGCAAAGGATATCCAACTACATATTAATGTCTATATATTGTGAATGTGATGTCATAAAAATCCCTGTTGATGTAATGGTCAGGTGTCCCAAGACTTTTGTCCATATAGTGTAGGTATGTAACAGGACATACTTGAAAACGAGAGAAATCTCAATGTATTCTTCCTGGTAAAACACTTTATAAATAAATAAAATAAATAAATATACAAACTCACATCTGAAAGGATTTTAAACTTTCATTTTAAACAAAGATAACATGGTACTTACACGCAGAGAAACATGAAAAAGGTGGAGATAAGAAATCTTAATTGCTTTAGATTTTGGCAAGTCTTCAAAGGTGCAAGGTTTCCCTTATTCAGAGAAAATAAAGAGATATTCATCTGGAATTCAGATTTTCCATTTTTATTACGATGGCATTTCAGGGGAACTGCATAGTCAGACAACATGTGAAATGATAACAGTGATAATGTAAAGTAGTGATGGATATAGTCATTTGTTCTAGGTTTAGTTCTATTTTCATCAGTGATAATTTGGTTAGAAAAACCCAACAGATAGTCCAAGAGGCTGTCTTATCTACTACTTCAAAGTGAACAAAATAATCAACAATATGTTTTTTTGACTACACACTACTTTATGTAGTTTGTTTACCCCCTTTAAGTATTAGCAGCAATCAAATGTGCGTTTTTTCTTTGTATTTGGATGAAAGCATGTTATAATGCCTACAGTGAATTAATGTTATTCTCTTGCAAACAAATATAGAGCATACATAGTACATCTATTGTTTAAAGAGGCACTTTTAACCAGACAAAATGCCTCACCTGCCTTAGTAAAACTGCCTTTTGAATGGTTTCCTATTCAAAAGGTAAACATTGTCAAAAAAGGTACGTTCAGCTGTTGTTTCTCCAGTTTGTGGTAGCTGTGTTCTGCTACTCCCCCGCCGTTCCTAGAAGTTTTTTCTACAGAAGATGTCCCGCCAGCTGCCGTAGCTCCCATTTCCTAGAACATCGATCATTCTGCTTTCTTGTTATGTGACATTTAACCTGCCTTTATATTTTCTGAATGCTTAAAATATTGATGAAACAATAAAAAAGTAATTTACAAAAAAAAAGGTATTGGCTCATAGTACATGGAAAGCAAAAGACTAGGGGCTGCCATTTTCAGCTCTCTGGTCTATGGCAGAGTGGGCATGTCAGTTGCGTTGTACACAACCAATAGCTGAGGAGGAGATTAGCAACTCCTCCCAGCTAGAGTTGTGTTTTTGGTGGCAATAGTTTATTTGATAGATGGTATCAAATCCAATTGTGTTTCTAGGTTCATATCATTATCAATGCGCTTCTCATTTGCAGTATAATTTGGAATGGTTCAGATCAAGAATTTACATTGTTAATTATATTAAATTGTTGTTACCATTGATTGCCATTTACTGTTGGTGTGTGGGTCAGGCATAGATTGTGCAATAACTGCAGAATCTGTAAACTACTTTGGGGATAAGTAAAATGGTAACGTTAGGTAGCAGAGACTAAACAGAATTCTGAAAGATTGCAATCACCCCCAGCTCGGAAATGCAAGTTTAGTGAAAGGATGATTTATTATTTTCATCTCTGGCATTATCTTATGTTACTTGTTGCTTTATGTTTTCAAAGACAGACCAACATAGTCATGTGTCATGTGGAGGTTAAAACAGAGCCATGCATTCTGGGTAGTGAAAACAATAGTGATATGATTTGTCACACTTTACACAGTAGATGTTTTTAGTTATTACAAGTCACAAGACGCAATTGTTCTTTTTTTGCGTCACATTTCAGACTGAAATCAATTAATGAATAAAGATAGTTCCTATGGGATTCCAATATTCTGCAAAGGAGCAAATGTTATTTATATCCAGCAAAAAAATCTGGCTGTTCTGGAAATCCTGTCTGTACCCCCAATATTCTGCAGGGGAGCATGCAAATGTTATTTATGTCCAGCAAAAAATCTGGCTGTTCTGGAAATCCTGTCTGTACCCCCAATATTCTGCAGGGGAGCATGCAAATGTTATTTATGTCCAGCAAAAAAATCTGGCTGTTCTGGAAATCCTGGCTGGACACCAGCTAGAAAAAAAAGTTACAGATGCAGCTCTGCACACATTGCAAGTATTGTTATCATTTAGAATTGCAATATTGAATCAAAGTGGCACTAAACGAATAGAAGCAAAAGTTAAAAACCTAGTGCCCTAAGTAAACCCACGTGTATCTTTAGATCTGAAACAGAGCTGATATGGTCGTTGGAGTGTAGCATGCAGCCTGCCAGAGTATGGGCTTGTCATTTGTGACTGATTAAGGTCTGTAAGGTCCATTGTGTCCCTCCTCCTTTTTCTACATGTTAAACAAGTTAACGTCCCCTTTCTTGATGGCATGCAAAAACAAGGGCTTCTCAAATGCTGAGTGGGAGGGTGGGTAGATGCTGCTATAGTAAGGTAGGAGAGCAACCCAATCCCAATCAGCGCTTACCGCACTCTCATCCTGCTCAGCCAGAGTTAGTGTGTTCCCGATGGCAAGATCTTCACTCTCACCCAGGACCCCAATGGGTCTTGATTTTAAAGAAAAAATGATTGCGAAATTAGGAAGTTTAAATAGTAGAAAATACGGAGTCTGGACCCAACTTGTCAGTAGAAAATCTTCAATTCTTTTTTAATTATAAGCATGTAGTAACAAGAATATGGCCAGGACGGCGTCCTCCACCAGGCAATACTAGGCACACCGTACTCGTTTCATCACTTGTCTGGACGTAAGTGTGTCTCCCACAATCCTCTCGTTAAATACATCACGGGGAAGGAGGAGACAGAGATGCTGCTATCTTGAGATTTGTGAATTAAACATTCGGAATACAGATATTCAAATGTGAAGTTCTATAATTATTAAACAGACATTCATGACAAATAATATGTATTTAATCTACAGCTTACAACACTCTCAGCCAGTCAACAGCTTGCTAAAACTATTGATTAATAGCAGTTGTCAATGTTGCTATATAAGTACTTGTTGGTTAGCAGTGCACTTCATGTTATATTTAAAAGAAGAAAAACTACCACAACTAGAGGACATAGTCTTAAATTAGAGGGGAAACGATTTAAAAGTAATATCAGGAAGTATTACTTTACTGAGAGGGTAGTGGATGTATGGAATAGCCTTCCAGCAGAAGTGGTAGAGGTAAACACAGTCAAGGATTTTAAGCATGCCTGGGATAGACACAAGGCTATCCTAGCTATTAGACCGGGAAAGGGGGACTAATAAAAGTACTCAAAAAAAAATTGGGCAGACTAGATGGACCGAATGGTTCTTATTAGGGATCGACCGATATTGATTTTTTAGAGCCGATACCGATACCCTGTGAACTTTCAGGCCGATAGCCGATAACTTATACCGATATTTCGTGCATTTTAATTTTTTGGGAAAAAAAACCATTTCTGCACAAATCTGCTGTTAAATGAACATGTTTATTGTTAACGTTTAGCTTTTTTTTGTAAATCTTTTTCATTGCTAAATAAAAATAAATAATGCAGCAAAACAATGGTGATATGGTCAAATACAACAAATTGGACCACTTTTTTTTTTTTTTTTTAAATAAATATCAGTCAAAAGGTAACAAGAACAACAATGTTCAATTGCACATAGTCCATACTTAGATTAAATCTTAGTAAAATGAGCAGCAATGACATAGGCAATTATATCAAAGGGACACTACAGTAAATATAAGCAAGGCATCAAAACAGCTTAATTAACCCCTTAGTGACAAGACATTTTCACCTTGACTTTCCCTTGGTGACAATGGCTGTTTTGACATTTCTAGGGTGTTTGTGTTTAGCTGTAATTTTTTGCTTTCTCACATACAGTACCCACACAAATTATATGTTGTTTTTATCGTCATAAGAAGGGCTCTCATTAGATACCATTATGTTCATCATATCTTATAATTTACTACAAAAAAAATCATAAAATATGATGAAAAATTTTAAAAAACCCACTTTTTCTAACTTTGACCTAAAATATAATTTACACAAATAAAATCATTAAAAAAGACCCCGGCTAAATAGTTTCTAAATGTTGTCCCGAGTTCAAAAATATGCATGTTTCCATATTTTTCGGTATTTTTTTGCGAGTTATGGGGCAAAAACCAAAAATAGTGTTTTTTTGTTTTTTCCTATATTGATCTTTTGACCCCAACCCGAACCCAAAATTTAACCCTAACACTAAATTTAACCCCAACTCTAATCCTTATTATATCCCTTAATATTTTTTAACTTTAATTTAATTTTAACCCTATCCCTTATGCTAAAAAATATTTAATTTTAACCCTATAGGCTAATATAGCTAAATAACCTATTTTTATTTAATTAAATATGTATTTTAATTATTTTCCATTGCAATGCTACTAAACTACCACTAGGGGTAGTCAAGTAGCATATTCAGAGCGACGGAAGTGAAGTTACTTTCACTTCCGAAGCTCAGACCGGCAGAGGACTTAGCCATATTGACGGAGCAGCATGCTCCGTCAATATGGCTCCCCACGATCGCTTCGTGGGGGTCCCAAAATAGAAATATCGGTGCTGGCTATTGCCTCGATGTCGTTCATTCAAATATTATCGGCATTATCGGTAAAGTTAGATGCCGATACCGATAGTTTAGGAAACTGTGAATATCGGCCGATAATATCGGTTAATCCGATAATCGGTCGATCCCTAGTTCTTATCTGCCGACACATTCTATGTTTCTATGTTTCTATATAGATTTTACAAATGCAAATACAACCAATACATGTAAGCAAAAACAAAGATGTGGGATCCCTCTCAGCAAGAACGGGCAAAAGCTGAAATAGACAGCCCTATAGGATGTAACCTACTCGAGAGAGGAATCACTGTTTTTTGCTTGCACCATTACAGAGGAAACCTCGCCATTAGCATATCAGACTGGTGCCACCCATAAGGGCAGTCCAGATCCAAATAGCCTGTCAGGTCTCCTCTGCACGAAGAATACAGCAACCACAGACGAATGTTTCGGCCTTCATTGGCCTCGTCAGTGTGGTACAGCTGGTATCCCTCTAGGTGCAGCGAGCTAGGGTCCCACGTCTGGGCATACCCTAAAATTCATTGAGACAAAAACGAAGATGTGGGATCCCTCTCAGCGAGAACAGGCAAAATACATGTAAGCACTGCATTTTGTCCTGCTATATAATCACATTTTTCATATTATGATTCTTTTCTGTAGCTTGAGAACTATATACAAGACAACATGAAGAAGGAAATGGTGGAAATGCAGCAGCATGCGGTACAGAACCAGACAGCTGTGATGATAGAGATAGGTACCAATCTCTTAAACCAAACTGCAGAGCAGACAAAGAAGCTAACAGATGTTGAAGCACAGGTAAGCTTATTTCATTGGGTCCCTAAATTCAATCACAGCCAATAAGAAGGGCTTGAAATGTTAGAAAGAACTGTTGCTATGGAAAAAATATAAATATTTTAACTATATTATTTTAAAACTGATAAGACATGAGCATTTTTGTTTTTAAAGTTTATAAAAAGTAAACACACTTTAAAGTGGAACTGCCCTTTAAAAGGTTGAGTCTTACAAACTACCGTATTTATCGGCGTATAACACGCGCCGGCGTATAACACGCACCTAATTTTAAGAAGGAAATTTCAGGAAAAAAAACTTAAGAACTTAAATTAAGAACTTTGAAGCCCAATATGCCATTTTAATATGCCAGGATATTGCCCCCAATATGCCATTTAATATGCAGGATATTGCCCCCAATATGCCATTTAATATGCAGGATATTGCCCCTAATATGCCATTTTAATATGCCAGATATTGCCCCCAATATGCCATTTAATATGCAGTATATTGCCCCCAATAAGCCATTTAATATGCAGGATATTGCCCCCAATATGCCATTTTAATATGCCAGATATTGCCCCAATATGCCATTTAATATGCAGGATATTGCCCCCAATATGCCATTTAATATGCAGGATATTGCCCCCAATATGCCATTTTAATATGCCAGATATTGCCCCAATGTGCCATTTAATATGCAGGATATTGCCCCCAATATGCCATTTTAATATGCCAGATATTGCCCCAATATGCCATTTAATATGCAGGATATTGCCCCCAATATGCCATTTATTATGCCAGGATATTGCCCCCAATATGCCATTTAATATGCCATGATATTGCCCCCAATATTGCCCCTTAGTATGCTCGTTATGCCACCCTCCTAACCCCCCTTCCCCATAGCCCAGCACTTACCTCTTTGCTGCTCTGTCCCCCGGTGCTCTGAAGCTGCGTGGCTGTGAGGGAAGCGTTGTGAGCTTCCCTTCAGCCGCGCGGTCAATAAAGTTTGTTTTAAAAAAAACACACTTTATTGACCGCGCGGCTGGAGGGGAGCTCACAACGCTTCCCTCACAGCCACGCAGCTTCAGAGCACCGGGGGACAGAGCAGGAACGAGGTAAGTTTTTTTGTTTTTTTTCGGCGTATAACATGCACACACCATTTTCTCCCTATTTTCAGGGAGAAAAAGTGCGTGTTATACGCCGATAAATACGGTATATAAGGCAAAACATTTTCAAAATGAACAAATAAATGGAAATTAGGCTGGAAAAGTAACATGGATTCTTATGTGCACATGAAAACAAATAAATGGAACGAGGACAGTCCATTTAATTTCCTTTAAGCTGATGTTTCTGGTGTGATAACTAAACTTTATTAATGCAGTACTTCATAATCTCTGAAAGGTGTGAGGCTACCCACTAGTGATATAATTGGTTTATCAGACTGCTTGGGATTCCTGAATGCAGCCCACCATAAAGACTTAAACATGGCAGTAAATCGCCTTCATCAAGGCACAAAAAAGAAAACGATGGCTATTTAGCAAATTAAACGTTAAATCAACTTGCTAGAGATAATATTTACAAGACCATGTATTGAAACATCTCCGTTTTCTATCAAAATAGACAACTTAGATAATTTCCCTCAACATTATAAACTGGACAGTTACATGGAACAAATTTGAGCTTGCAACATTAATAGTAAAATTAATAAAATACATACACAAAACAAAATAGGTTTCAAACTGTAAACTCTTCCCTCCAACTCCGATATGTAATTTTATGTCATCTAAAATTGCCAATTCTTTAAAATCACAGGTAGTCATCCAATTGTAATTTAATCAAAAGATGAAAGACTGGGTATTTGATTACATAAAGAAATGTTAATTATTTATTAGTTTTTTTTTTTTTTTACCGGTAAAAATATAGAGATTGCTTTTGTTTTGAAATATACTCTCTCAGAGCAATATGAAATCACATCCTCAAGACATATTTTAACATGACGGATATGAATAATGAGGTCTTCCTGTCAACAGAAAGAAGCCCCAGATGAAAGAAATTTGTGTAATTGTTAAGCCAAGACAAAAACAGTATTGTCTCCAAGTCAGGCAGCATGACCAGGCACAGCACACTTGGTGGTGCGTTCACGTCCAAAGCATTTCCTTTTCTAAACACCGTCATCAATGAAATAAATAAAATTCCTCAACATAATCAGCCTAGATGACGAAGGTTGCAGGAATTATTCATATTTCATCTGTGAAGCAGAATTTCACATAATTCAGTCATAAACCACCCTATATTTACTTGATTATTTTGCAGGTCATTTAGATCTCAAATGTACACTTATTTTTAAAATGGAAACCATCTTGGAATTACATTCTTGTGATACATCTGTTGGGTCTTGCTACACAACTCAGGTTAATTGGTCATATCACTGATCCCTGTTATGTATGAGTATATAGCTTTGCTATATTACAGGCAGACTTACTGTGGGTGAAAATAAGAGATAATAATATTGCTGTCTGGTCCACCCAGCGGTATTACCATCTCCCCCATCTCACTCTATATGAAAAACACAAAACTAATGTATTTTTGTTATAATGCATTTACAATTACAAACAAACAATGTCAAACATTCAAATAAAGCTAAATGGCAAGAATTAAAAGGGACAATAGATATTTTTTTTTCTGTTGTATATCTGGTTGATTTTTCAAGTGTAACATGTCATCATGATAAACCGATTAAACGTATGTAACTATATAAGACCACAAGGCTACTTGAATCAACCACTAACTACTGTAAATAACTAAAAATACACCATAAAACCAGCATTTCCCAATAAGAAACTTGAGTCATGACCAAAGAATGTAATTATGTTGAACATCATTGCAAGTGAAATATAAAAGCCATTATCCAGCATGCTCTATTGTATGACAATAGGGATGTGTTTCTTAAATAATGCATTATTTCCT
Source organism: Pelodytes ibericus (assembly GCA_036172795.1). Lineage (NCBI taxonomy): Eukaryota > Metazoa > Chordata > Amphibia > Anura > Pelodytidae > Pelodytes > Pelodytes ibericus. The sequence continues at coordinate 127,694,635 of CM069861.1, forward strand.
ATTAGACAGACAGGCAAGAGGTTAAAATGTATATAGGCCCCAAAAGTTCATAAGATTGTATTAAATCCAGCAGGATGTGACATTATCCTGAATATTAAAGAAAACCTTTTTTTTTTAACCCTCTGGCAATTAGCTAAACAACCATCTCTTTTCCAGAACTGTTTTGTGCTTGCTGATGTTTCTCTTTTTAAGTTGGTTCTAATTTAACCCAATTCTTTACCTTTGAAAAGTAAATTGACATGACTTTCGAACATCTTCTTACCCCCAGATTATTGTTATTGTACTAAGCATTTAGACTTTTCAGGTTGAACCAATAACAACAATTGTGTTACTTTATATCACTGTTGTCAGCCAATTAAAAAACAAAACATGTTGACTACGCTTGTTACATATGAACTTGTGCATCTTTGAATGGTACCAAAACAGCAATTATTCATATTTACTATTGTATTTTCAAACAGGTGTTTAATCAAACTAGTCGGCTTGAGCTCCAACTTCTGAAACATTCTCTCTCCACAAACAAATTAGAAAGCCAAATATCTAATCAAACGGGTGAAATATCAAAGCTGCAAGACAAGAACAGGTAAGTCACATATATATATTGTCTTTATGGGGCTTATTCACCCAATCTACAACTATTATGATTCCTAAAGGTTGTTGAGGGATTAAAGGATTTGTATTTCATCAGGAGCATCCCAGCTAAACACGAAACAGTAAATGGTGTGGAATTGACAAGCAGGTTTCAAAATAGCTACTTTTTGCAAGTCAATCATCAATTTATCGGCATACATTATTTATGCATTAAACACCTATGTGATATGCAATGATATTTTCTTCACGTGAATTTGCATGGATGTTTACATTTTATAGTCTGAAAAAAGAGGAAACTAATTCACTTAATCACTTTTTCCACATTACATTAATAGTGCCTTATGATAGTTACCGGATATTAGTTTCTGCATTCTCATATATTAGTTGACACAATGAGTATGTAAACATGTATCCAGTGGGCCAGGTGTGAATGACAGGCTTCAATGTGCGCATATAAGATAAAAAAAATGTCCCCTGCTACTTTTTAAAAGAAATGTTAATTCTCTGGGTTATATATTCATTAGTAGCACAGGCATTGGAACTGTAAAAAAAACCAAAAAAAAAAACCATAATGCTAATTTATTAATTAGTTCACGGGTTTCTTTCATTAGGCGGGTACATCTACCAATATGGCCAGGCAACACAAAAGTAATATTATGGTTGATGTGAAGAGACAAATATTTGTACTATGATAGTCTGCTTACTTATCGTGGCCTTTTCGCAAAATTTGCACAAAAAAAATCAATGGAGTACTAGACACTAATGTAATAATCTAAAACATGCAATTATTAAATACAATAACACATTATATTATAAAATATATTTTTTCAAAAACTGCATTTTTACTTTAACTTTCACAGAAGCCAGATCAAGATTCAAACTGTTACCACCACCACTATATAAAAGTCAAACTAGTTTTTGCTTGTTTCATCTGATTAATTACCTCAGGTATTGGTTTGTCTCTGCCTGAGGTTGGGACAAATCTTTAAGTTCTATCTCAAGAGCTTCATAAACTGCCTGCACTATATAAATAATTATTAATACATATGTATATTAATAAAATGAATACAGGCATAAATATTGCTTGTGTACATATCCATCTACAACCTGAAGTGTGCACAACTATAAAAATGTATAGTTTTTTATTGGATGTCAAGCAAGTTTGTAAATCTTATGGTCTACCAGTGTGACTATAGTTGTTTGTTCCACACACTCGTGGTTTTAGGTTCCAAATTTCCTTTTCATGCATCATAACTGGTCTGCAAACAACCCTAGAAAATGTTTTTTAACAAGGTGATTATTACGGCAATAATGCTCATTTCCCCAGTGATCAATAGAGGAAATACCATCTGTTTTCATAAAACAGTAATTGTGCCAGAGTTCATAGGTTCTTCCTCAGGACGGAGATAAAAAGCATTTCCACAGACACAATGACATACTATTCCCTCTTTCTGTCTAATACATCCTTTCCTGTGTATGGGATATTTGTGCAATGTGTAAAGATGTGTGTGGGTACATTAGATGATATGTAATTATTAAATATTAAAATGTACTTTAATATTTAAAACATATTCTTTTTCCAGAATTTCTATTGTTTTGACATTTAGATTTTAATCAAATTTTTTTTAAATCTTTTTTTTAAAATAATTTTATCAAAATTCACATGTCAATTAAACTTTAAAATCGACATAAATACAATGCAACATAAATATACAACATGAGCATAAAAACCAAACACCATGCATGCAGCTCGTCCTTTTCGCGCCGTCTGCCCCCACCTCAAGCTAAATAGGTAAATGGAGGTGGTCTCATTGTGAGATATATTTCCTCAAGTATATTCAGACCATCTATCTCTAGCTGCTCTAATGAACTTATTTGTGATTTGTCCCTTCAGGACCGACCATGTGGAGATCTCTTGCGACTTCCCCCTTCTTGCAATAAGATATTTTAAGGCCATCATAACATGTATAGCTAAGAATCTCTGTTCCTGTGTTAATTTAGGGAATCCCAAATATAAGAGCTATTCTGGATAGTCTTACAGCCCCTTTATCTTCCAATATATCAAGGGCCATATTCAAACATTTCTGTACTCTCTTACACTCCCACCAGATATAAAGGTAGGATCTCATCTCAACAACAGAGCTCACCTTATCCATAGGTATATCAATAGTAGTTGATCAGATTGGAGTAGGATATTTTGGATTTTCTTAAGTTCTTTTAATTTTCCTAATTTTAAAAAATGTATAACTTCTGAACGACTGTAAAACTTTAGCCACATGAGAAAACAAACAATGTGACTGACTGTGTTTAAATGATGCTACCTTTTAAAAGGTTTTATACGTACAGTATTCATTAGCATCTTTAATATAGCAGCAGATACATTAGTTATGGTAGAACATGATAAATATTCAATTATAGTTTGGGTGACCAACGGAGCTTTTGTCACCTTTTTAGTTCTAGGGGAAGTTTGTAGAAATGTAGTGTGAGGTCATGCTGGAGGCAGAATCACTCACTAGAACATACACTGGAATTCACTCATATCAAAACATTGCAAAAGTTAAATAAGCCACTAAGGTGCTTTTAAAATACACATTTTAATCACTGGATCTCTCATAAAAAAATAGTCTGTATATGAGACCTAAGATAAATACACCCTTAACATAAACAGAATGGGTAGGCTACATTGAAAAATATAAATATTATATTATGTATATTTAGTGTTTAAAATACAATTTACATTATTTTATAGACTATCCTTTACAAAGTTTGTATTGTGCATAATGTTCTTTTTTTTTAAATAGTCAAAATATTAATAGTTTGATAATAGATAATATAAATATTTTGCCAATGATATACAACAATATGTTGAGATAATTTATGTTACTGAGGAAAGACATGGGAGGTTTCAATCCCAGCATCTGTTCTTAGTAACCCGGGAACCAAATTTATGAAGCGTGATAACATAAGACACCTTATAACTCGTTCACATGAATTTTGGTCTTAAAGGGCCATGTGGTTGAAAACTCTTAAACAAAAAAAACAAGATTCATGGTTCTTCCTATTTCAAGGAAATTTCCAGATTAATGGGACAGTGGCCCAAATGCATTGCGCATAGCCAACTAAGAGCCGCCTAAAAATTGGGGAGCAAAAGGGTGGCTCGGACCATTAATGGTGTTACTGAATAGTAAGAGCTTTATAAGTTCCACTCAAACATATTTTGCTAACTCATATCATGTTATTAGTCTTTTAGAAAAGAAAGTGCTAAACATGGAAGGCAAGCACACAGAACAACTTCAGTCAATGAAAGATGAAAAAGATAAACTTCAGGTGCTGGTGCTCAAGCAAAATACCATTATTGAGGAGTTAGAAAGGCAGTTAATTACAGCTTCAGCAAACAACTCGTTCCTACAAAAACAGCAGCATGATCTGATGGAGACTGTACATAGTCTGCTGACTAGGATGGCACCACAAGATGGTAGGTATCAAGACTTTGAACTGTTGCCAATCTACCAACATTTGAATAATAGGCAAAAGCTACTTTTTACTGTGAGCTGGTTGAGCTCTTCTTAGCAGAAGGCTATTACATACTTTGAAAAGTGCACACTATGAATCTCTTATTTATTCAATTTCGTTATATAAACTGTCCTTATTTATTTCACTACGAGCAGACTCAGTGTAATAGGTTCACTGAATGTATACAGTGGAAACCAAAATACTTATATTAAACAGCAACTGTAAAGTGCACATATTTGGGTATTATTTGTACACGTATAAGGGAGTATGTATTGTTAGCAGGATTGTTGGGATGCAGTTCTAAAAGTAGTCTAAAGTGCATTTTCCTGATTATTGCTCCACCTTTAAAACTTTGCTCCAGAATTGTTTTTTTTATTTTTTTTATAAATAACCCATTGTATTTTATCAGGTTAAAAGTCTGTTATATGTTTATATTTAAAAGATTAAAATCACTTTTTACCTAGCTAGCACACAAGCAGTATAGTGAAATACAATTAAGGTGCATTCTATGTATTCATGTAAATAGGCTGTTTTTTTTGTAATTGTTTCTGTAAAACAAAGAGCCTGCTGGAAAAAGCTGTAGAAAATACTAAAATAAATCCACTGGTGAAAACAAAATTTTGGACAGAGCTGTTGTATTTTTCTGGATGAATACCAAGCAAGATTAGCTTAGCAGAATAACAAAACTGTTATTTCAAGTGTTCTTAAACTTTCTTTGGATCAAAAACTTAAGAACATAATAGTTTCCAGAAACATATGGGTATTACATTTAGAAAATGACTTTGCGTCCTTTAAAATATTGGCATTTAGGAGCGAATAATAATACTAATAAAGACCACATCAAATTTGAAACTATTAAAGTTGTCAAAATGTCAATTTTATCAATTTTGGTTCATACTAGCCTGCAAATTATAACTTCTGTAATTTTCCAAAGATCATTGATTTTACGGTGTACAATTCAGGACTAGTGTGTGTCAAATGATAATAAGACAAATGGCAAGTATATCTGAGCATACAGTGAAATAGAAAATGTGAGAGAACTAGACATGTAAGATGTACCATGCTGTTTTTTACATATAGATCCATTACTATATATTCTACATATATAGTAATGGATCTATATGTAAAAAACAGCATGGTACATCTTACATGTCTAGTTCTCTCACATTTTCTATTTCACTGTACGCTCAGATATACTTGGCATTTGTCTTATTATCATTTGCTTATAAAGTGCCAATGTGTTTTGGAGAGTTTTCTGTAGGTAGGTTATGGCGGACCATGTTACAGAAAAGGTTTTATCTGCTAAACAGCATCATTAATTTTCAACAGAAAATGTAAGCACACATTATTTTTAAAAAAAAAACCATTACCCTCCCTTTTTTTTATTTTTTTTTAGAAAGCCCTACACTATAAAACAAAAAATCTGAGCTATTGGTTAATTGCACCAAATCTATAATGTAAAAGACTAGGAATGCCAATACTCTCTAAAAAGTGTGGATGGGAACCCAAGACATAGCCAAACAGTGAAAGGTTAGAGGACACTAGGACAAGGAAGGAACAAAAAATAAAGAATGAGGTGTGGCTCCAGGTCGGCACTAGGCTTTGGGATACTTGGCTATAAAGCAAGTTTAACTTTTTTATTTGGCCTAAATTCCAATGTTCTCTGTCCTGGCCACTGATGTGACCACACACATCGGTGCTTCTTACACAGTGACATCATTGGATGCTAGATCCAGTATCCAATTATATCAATGTGTAGGTGGCACCCAGGCAGCAAGTAAATTTGTTTCTTCCATAAGTTCCATGATTTTAAAGACAATGTCTAATATGAATTACAAAATGACTCTGTGCGTTGTAGTATTGCCAGTGATATTTTCAATATTTCATTTTGTAGCCCCAAGACCTTCATTTGTGGTCAAAGAAGAACAGATTACATTTAAAGATTGTGCAGACGCTTATAAATCAGGACTGACTGCAAGTGGCATCTACACCTTAACTGTACCCAACACCACGGAGCAGATTAAGGTAAGCTGGATCACAGCAGCGCCCACATGCCAAGTAAATGCAATTTTAGTGTCAAAGAGACACATTTACTACAATGATCTGTGGCTGTGTGTTGTGTTGTAACAGATTACTTATATCATAGGGAGTTTAGTCATTTTGAACAGACTTGAGTAAAGAGGAATTAAATACTTTTAATCACACAGAAGGAAACTTCTGCTTTTGGGAGTCAAATTGTTGACTTCCAGGCTGCCATGTTGTGGAGAAAGTCCTCCACAGCCTGACAGCACTTATGGGTATGCAGCGTCTCTGATACATAACTCTGTGACATGGAAGCCCCCCAGTGTTTGCTTTTGCACCAAATTAGACTTTTAATGAGGCAGAAGTGGACTTCTGCCTAATTATTAGAAATACAAATAGGGTTTTCTCCCTCTTTAATATCAGAATCACACAGCTAACTATCCACTGGTTGGAATTTCTTCTTACTTACACTCTACAAACAGTCATAAACCATAGTAATAAGCAAAAGTTAAAGCTTACTATTGTACACAACCGTTTTAGCATTTTGGTTAATGGTAACATGCATAACTGAATTGGATATCTTTTGGATCTGCTAGTAGACTATTAAAGCTATATTTAAGTTCAGATGATAAGGGTACCAGAAATGATAGCTTGTCCTCCACCAATCATACTTTGATGTTGACTGGACTTTCCAATCCTCTTATCTTTAGCACATTGGGTTCTCGTAGGCTGAGGGTCATATAGATGTGATGGTCCAGCAACAGCTGAAGTAATATAATATTATAAGTCTAATTAAAAATATATTCTTACATGTTGTAGTGCATTATTTTGTAATGTGTTCTGTGCAGTGTCACCTTTGTTTTGAAATAACCTAACAGAATATTGTTCTAAATGTATCACTTTGATGGGGTGGGCTTGTGAGTTAAATGGTATAGATTATTCTGGGTAAGTGTATACATGTCTGAATTGTTCCAAGAGTGTGTTTTAAAAAAAATTGGTAGTATTTGAAAAAGGTCATGATAACTATTTAAATATTGACTTGACTCGATCACTGTTCACCAAACAGACAACCACACGCCTCAAGAATGCTGAATATGTTTTCAGATTGTACATAATGTAATATACAGGTGACTTTAACGTACATCTACTGTGTCGGATACATATTTTGGCTTCCAGTGTTAAAATTCTCTGACGTGTGGACCACCATCCGACACGACAAATCGTCTAGCATGTAAATGTGTAGATTTTTATTATGCGTGGAGACAGACTCCATCACTGCTGATGTCCTAATGACAGACAGTTTATTGTGAGTCTGGTGATTAGAGGATAGTGACAGTATAGTCTTTTATTTATTTTTTTCTGACAGAGTGGATTTGTTTTACTTGTTTATTTATATGATGTTCCTCAAGCATGCAGTGATTAACTAGTGCAGTAAGACATATGGGAGCCGGATGCCCACTCTCGTACTGGCCAGTTACCTCTTCACAAGCACAGCTTAAAGCTAGTTCTTAATAGTGATCTAAAGAAAATCAAAGGAGCAAGTTCTACAAGCCCTAAAGCAATATAGCTTTAACAGATTATTTGTTCTCTTGGGACTGGCTATATTGATGGGCATCTGCAAGCCATTTAAACACCTCTGCTGCTCCAGGGTTTTAAGAAAATTGCAAAGTAATTTATTATACTTTTTTCGGCAATGTCTGTAAGTAAGGTTCGTTGCGTCTTTATTGTATACTTACAAACCTAATTACAGTGCTTTATGGCTATGCCTTGTCAAATAGATGACGGCTTACTTATTGTTTTAAAAATCTGCAAATGAATTGGAGGCATGATAGAATAAAATATGAGTGGAAAGGGATGAGTAATAAAATAATTTGCTTATTTATCATTCAAGGGGTTAAGTGCCATTATTTTTCTTACAGAAGTAAGGCTTGAACAGAAATTCTTCTGCGATGCCCGTTGTGTGGCATTTTTAGAAAATTTTAATGAATCACTGTGTTTATTGGGTAAATTCAGCTTATAACTGTTTTCAGAATGCAGCCTACAGTTCAAAATAATAGCTATCCTGGTTAGGATCAAATATTGGCTGCATGATGGATGAAATACAGGAAACAAAAATTCTTACACATACATTGTAAAAACGCTATATTCCATATAGCGCTCAGCTAGCAAGTATTTGCCAAGACATCTGGTATGCTGGGAATTACGTTCCCTAGGATGCTAAGCCAGCATATGTTGTGTGTGCTTTTCACTTGTTAAGAACTATGTTTCCTATAATGGTTAGCCAACCTTTAGTTGGATGTTCATCTTAGGTTTATATAGATAACAGAGAAGGTCTTCATTGAAGTGAGGGAGGGTGGTTCCCTCTAAATATGTTTGCAACAACACTTAATCATAAGCTTAAATGGGTGGACAGGTGGAGGGTAGAACCATGGGGTCTCAGGCAGAGTTAAAGTAGACTACCTAAGTCAAGGAAGTAAAAAGGGGGCTGATGGACGAGAAAACATTTAGTAAAGAAAGGGGGGCTCATCTAAGTAGGAAAAGGTGGTGTAGTTATTGATTATAAATATCTTTTTAAAAATATGTGCAGGTTTTAAAGATAATTAGTTCATGTGGGCAAATGGTATGGCTAACTGGAACAGCTTGAAAAGCCCCAGATGAAGGAGAAAAATATGGATAGTTTTGGTAAAACAAGGGAATTCATTTTTTTTTTTTATTAACAAAAAGAAACAGAAAACCTACAACTAAAAAAAAAAAAAAAAGAAATTGTTATTTCAGCCCTTTCATTTAAAATAATGTTTAAATCATACTGGTTTAGTGAGTATATGCCTGTTTACCTGACTAAATCTCCTGAACTGTGAAAAAAATAGTTTTTACAACCATGTTACAGCATTATGTTCTGGAACAAGTTTGTAGAATGCTACTCTAGCTATTCAAACCGGAGATCCTGTTTTTCCCAGTGTTTTCCATTGTTTAGATCATTCGGCTTGAGTCTAAGAGATGCTACCAAACAAGACCCTGAGCTGGCTTCCAGCTTTCACACTTGTTTTTTCCTAACCAGCTATATGATTTCCTAACTGCCATGCCCCATGAAGTGTAAGGGCATAGGCAAGAGGAAGTGCACAAGAATTCTTTATTAGACATATATGAGGAGAGAACAATCAAACCTTAGAAAGTGCAAAACATATGGAACATAAAATGTTATTTCTGTTAACTACTACCACGACAATGCACCCAGGTAACACCAATCAAAATCAGTTCTATTATTTCTGGAAGTCTCACTGGGACAGCCAGGCTGCCATGCCACGGAGCTGCTAGAGATGGTTCCGCAGAGTCTGAGACACCTCCAGCTGGGGAGAAGATGCTCATGTCCTCTCCTGGTATTGGCGCAATTAATTTTCTTGCAAATGATTCTGTTGGTACAGAGCAATGCTCCATTGAATAGTAGTCCCCCATGAATGCATAGGGTTGCCACATCTTAAAAAAAAAAAAATAAAAAAAAAAAAATAAAAAAAAATGGGCTTCCTATTGCCTTCATAAACGTTACATTGGCCTCTACCCAATTTTTTTACTGGCCCGCCAGTAGAATACTGACTTCGCGACAACCTCAAATATGGTTCACTCTAATTTACTCCACACATTAATGTGAGATTCGCGGTTAAAAATATTCTACTAAATTCAATACTTTTGTTCAACAGACTTTCTGTGAAATGAAAACTGGCGGTGGAGGCTGGACTATTATTCAGAAACGTTTTGATGGCAGTGTTGACTTTCACAGGACATGGAAAGAGTATAAAAAGGTAAAAGAAAATAAACATGTTTTTAAAACATGATGTTACCATTGCTTACTTTGACTGAGATAAAAACAACATTCACAAACACAATGTGTTTTTTTTATTCTGTAGCTCCCAAAGAAATACAAATTACTTGGAAAATGTAAATCCACTTTGATAATGGACATTTGTCTGATTAAAAGTTGGTTGGGTTTAGGGTTGCCACCTTTTCTACAAAAACATACCGGCCATGCTACTGCTTCCATAGACCTAACATTGGTCTCAAGCCAATTTTTTACCGGCAACTATGAATTACATTGGCTGTAATAATAAAAAACATAATTACACTCATCTACAAACCAATAGATAATATACATTAAGGCTAAATCTCAGTTGCTTTATAGATTGTTACTTTATTTTTACTATTAAAGGGTCAATGTAAACATTACTTATAGAGATTTAAAAATGATGAAAAATGATCTATACATTGTGTGAGCAGATTTGGAAACAAATGCATAAAATAAGAGACCGATTGGTTGTAAATATGTGGTGCCTCCTGCCTATGACATCACTTGTGGCTTAAAATGAAATGTGCAATTTGCATATCAAGCCACATGGTGAGATCATAAACAGGAGGCACAACACAGAATTAAAACCATTTTTTCCTCTTATTTTATGCATTCACAATTCTGCTAACACAATGTATAAATCATTTTCCATCATTTTCTACATTCACAGTGTAAGCAATCTTTAGGTAAAAGGTAGAAGCTTTACATTTTAAGAGTCTGTGCTATGCTATGTAGGCCTAGCATAAAAAAAATGATTTCTCAACAAAATTGAAAGTAAGTCAATCCGTTTACCGAAGAAAGGATAAATAGCACAATATTTATTGTAAACAATGATGTTTAACTTTCTTTTTCCTAAGATTGCGAGATCATTGTGTCTACACATCTGTCTCTCCTTTGGAGTATTAATGTGAATGTTTTTTTCCTGCTATGTTCCATGACAACTATAATCTTTTTAATACCAGTATCTTTACTAGATTTGTGCTTCTTGCAAAACTCGTAGCCTACTTAAAATCAACTCCATGCATGAGTTGCGGACATTTTATCATAACAGCTGTTCATTGTAGAGGCGGGTAGAAATAGATTCAACACAGTTCCTGATGTTCTGAATGTTAAGCATTTACCACTCTGATTTATAGGGATTTGGTGAAGCATCTGGAGAATATTGGCTCGGAAATGAGATCGTATCTCAGTTAACAAACCAACAAAAATATGTTCTCAGAATCCAGTTGAAGGACTGGGAAGGAAATGAGGCATTTTCACTATATGAACACTTTTTCCTGGGCAATGAAGCACAGAAATACAGGTGAGTTTATTTTAAACAAGATGTCTGGCTGAGGGTACTCCATGTTATAATTAGATTGTTTTATTCATCTTAAAAAGTATGTGTGTGTGTATATTTATATATATATATTAGTTAGGATGTGCATCATTTGGTGCCGATTATTTTAGGTCATTAAATATTGACCAAAGTAATATTTTAGAACGGAGTTGAAGCCACAACACCTCAGTAAACATATTCCACGCTGTTGTTGTATTGTACATATCTTTGGAATATAGTTTCTCGTTCTTGGATCTATTTATATTCCTCTGTTGTAATATATATTAAATATACCATTTTACAAATATACTCTGTTGTATATTGTGTGTTGCTGCTTTCTGTAAGTCCTGTGTCTGAACGCGCTCGTCAATCTTCTTCCAATTTTCCCTGTGTCTTCTCTTTAGGGTTATGTGTGGAAACAACCCATTAAAGTTAGCAGCTGCTATTTTGTGTCTATTGTATTCCTGATCTTTTCCCTCCTTTTTCTTTTGTGTTCCCTCAACCTTCCCTGGAGCGCAGACTTATAATTATCTAAACAAAGTAATATTTTAATTGAATATATCAAAACCAATGCTGATAAAAACACCAGAACCATTGCTGCAATCAAAATACTAAAGTCAACCAAGCACTAACCATTGGTTCTGTATTGCAGACTTTCTCACTTTTTAAATCATTTGAGGCATGTAGATATCACTGGCCCACTAGTTTAGAAATTAAGCAGACCATTAAAGGTAATGGACAGGAAATCCCCATAAAAGTTGGGGAAAAAGTCTATGCTAAACAGCACAGTTTACATACAAATAATGATGGTCTGCAAGATGCAAATGATGTCACAACATGTGTGTCATGTCTTAAAATTCAGTTAGCCTAGCTTTAGTGATTTTAGAAAGGGCCTGATCTGTTATCTTCCCAATAGACTCTTTGTCATATAGCGCTAGAACTCTGGCTTCCTTTTCTTTTTCTGACTCTTTTTGGTTTTTACTTAACAAAATTCACTACATGGGTACAATTTAATTGGATTACAGTTTGTTCTACTTTTTTCCCATTTGGTATTTGTTATTAAAATGTATTATTTTAAGCAAGAGATTTAAATTCTTATAAAAGCAAAGGACAATAAGGGGCCATTTACCAGCACAGTTCAAGAGTAAATACCACAGATTTAGATGCTAAGTCGGCATTTCCTCTTTAAAAAGCAGCACATGTTTAATGCATCATAAACGCGAGTTTATAAATAGCTGCTGTATTTCATCCATGTAAGAACAGCCTTATACTAATATATAAATAAATCTGTAAGTGAAATTACACTGAGCAGCAAATTATGTATAGAAACGCCAGGCATTGCTTATATAATGATAATCTGCAACACTAAAAAACACTAAAGAAAAAAAAAAGCTATATTTAGTGTGAGGGAAAATATTTTAATTGGATTCACTAAGTTTTGGTTCTGTTTGAGTGGCGATGTTCAAACAACCCATTGTTATACAGCAGGGATTTTAAACTATTGCCACTAAATGCCAAAGAATTATCAATTAGCCTCCAGCGGAAAATGCGGCTTTAGTGCCAAATTGAACACTGTTATGGGTCATCTGACACGGTTTTAATGTTTAGTATTTTTGTGCCTGTGGATGGTAAAGAGTTGCAACAGTGTTATGGGTGCACTTCAGGACCTCTTTAAAGCCCTAGTGGGCCCAGGGCAACGTCTTTAGTAGTGAACCCCACTCTCGTGCCCAATTTTTCTAATAAATTTGTCCCCAAACAGCTGATCAGTGACATATTTGTTGTCAAACTTACCAGTACCATCTTCGTCCCCAAACCAGATATTGAAACCGATATAGTATAGATGCACTATTATAGTTAGCCAGATGGTAGTATTTTATTACCCCCATCTATTGTTAACAAGACTTTGACAGCAGTATTATATAGCTCCCAATGATACAGAGTTTGACATATAGTGACAGATATAAGGATAGAAAAGGTCAATGGCAGGGCAGAGCACAAAATGAGTAACGGGACTAACTGTTTGTGTCCCTCTCCTCACAGCATGCCACACAGTCATACATATACACTCACATGTACACACTAGCAGAGCAATCATACATTTTATATAAAGGCATTTACTACTTTACCCCACTGTAACGTTTTAGAAGCACTTATGGAGGTAAAATATTACTGTAATTAACATGGGAGCGTGCTGCAGTATATTTGAATACCAGTATAACAGACTTATTTGTGGCTTATACTATGTAGACTTTATGTGGAGTCTGGTTAAGGCAGCTATTGGGTGTGTGAGATATCTCAGCTGTTGCAGAGCCTCTTTAAAATATATTTGCATTGCATGTCTACTTTTTTGGGTCCAAAGTTACTGCTGTGAACTTAAAATGCTCTGCAGTAGCTACGCTTTGCGATTGACAACATTCCTGCTATTCATAATAAACTCTCGGCTTATATTCTCGTATATATAAGTCCTGTATTTCCCTGCAGTTTGTGACACAGGGCATAACAATTTGTTCTGTGTGGTGGATGCGAGCAACAATAGCTACCACTGATTAAAGGGTGTTGCTGAAATGCCTTGATGCCAAGGCATTAAGCAACACCAAAATGTGTCCCCCTTATGTGGAGTGATCACACGCACCATATTTGAAGGTAGCATGCTCCTCCAGTATGGCGCTGCCGTGTATCCAGCATGAGTGATGGAAAGTGATCAAAAATCCCCTTTGTCACTCTGTTGCTTGGTTAGGACAAACCTAACCATAGATCTGTTAACCTTAGATCTTGGATTAGGGCTAGCGTTAGAGTTCCACTTAGGGTTTGGTTAGTGCTAGAGTTAGACTAAATGGGCTATCTGGTCATTCTACCTTAAAGAGTAGTTGGAGAACAGGTATTATACGAAATTGTCTCAAGTAGGGTTGTCATGCAGCCGGTATTTAGTGGCAGGGCACTATAAAAATTGACTTCAGACCATTGTTAAGTCTACGGACTCAGTGGCATGGCCAGTATTTTTTTGGAAAAAAAAAAGGTGACAACCCTAGTCTCAAGGCATCTCATGGTCAATCCTTTCACAGGAACACTAAAATAAACAGAAACTGTAAAAACACAACGTAAATATTAAGTTAAAAAAAATGTGCATTATTTCAGGAGAAATAGTATTTCTACAAACCTGGAATTCACACGATTTGAGAAATGTTTCCACTAATACAAAACAGCAGTACTAAGCTTCCGTCTCATACTGTCTTTCCACTTTCATTTACAACAGGATTCAGCTCAAAGGATACACGGGGACAGCGGGCAAAATAAATAGCATAAGCCAACCAGGAAATGATTTTAGCACAAAGGATGCAGACAATGACAAGTGTATTTGCAAATGCTCACAAATGGCGACAGGAGGTAGGAACAATTTTCTGTTTCACAATTTTCCTATTTTTACTGGCACCTGCACACAGCACGATTTATCCAAAGTTTTCCACAGCTGACCATGAAATAGATCTAATATTTATTTACAGATCATGAATGCATTTCTCGTTATCCAGACAACAAGTATTATGTTGTAAATAAGTTTGTGGCACTCATCAGTCCCCACTGGATACAATGCATTTGATTTTTAAAATGCCTATTCCATCTAGGTCGAACAAAATATAGCAGACATTTGGTTCTCTAGTAGCCCCCCCCCCCCCCCCCCCCAACATCATTGTATTGCTAACAATGTGCATTTGATGTTAATTTAAAGGACAACTGTTGCAAAAAAAGTATGTTTAATTGAAAGATTGCATAATGTGTAGATGATTTATGTAAAAATTATTTAAGGAAAGAATATAAATAATGTACCTAATTGAGGATGTTTCACTCTAACAGGGGGCCGATATGTTGTTTAGAATCTTGGGTCAGATCCGTCAGAATCAAGGTGAATGAAGATCTCACCCAACATTCTAAACATGTCAGCCCCCTGATAGAGAAGGGTGGACCAAAAAGAGGACTGCATAAGGTACTTTATTTGTATTCTTTCATTAACACATTTTTATTTAAAATACAAATACTAGATGCCATCTTTCAATTAACCAGAACTTAATTTGTTGCCTACAGTTGTCCTTTGATGAACAAAATGTGCCTTTCTTTCAAAAACAAAGACATTTCTAAGTTTTGAACGATAGTGTATAATATCAATCCTAATGAAATGAAATGGACTTGTGCTGTTTTTAAATAGTTTCTATAATTGTAAATAGTTTTGTAATATAAATTGTACCACGCATTTCGTGACAATGTTTTTTATTCAGTAAAGTAAATTGTGTACTTTTTCCTTACATTTGCAGGCTGGTGGTTTGATGCTTGTGGTCCTTCCAACCTGAATGGCATGTATTACTCCTTAGGACAGAATACAAACAAGTTTAATGGAATCAAATGGTACTACTGGAAAGGCTCAGGTTATTCTCTAAAGGCAACAACAATGATGATCCGACCTGCTGACTTTTAAACATTGTATAGGATGTGATTTTTATTGTCCATTAAGCAAGGACAATTTGCCAAAATATTACAAAAAAAGGTCACAGCTGCAACTCTGTTTTCTTTGTTCCTGGCGGAGACGTGCAATAATGTAGTGGGACAGCGGATCAGTTAATTTTGATGACCAAACCTACATTGCGGTAACATCGAACAATGAACATTGACTTGCAAGTAAACAAGCAGTAACACATTTTGAAGCCAGGGGACTGCTTCTGCTACAACATTTCACATAATCACCTCTGGCTGACGTGTGAATAACTGGAACTGTAATATATACAGAAACCATACCTTGTGCCTTCCTGCACAATTAAATATGCAGTCCCTAGGGCAGCCTACCTGCAAACCACTTTGTATTATGTTTTGTATTATTAAGTGTACATACAACTGTAAATTAACCGTGTACAGTATTTGTTTTAATTCGTTGCCATGTCAAATACAAAACTGAGAGGGTATCAGATTAAATCACTTATCTATCTTCTACTTATTCTCTAGGCCAATATAAATCACCCAGTGGAGAAGCTGCATATTAAAAACACTAGCCATTTTCTTTGCCGCCTATTATCACTTCAACATTTTAAAGTTAGACCTTTTTTGTTTAATAAATGTGTTCTATTATCTCTAAGTGCCAATGGGGTGAGTAATATCATCCCAACCCAAAGTTTTAAAGTGCTGGTTTTCATTTTATAATATAGCATATTTATCACAGCCTCTGTAAAGACTGCACTTCCTTTGTACAGTAGCTGGTCTATTTAAAATAATAACAAAAGTGGTTAAATGTCATATATATAAAAGGACTGACTTTGGTTTGAAATGTTTGCAAATTACAGGGCTCATGTTTCTAGATTTGGTATTTTTGTGTATTGATGTTCTGTGGGTACCATATGGGGAACATATTTTTCATTAAAGATAAACAAAAAAAAAAGTGTTTTTATTGATCAGAAATCATTTAATTTTGGCTAGTACCATAAAGTCAAAATGTGTTTTGATCCTTAGACTACTGGTTCATGTACAAC
The DNA here is from genome assembly GCA_036172795.1 of Pelodytes ibericus. NCBI lineage: Eukaryota > Metazoa > Chordata > Amphibia > Anura > Pelodytidae > Pelodytes > Pelodytes ibericus. The sequence goes on from CM069861.1 coordinate 127,711,424, forward strand.
GTACCAGTGTACTCTGGAACTGTACATGGCAAGCAGTCACATTATAAATGTAAAGTATTTTTTGTGGATTCATGGAAACAATGAATTGAATATTCATTTGAATTTGAAGCTTTTATCCTCCCACTCCCTTTTAGCTTGCCAAAGACACTGTTTGGTGTTGAACCATTACCGAAATGCTGTTGGATACGGAAATAAAGGACCTTAAGGAGTTGCTGAGACTATGCATTTGCTTCATTTTGGTTAAATAATAGATGCTGTAGCATCATTTAGGAATATATACAAAATGGCCACATGAGATGCAGTAATGTATAATGCTAACTCATGACAAAAATCTGTATAAACAAACTGGTGACAGAAATGCTTTTGTCAAACTCAGTTTCCGCACCCAAGAGTGTTCAAATGTTTAATGGAAAGAGGCAAATGCCTTTATACATAACACAATGGCAATTACCTCTTTTATTAACTTAATGACACTGGCGATCTTCAGCTTCTTTATTTTGGCCATTATGTCTTCTAATTCAATCAGTTTACCTCTTTGTTTTACAACAAAATACTACTGATATGCCAGATATATTTCTAAATGATTTCATAATCACTGCAAAAATGCTTGTTCTGACATTACTTTGTATCAAACTGTAAATAAGTCTTGTTAATGTGGATTATAGACGTTAGAAAGCAGAAAACCCTTTTTAATACGGTATATATTTTTATGTTGCATGTGGTAAAGAATATTTCCACCTTGCTACTTTGGTCTATGTTTTAGAACTACTTATAAACACCTAACAAATAATGGTAAGTACAATTGTGGCTTCTTGGATGATGGTCAAAATATCTGTACTTCGTTAAACAACTAGCAAGAACTGGCAAGGAGTACTAAGCACAATTATCGTCTTCATGGTCTGTATAAATTAAAAGTTATAGCTATGTTTTTGAAACAATTTTTTTTTATTACTCTTTAAATAAATCCACTAATACAGTGTTGTCTAACCTTTTTTTTTTTTTTTTTTACTATTCAGGGCCGTCTATACTCAGATATCTGGGTTGGGTTAATACAACCTAGCCTATTTATCCAGGATAAGGACCACCAACAGACTAAGGTTAACAGTAAGGATAGTAGAAACATGCTCCTTGAGAAGTTTTGTGGAACGATAGATAAATCACAGCATGAAATAGGTGAAGTTCCACTATAAGAACATAAAAGTGGCAGATTTCTATCCCACTTGAGAGTTTACAAAAAAGATGATTATCCAGATGAATCCTCCACATTAAGGAATGCAGAAGACGTCTGTACAGACTTAGGACACCTGTTACTGGTTTGGGCTCTTCATCTAGTCTACACATAGCTACTAATATTAAAGTGTTGTTTATAAACAAAATTAAAAACAGAACCACAAGTAAACAACAGGTAAACAAAACTTCCAATGTATAGTGTGTTGGTAGTTCGTGTTCTACATTGGCACACAGGGTAATAGCACCATTTCTAGGCAATTTTGGCACATATGCCACCTTTATACCCTAAAGTGAGAGAAGCTCTTGACAAAAAACAAACAAACAACTAAGCAATCAAACTCTTGTGAAAGCCATACACCACTGTCCACTTAACAGCTACACTAAAGAAAAAACAAAGCTACCTTACAAATGATATATATATCAATACTGTATAATAAACAAAAGACAATTTATCACCCTATGAAACAATATAAAACCATATAAATATGCAGTGTGTCAATATTTTATATATTTGAAAAAAAATATTGGAATATTAGTCACAAAACACATGAACCCTTTGGAGCTTGGAAAAATTCAAGGAACAAGTTGAAAACACTTCCACAGCAGTTCAGATACAGTTTGACTATCCCTTAGTAAAAATGCTTGGGGCCAGAAATATTTTGGTTAATGGGTCATTTTGGATAACTGATCATTTTCACCAATAAGATATTTTAAAGCATCTCAGAACCCATTAAACATTAGTATCAATACAAATACTGTATAGAGCAAATAAATGACTTTTATGGTGATGTGAGGCATTGTTGGTAACTTGTCATGGCTCTAGTCCTGTATACATGTCATTGTGTTACCATTTGTGGTTGTGGGGGAATCTGAGCATGCATGGAATGGCTATATAGCAGCTTAAAATATGATGAAAATGCGCCATAAAAAACACCTTTTCTAACTTTGACCTGATTTTTTTTTTTAAACAATTACAAATGGTAAAAAAAGACCCCATCTATATATTTCTAATATTTGTCCTGAGTTTAAAAATACCAACGTTTCCATGTTTGTCTGTTTTATTTCAACTAAAAGGGCAATAAACAATATTAGTGTTAGAAACATAGAAACATAGTATGTGTCGGCAGATAAGAACCATTCGGTCCATCTAGTCTGCCCAATTTTTTTTTGAGTACTTTTATTAGTCCCCCGTTCCCGGTCTTATAGCTAGGATAGCCTTGTGTCTTTCCCACGCATGTTAGTGTTTTTGTTTTCTTAGTGTTTTTGTTTTCTAACCATTTTCTTCTACAGTGATCTTTTAACCCTAACCCTAAATTTACCCTAACCCTAAATCTACCCACACCGCTTAATCTAACCCTTGTACTCACCCGAACCCCCCTGTAACCTTAATTATAACCCTAATTATGACCCTAACCCTAGATCTAGGTTTAGTAGATCAAGGGTTAGCTTTTTCCATTTATTTATTTTATTTATTCATTTTATTTTTTCTTTCTAACTGTAATTTTGCTAACTGCCTCTAGGGGCAGTCAAGCAACAGTTTCAGAGCGATGGAAGAGATTTTTTTCTCTCTTTTCCATCGCTCTCCTCTGGGCATACTGTATTGAGGATCGTGGTGCCCAGGGAAGCACAGAAGGTGTTGCATGATGCCTCACCGAGGCATCATTGCAACACTTTACACACATAGGCAGTGATCAGCTTTCACTGCCTATGTGTGTTGAAGCGCATATGATCACATTCGCGGTGATTGTATGTATGCGGGGGGGGCTGGTTTGAAAGCACTCTCAAAGGCTGCTTTGGATCAGAAGCAGCCTCTGAGACTAGCTGCAGGCATGTACATGAAAACTGAGGATGTATATATCCGTCCTTATGGTCTTAAAAGACCATGCTTTTCTGGACGTATATATATGTCCTTATGCGTTAAGGGGTTAAGGGGGCTGGACACTGAATAAACTGTTGTGCGCTTGAATTTTGCCAGGTGTGTGTGTGTAATTTGCAATTTGTTGTAAAATCCGAAACTGATAAGAGATACTCAACCTGTATATATATTTCTGTAACTACGTAGTAATGGATCTAGTGTTTTGAAAAGACAGGACAATATTGTTTTATTGAAGGGCAATTATACTTTTTTTGCCTGTGCTTGTCCGAAGTAAACTTGATGTGTATATTAATTAACACATGTGGGTTTACTCCGCTCGTCTGATTGTGTCTTTTTTTATTGGGATCTCTCCCTGCTAGTGCAGAAAGAGACCCTCATTTTTGCATGGGATCAGCAGAGGCGAACTATCTAAGGTCACGACCAGACAGGGTTGTCTGTTATCCATGGATAAACCGACATGCACTATCACAAGTACATGCCAGCTTATCCTTAGACTAGGGACAACTAATTCTTCACTTGTGCTTTTAGAAGCACAAGAGAGAATACAGTTTTGTTGTCATGTAGCACCAGTACATTTAAAATAAATGTAATTTGTATACACAAATATGTACACACTCAGTCTCTCCAATACTACACCAACCAGAATATATGTTGCATAAAAATACATTATAAACTTTTATTAAACAATGGGATATGAAGAATAATAGAAATGATTAGCTACCTAATTTTAATTATAAGCGCTGAGGGAGAAGCAGCATATATCACTGACAGTAAATTCTGCTTCCATACGGAATTTGGGGTGTTGTAAAAATAACTATTGTTTCTATCAAAGATGCAAGCATTATTCAAGTGTAGTGGCTCCTTAAAGTGGACTTGTCATTTAGTTAAATGTGCACCATTATAGAACACCTTAAGAACCACTTTACTAAAAAGTACATTTCTAAAACTCTTCAATAAATGTGACTACTACTTTTATGAGCGGAACTGTGTCTTAGGAGGTGTGTGTAATTCCCCCTTTAAGGTGAACTGTCTTGTAATTACAGCTAAATTTACATTACCTTGGATAATGTGTAGGTTACAGGTTTTCTTAAAGGGACAGTCTAGTCCCCGAACAAACTTTAGTGCAAGTGGAAGATTTCTGCCTGAATAATGCTTTTTCCAGTGTGATTTGAAGCAAGCATTCAGCATAAATCACATTTTTAATATTCTACTCAAGCCCTCCCCTGCATCTTATCCTACTGCCACACTGATTGTGTGTTGGCATTGAGCATGCATTCGTTTTGTTTCAGATAGTCACATCCTCTGCTGTTCTGCTGGTGGAATAGAATGCATTGTGTGGAACCTATGTGACCTTGCTCTTGTACATATAGGATGTCTTAAGGATGTCTTAACAGTGCAACACATTGTCTCATGACATGAATAGAGAAACAGGATATCCAATTTGAATGATATTATTTTCATTGGTTCTTGCAGGAAAACAAATTGAAGAAATTACTTTTACTCAGCTATTATGGGCAGTCCTGGCTTCCTGCAAACTGCTGTAATTTCCCATATTCATCTAAGTGTAACATTGTTATATTTTAAGCAATGTAAAATATGCATTGTAAAGTATTTTGAATACTTTAAAATAATTGAATATGCATTAACATTTGGAAGATGCATTTTGGGTGCCAGCAAGTCCCTTTAAAGGGAATATGGTTGGAATACCTGTGAAATAAGTCATTAGTAATTAATTCGGATTTTGGGGGTAGAATGGTAGCGATGAAAGAAGAAGATGCTAAAAAAGTCTTGTAGTGATTACCCACACATCAATATTCAGTGATCAACTATTAAACGATAACAAACACTGTAGTCTTTCTGTCCTGTCAAATAGGCAGCTGTTCTGTACTTTGCTTAGGAGACCATAAACTTAAAACAAAAGGATGTCTAAGATTCTCTGAGAATCACATGTAAACAAGACACATTCATTAATAAAAGAAGCACAGGCATTGGTTGTGCCAAAAATATTCTAAACTGGAGAAAATAAAGTGCATTTAAATAAACACTGTTTTAAAGCACACACAAAAAACCACAACTGAGTAAACTTCAAACTTTTTTATTTTTAAAATAGAAATATCAAAACTTAAAAGGATACCCCAACTTTAAAACCAAGTTTCAGCCTAATCTATACACGGCACAGTTTTTTGCTGGGATCAGAGAGAAATTAGGACTCTGTGGAGACAATTTGTACTCCTAACATATATAGTAACAACTCCAATGCAACTTCAGTAGTGATAATCTCTGAAAGCTCCCATTGCGCAAGTATCTCCGGTCGTCACAAAGTGGCAATTCACTTTGCTGTATCTGATTAGGATAGTCAAAAGATCCAAACATTCGTTTTATACGGGTGCTGGAATCTGAGTTCTTGAAGATGCTAAGATATCTGACTACAGATACAAACAACATTCAATATATGTTTGCTGAAATCTGAGTTCTTGAACATGCCAAGACCTCTGGCTGAAGTACCACTTTGTGGCAACACAATATACTTGTGGCAATGGGAGCGGTCAGAGATTATCTCTACTGGAGTTGCATCAGAGTTTTTGCTAAATACCTTAAATAGGAGTATAACTAAGCAAACTCATCTTAAAGTTATTTTGAAATTATTTTAAAAGCACTTGAGATGAAAATATTGGGGATTTAGTCACATCATATAGCCATATCATGCTTAGCCTGTTTGTTTCTATGGGAGTACTTAGTGTCTCCATAGAGTCCTATATTCCACAGTGATCCCAGCAACTTTTGCAAGTGTGTTTATACAGCCTTGTGAGGTTTTTTTTAATCTTTTCTATATTTATTAACATCATGGTATATATGGGCTTTAAAATTAATTATTAAGAATATTGATTATGTATTTTAATTACATCCAGGGATTATTTATTTTTATTACTTTTTTTAGGATTAATGAATAGATTTATGCACTATAACGGTGGTCCCTATACACATATATATTATATACACACATACATATGCACGCACACACACACACATATATTATATACACACATACATACATATGCACACACACACATTTATATTATATACACATACATATGCACACACACACATTTATATTATATACACATACATATGCACACACACACAAACACATATTATATCCACACATACATATGCATACACATATATATATTTTTTATATACACACATACATACGCACACACATATATATTATATACACACATACATATGCACGCACACACACACACACACACACACATATTATATACACACATACATACAGATGCAGATGCACACACACACACACACACACGTTTATGCTAAACTCTTACCTTTTCCTTCATACTTTATCACCTACACAGTTTCTTCCAAAAAAATGATAATTCCTTTCAAATCTTTTCTTTGCACTTCACATTCCATCATGTTCCTTCAAATTTCACTCCTTTGACCTATGCCTTCCTACATTTTCATTCCTTTTCCATTGCCCCATTCCTCATATATGAATGCACAAACTGATCAGATAGTAGTTATTATATATTGTTTGAAAAATGCAATCATATTACACATAGCTGAATATTACCACATAGCTATGTTAAAAAACACCCATATTTCTATAAATACAGGAACTATAATTTATCATTTAGTAGGACACCTGTGTAAATAGTGAAGTAACCTTTCTTCACATAACTATTAACTGTAAGATCTGGCCAACTTTGCACCGATAGGATCATTTATTACTACTATTAGTCTGTCAATGATGACTGTGATCACACACTTAGATCATTAAAGTTGGGCATATTGCATTAATCTTCCCTTTTGCTTTCATATCATTAATTACTCAATTAGAACATGAAGCTATGTCCTCAAATACAAATTCCTCAAACAAGGCACTGCTACAGTACGTGTTAACAATGCTAAGAGTTCGATAGAATTGACAACAGAATCTACTCACTAAAAGAGTGAACCGTGGTGAATGAGAAAGAAAACATTAAATAAGCCACCCTCTGTGGTATAAACATCATGTATTTAGGAGATATACACCGATAAGCCATAACATTATGACCACCTGCCTAATATTGTGTAGGTTCCCTTTTGACAACAAAACAACCCTGAGACATGGACTCCACTAGACCTCTGAAGGTATGCTGTGGTATCTGGCACCTAGAGGTTAACAGCAGATCATTTCCTGTCCTGTAAGTCCTGTAAGTTGCGCGATGGGGCCTCCATGGATTGGACTTGTTTGTCCAGCACATCCCACAGATGCTTGAATGGATGGAGATCTGGGTAATTTGTAGGCTAAGTCTACACCTTAAACTTGTTGCTGTGTTCTTCATTCCTGAACCATTTTTGCTTTGTAACAGGGCAAATTATCCTGCTTAAAGAGGCCGATACCATCAGGGAGTACCATTTCCATGAAAGGTTGTATATAGTCTGCAACAATGCTTAGGTAGATAGTACATGTCAAAGTAACATCCAGATGAATGGCAGGACCCATGGTTTCCCAGGAGATCATTGCCCAAAGCATCACACTGCCTCCGCCAGCTTGTCACCTGTCAGTGGTCATAATGTTACGGCTGATCAGTGTATAACTTTCTCCATATGCAGTTCACAGTTGATCAGATAATGTAATGTGTTAATGTTAGACAAAGTCACCTGATAATGCCCTTGTGCTGACTCTTCCTATTGGAATAACATTCATTTTCTGGTGAAACCAGCAGAGGATGGCGAGTTAACATGCCCTCTATTGATTGCATTTAAAAATGTATATCTCTTACAGGGTCATCGACTGGATCAGCATGTGTGCTTCACATCCAAGTAGATAGGTTCAGGGCAGAGGAGAAACAAATACATTTTTTCCATACCAGACTCTTTTGTCAAAAAAAAAAAAAACAACTCAAGAATTAATTTTCAAATTGTGTTCAATTCTTTAACTAGAATATGTTTTCTAACACACAAATCATTAAACTGCCCAATACACTACTAAACCTTTTGTAAAACCGCATTCAATGTCTGACACATTTTTAGAACTGCTTTTGAGGGACAATTTGTTCTGGGTATTTTTGATAAACTTGAAAAGTATGCCTTTTTGGGTAAAGAATATATCCAGTTACATTTCAGATGTCTGCTGCTGCACATTTTTTCTTGAAATATATCCACTCAAGCTAAAGAGTATGCTAAAAAGTATTATTAAAATAATATTTTCATTAAATTGCAAGTAACATATTGGAAATACATGAAAGGACTATCACAGTCCATTGCTAAAATATAAAACTGTTAGATGAATTTGTGAAATTACAGCAGTTTGCAAGAACCTGGAACTACCACACTAGCCGAGTAAAAGTTCAAAAATGAAAATCAGTTCATTTGCCTATAAAACCACAGGTGATGTCATAAACAGGAGACTCCACAGACATATTTAAAACATTTTTTGTCTAAATTTAGGCATTTGTTTGCAATTTTGCATCAAAATGTATGGATAATTTTCAATCATTTTTTAAATTCTCTACATTCAAACAATATTTAGGTGATACAGTCCGTTAAAATAAGTCTGTGGTTGATTTTGAGAAACTGGCTAGTTCACCCTTTTATTTTCCTTTAATATAATTGTAGCTTACAACTTTTAGTATACGTCACACTTTTGTGCTTAAAGAGCTATTAAACTTTTTGTTTTACTTGTGCCTATTTCATAATATAAAAGCACAAGTGAAAAGTACAGATGCCCTGTGTAATGTTACATTGACATGTACTTTTTACTTTACGTGCAAATGTATCATCCGACAGACAGCTGCCATGTTTCCCTCAGAAGCAAGGAGGCTGGTTCAGTGACTGACATTACTTGCTATTTGCGCAGTTTTATATGCCATCACAAAAGGGAACATAACTAGGTCTGTGGTAGCGAGCTAGACTACTGGTGCTCTCTGATCATAGATACATGTGCCGCTTTACGATAGAGAAACGCTCTACATAAACTGTCCCTTAATTTATTTGTTGCAGTTACTAGGATTCCTTTCAAAAGCATTATTATGTCTAATTCACCTCAGACTCTGCTTTTAAAAATGTCTGACATGCCTTTCTGCTTCTCTGACCTTTCACTCTTTGAGTTGCAAAAAAACATGATCTGTAGAATACTCCTGACTACCAAACACTTAAATGTTACACTACAGACTGCAAACACAAACATATAATCTTCTGGTTCTCTTTAGCACCCTGCTGAGATAGAGGTAAAATTATCCCTATTGCTTGCCATTGTAAGTTTGGATTTTGGTAACTTAAAGATAAAAGCACTTTGTATAAATTCCAACTTTATTTTGGTCCTTCATTACACAGACACATGTGCTGATCTTTACAAGTCACTTGAGGGTAGAGTCACTTTATGTTGTTTATTGTATCTCAATCCATTTCTAACAGGGATAAGTCTTATCATATACATATCAGGGAATAAGTGTGTGTATTTCAATAAGAGTACAGCTCAAAATCAGAATTTCCATCTTGCAGCATTTAGGCATTTAATTCTAGGACACGATAGTTTAGGACTCGGGTGAGTATTTTAAAAACTTTCCTGATTAATTTGAAGCTGCGATCTTGTGACAGCTCAACTTAGGAAGTGGAATTTAATGAACTCTCCCACTCACAGGTATCTCAAGTCACTCTACTAAATAGCTAACATCAGTCAAACTGATAACTCCCTCGGTACTGGCTCACCAGGACTTTCACTATTTGTATTGCGTTATTTCAACTGCTATTCCTTGTGTGCACTAATTTTACCACACACATTATATACTGCTTTTTCAAAAGGTTTGGCTTTCTTTGGGTACTATAGTCAAACATAAACTATTCATTATTAGGTATGAGCAATATGTGAAAGGAATATTGAACACATTATATATTTTTTCCTGTAATATTTTCGACAAAACAAGTTAAGATGAAGAAATATATTGTATGATCCTGAAGATTTAAAGCATTTTTTTTTAGCACCAACCGGCATGGAACAAGTATAGAAACATAGAATGTGTCGGCAGATAAGAACCCTTTGACTGTGTTTACCTTTACCACTTCTGCTGGAAGGCTATTCCATACATCCACTACCCTCTCAGTAAATGAATACTTCCTGATATTACTTTTAAATCGTTGCCCCTCTAATTTAAGACTATGTCCACTAGTTGTGGTAGTTTTTCTTCTTTTAAATATACTCTCTTCCTTTACTGTGTTGATTCCCTTTATGTATTTAAATGTTTCTATCATATAGATTAGAATAAGTAGATTAGGCACTGGCTATAACAGAGGAGCTTACAATACCAGCACAGCAGATCTCAGGCTAAAATATGCATAATATTCTATAGGGCTTAATTCATGAAAGAGAAAATTACAGAGGATTTGCAAAGAGAATTTCACACTTAGGGCCAAAGTAACAGAGTTAGCCTTAAGGTTGAAATTCCCTTCGCAATTTCCATTACCATGAATAAATCCCTTAACGTGAGATGTATATATACTGCTTGGAAATATTAATAAATTCTTTAAATATTAATACTTCAGTCCATTAATCTTAGCATGTCAGAAAATTCTGCCATGCGAAGATTAATCTGAGACTGAAGCCAGGCATGCCATGAAGCAGGACTTTAATGTAATGCCTGTATCCCACAAACTTGGGAGCTCATAGGTGTAACCTGTATCTTAGGCTTTATACTCCATGGTAACATCATATTCAGCACTGCTTTAGAGTATCTTGAGACTCACAATTGGTGATCTCTGGCAGATCAAAGGAATATGCTAACTGGCATCAACAGAATTAACCAGTGGAGTACTATAAGGATTAGTCTTGCCTCTGATTTGTAATTTATATGCTAACACTTGGGGATATAGACAGACAGAAAAACTAAGAATCCAACATTGCTTATCAAGTGGTTAGCTAACAACAGGCGAGTAACAAATAATGTACACTAGGTTATATAAAAGGCACTGAATAGAGATGGATGCCTCAAATACAGAGCAAATTTGTTTGATAGAAAAATTAACTCTAAAACAAAGTGATTAAGCAGGATTATAGCAATTGGTGTCTGGAAATAAAATGGCACAGTTGTCTTAAACAATATCATCTTTATCAAATCATAAACAATTTTTAGATTTATTGTCAAATGTATTAATTTGTCTGTCTACATGTGACAATTAGCAATAATATTCTATTTTATAATTTTACTGCATCTTTTGATTACTTGAGGCACATATATATTGCTGAAGATTAGAAAACACAGACTTTGGACACAAAGTTTTATATAAAAAAAAACCCCCAAAAAACACAACTCAGTGGCTGTTCAGCTGAGCGCACATCATCCTGGTCAATGGCAGCTATCCAGCAAGCTTATGAAGCATCTGAGCAGCAGGATGTCTGTGCATTCTGCATGCACACAGGCATCCTCTTGCATGCCTCCCAACTGTCCAACTTTGCGTGGGACAGTCCAATTTTAGGAGGCAATCCCACTGTTCCACCGTGCTCTACTTCTAATGCGCTTTTCAGAAGAGGTAGAGCTCCTCTGGACATCGGTACTTCAGACCGCAGACCTGCTATAAAATTGAGCATTGACCTCTCAAGCTCTGCCCTTTCAGTGACCAGATTTGCCAGGGGCAAGAGTTGGGAGGTATGCTTTTGCAATGCTTGCATGTCACAGGAGGCAAACCATCAGTTGTCACACTACCTCTCGGTGCTCTGATTTATACAGTAGCGCAAGAACTTGTTGCAGCAAGGATGGTGTCAGTGTGCACAAATAAAACAGGCATCAGAGCAACTACTGGACCATCCACCTCATGTGCTTATTGGGACTAAATGTTTTAAATAATTACAATGAGAGAATTGGAACATCCTGCCTGCTGCGGACCATATTTTCCATGAAGCTCAGCCAGCATAAATTTTTTAAATAAAATAAACTCACAATAATAAGCAGTAAGTTCATGTATCACAGAGCCCCACAGCAATAAATATCACAGTGATGTGCAGTATTAGTTTATGACAACACTCACAAACAATAAAACCTACAGTAATATGTAGTGGTTCTGTACCACAGAGCACCTGAGCAATGAAACTTTTGGTACTGCATTCGATTACATTTTCCTTTATTAGTGTATAAAACAATACATCATTTCTAGCCTGTCTAGGAAAACAAAAAATACATAACTGAAAGATACTTTATACTCTACATTTTATGTTTTGCTAATTTCTAAATGTATTTTTTTTATTTTATTATTATTTTATATTATTTACCATCTGTGGTTGTTGTTTTTTTTTATGGGTGAGCAACCTTGTTCCATAAAGACCGTATATAAGAAACAATAAAAGTCTTATGTCTTATAAAATGCTGAAGTGAATATCTGTTTTCCTCAACTGCTAAAAACAACAACATTTTAGTTTCTTTTTAATTATGGGGGAAAAAAAAAAATATATATATATAGTGTATGTTAGAAGAATGCCTTTTCATATAAAACATTTTTTCCACAATAAGGCTTTAAGGCAGCATACAGAATAAAAATAGCTAAGAGTCAATCTGTGACTGATCCCCTGAGGAAGTCTAGTATCTCGGCGAAACGCATAGGGCCACAGGCTTCTCATCTTCTTTACTGGTTTTATTCACTATTCAGCTATACAGCATTGTTATACGAGTCGAATACATTTTCTTCACCTATAATGAATACTCTATTTTGTCTATATGTACAGGTTTATTATATTATACAGTTGTTTTGCTTTTTATTTTGTGTTTATCCATCTCCCTTTTTCTATAACTAAGAGGCAAGCCTAAATATTTCTTCAGTCAATTGTACAATGCAAAAACATAGTGAAAGGAATAGACAAATTACTAGCAGGTATATATGGAATAATGTACATGTTTTAAAATTCACGAGGAATCAGCACAAAACAACAAACAGAATAACACATTTTATGAATTCAGTGCAAAAACGGTGTTCAAATTGGCTGAGCAACTGTGCATATGAAACAATGATTTAACTTTTACACTAGTTTATTTTCATTTTATGCATAAATGGAATCACCTAAAAACTGCAAATAAACTAACATACTTTTTGCTGTTGCTATAGCAACAGTCCTGCCTATTTCTCTAAGCCCTCCTTATTGGATGTTACCAAGCTTTGAAGCCTTAGTGAAATAATTTAAATGTAAAATTACAGGAGACCTGTGAATTGTTTTAAAGTAAAAATAAATGCATTTCACATTTTAAAAATGGTCAAATAACATACCGAAAAAGCACTAGGTGAAAATGTCCCTTTGAAGGACAATAGTTGTAATATATTATAGAGTTACAATTTGCTAATTAAACTGAATAATATAATATTCTGTATACAATATGGTTTGAACTATTTCTAATTTTACACAAATATCATTTTGCCCGAGGCAAGAATAGAAGATAGCGCTTCCCTCAATACAATTCCACAGCTGTTATTTTACAGAAAAAAAAAGAAGGTACAAAAATAACAAGAAAATGTGTGATGAAATTAATAGATCCATCCAGTAAATAGGTGGACAGGCAGGAGAGTGATACTGTATAGCTCAGATGTGAGCCAGATATAGTCTATAAGTTTATAGCTAGCCAATGTGGTATAGTATATAACTAGCTGCATACAGATGGTGCTATTGTGAAGCTCCCCTAAGAATGTAGTTCATTAAATGTGATGCAGCATATTTCCCATCAGTATATAGTAAACAAGACATAGAAACGTGAGACCCATGAATGTATATAACTAGGAGGGAGGTTCAAAGGTAAAACATATTATGAGCGACTTTTGGCTGGCTATCATGGGACTGGATGATCACAGCCAACATCTTCACCAGACGACTATAATTCTTTGAAGTATAAAATGGCAAAATGATTTGAAAGCTGAACGTGCTTAAAAATACTCCTGTCAGTGATTATTAGTTAAAGGTACACACCTAGTCCATTAGGGAATAAAAGGTGAAACTATTTTGGGGAGTTGTATAGGCCAGTCACATCAATTCTCCTTAGAAAATGGAAGGTGAAAGTTCCTTGGGGTGAGATATGGACTGGTCACATACCAGAATTCCTTTGTGAATGAAAGGTGATATCTCAGCAGTGTGAGGCATGGGCTGGTCACATTGTTGACCTCCTTAGATAATGGCAGGTGAAAGTTTTGTAGGCATGAAGCACATTTAGACTCGTTGGTAGAGAGGTTTGGGATTGCCTTCCACATGTTTTCATAAAATAATGGAGTGGACGGGTGCATAATTGCCAAGTTGAAAGCAATATTTGAGATTTGGTAATAATAAAAGATTATTTGTTAACACATTGACATGAGTTAACATGAAAATAAATCCTAAAACGATCAAGACTTTGCACACCTAGCAAAATAATGAATATGAATAGGATGAAAATATTATATGGTGGCTGAATCCAACAAAGAAAAGAGAGGTTTATAAACAGGTTAGTAAACAATCTCATTGATCCACCTGATGGTCAGCAAGACAGAAGTGGGCCTCAAGGGTTTTTGTCCTAGCTGAAAATCCCATTGGTTCAGTGGTACTACCAAGTCTGGTGTCAGAACCAATGCTTCTGCATGGTGTGTGGCTCTCCACAAACCATGTCCAAAATGTCAGAGAACAGTGCTATAGAATGCAAGGATCCATTATTACCATCAGACATGCCAGTACATAACAATGAATGTAACTCATTTGTAAATTGAGTGTAGTGATATTTTACCCCTGGATACAATCCATTCATTATTCTCTTTAGGGTCCAGGGATTAACATTAAAAAAAAATGCAACTCTTTTTAAGGAATAAGTTTCTACCACTTGATATGCTTTACTTTGTTGTTTTACTAAGAGTATGGTTTTCAGTTATTTTTCAGTTTTCCTCCCTATTCAGTATAAATCTGGGTAAGAGGTGAGTGATGAGAAGTGGTTTATATATTATGTGCTGAGCAAAAATGGTTTTAGGACAGTTTTCTGCTATTGGCAATGAAAAGTATTTTTAACTAATATATTTAACTTACAACTTGCAGGACATTGATAGCAGCTATTCCTTTGCATTTCCTGCCTTAGTCTTTCTGCATCCTTCATTTAATATGTAGTTGTGTACATCATACCAAAGCATAGGTTTAGCCATATAATACAATCAAATCTGTGCTTTAAAGGGCAAGCACATTTCAAGGAAACAAGGGTTAAAAAAAATATGTCTTTCTTGTTTGGAGTAACCCGACATGTATCTTAATAGATACATGTCGGGTTTACTCTCTGCTGTGTCTCACAGCTGTGATACAGCAGTTCTGGAGGATATCCCACGCTGACAGTCACAGCATACATACAACCAGAGTGTGGGCTTGTCTCCGCTCGTCTGATTGGGGGTCTGCTTTTTTCTGGATATCTTGATCTGCTAGTGCAGAGAAAGACTCAAATTTTTGCATGGGATCAGCAGTGGGGACCCAAGTAAGGTTCCCTCTCCTAGTCACATAAAAAACAAGAAAGAGTCACTCTCTGCTCGCTCAGAGAGAGACAGTCACTGACCACACCAGGCTGTCTGCTTCCCTTGAAAGTACATGCCAGTTTTTCCCAATAATATGCGTCTTCAGATTCAAGGCTGCACATTAAATTGATTTTTGACAGCTATCCTTAGAAGCTTTGGGGGGACTGTTCCCTACCTGGAAGTACCACTGCTCAGTATTGTAAAATCTTAGAGCCTGAGTAAGTGTAGTCCATAATCAAGACAATATGGTATCACTGAGGATTTCCAGCTTCTGGTAAGTTAGTTTAATAACCTCGCACCTTTTCATTAGTGTGTAAATTAAGCTAAAATAATACAAATTATAGTCACACAGTATTATATAATTTTTTTTACAATTTTCATTACTTACAGGAGCTCCAGGGAAATGGTCTGAAAGTTCATAGGGTTCCTCTGGTATCCAGTATCCACGCTCCAATGACCACAACACCTGAAAGAAGACTGTATCATTTAATACATTTATAATAAGGAGAAGAACACAGAACTGTTGCACTGAAAAACACGGTCATTATGTGCATTCCTTACATCCAGTCACATACAATATTTCATAGTAAGTGTGTGAAATGAAATATGTTACACATATCTAGTTTATGCAAAAAATAGCTTTGATAAGATTTGTTACACTGCAAATCTAATTCTGCATAACATCTTTCAGACCCTTTTAACATTTTCTTCTACTCCTACTCAATATATCTCAACTCTGCATGGAGTCACTCAAACAGCCACTTTTTTTACATTATTATTATTTTTGGGTTGGTTTACTTTAAAACAGATTATGTGTGTAAGCAAGAGTGGGTTGGAAACATTGTTCTTTAAATCAGCTAATTTTTACTTAGAACCCAATTTAAAGTGACAGTTAATTTACCTATCCAGTGTTCACATATTATTGAATCTATATACATACATAGTGTCTCTGAAAGATTTTACAAATATGTGATGGAAAAATAAAATGTACATTTGACTTTATGCTGAATCTTACCAACATATAAAATTGGAGTCTAAAATACTGTCAACCCACTAATAGTCAATTGCTAGGACAGAACAATTGTAATTTCCAGTTTGACTGCAATTTGTGACCATTAATTCACATCCCCATTATTAGCAGGGTATTTTAACTCTCGCAGGGGTGTTCTCCTGATCCCAAAACTACACATAGGCTTGGAGCAGTTTGTAGGCATTTCCTCTACATGGTCTAGCTGTTGTTCACTGTACCTGCTAAGCAAATCACTTTTGATGCAAACTAAACTGCTTTTATGTGTTTGTTGATAGTCCAGGATATATATAGCAATATCAGATAAGTAGTATTCAACCCTGCATTGTTTTATTACATTACATCAACATTTATTTATTTAGCGCCAATGTATAAAGCAGACTCACAGGAGCCTGCTTTATCTATGATGCATGTGTAGATGTAGGTGTGGGTGCTTGTTGCACCAGCACAGCCTATGTATAAAAGAATCAGACGCAGAAGAGCGCCTGATTTGTGTCGGGGAACCTCCGCCAAACAGTTTGATAGTGATCCCGTTCTCTCTTACTGCAAAGTGTCGGATGTTATTAGAAAGCGCTCTCTCTGTTACACATAAACACTTTTTTAAATATACATATCCCCCTATGTTTATGGTTAGCAGCAAGAAATATGGATTGGATTTTTTTTCTCTTCTTGTTTATATATAGTTATTTAATATATATTGATAATATTCTGCAGCAGAATGTGTTTTAGAAAAAAACCTGGACAGAGTAGTCCCAACAAAACACACCAGATTCTCCTTATAAAGAATATTTGCAGAGATAAATAAACCATTCATTCTGAAAGCAGTAGGAATGTTTAAAGTTAACGGATCATTAGGTAGATCCTTGTATACCATGCCAATATTACCCAGCAGCGTGTTGACATTAGTCCTTAATCTGGCTAAGTGTCTCTACATCTTCAAAGAGAATATCATCAGATGTTACAGCACAGAGATTGCTTACTGCTGCTTGTGTTAATGTTTATGTGAAAGAACACTGTCCAAAATCATTAAATGGTGGGCAGTACAGTGAAATGTGTCATTTGAAAGCAACTTCAGACTCTTTGCTGGAAAATTAAAGTAGCATTTTTAAGCATGTCTAAAGCAAGCTACTGCATTTAGCTGGCTCAATTTATTAAAAGCTTAAGTAATAAGTATGGAAAGCCTACTGTAATGAGTAAAGGCAAGATCAAAGGAGTCTTCAAAGATATTTCCAGGCATGTTACCATTCCAAAGTATTTTACAGAAATGTAATTCTGGTACCATACTATGCCGGTGGGTAAATTGAATATTGTGAAAAATCAATTATGTGATTAATGAACTTTCACATGGGTTTTAATACTGTAATCAGTGGCGTACCTTCCACTAGAGCAGGGGTCGCATCTGCGACCGGGCCCGTCACTCCAGGGGCCCGGCGCCCTGCGATCCCTGCACCAAAAAAAAAAAAAATATTTTTTTTTTGCGGGCAAACGGGGCAGCTGCCCAGGGCCCATTCATTCTTGGGGCTCAAGGCAGCTGCCCCGTGGGCCCCCGCTACCCGTGTGACTCCCCCCTTCCCCAGCCAGTACTTACCTCCACGTGGCTACCTCCCGGTGCAGGTCCGTGGCTGTGAGGGAAGTGTTGAGCGCTCCCCCTCCAGCCTATGCGCATTCAAAAAAGTTTGTTGAAAAAAAAAAACTTTAAACAAACTTTATTGAATGCGCATTGGCTGGAGGGGAGCGCACAACGCTTCCCTCACAGCCACGGACCTGCACCGGGAGACAGAGCAGCAGCAAGGAGGTAAGTACTGGCTGGGGAAGGGGGGAGGAGGGTGGCATAACGAGCATACTGAGTGGCATTATCCTGGCATATTAAGTGGCTATATCCTGGCACATTAATTGGCAATATCCTGGCATATTAATTGGCAATATCCTGGCATATTAAGTGGCAATATCCTGCCATATTAAGTGGCAATATCCTGGTATATTAATTGGCATTATCCTGGCATATTAAGTGGCAATATCCTGGTATATTAAGTGGCAATATCCTGGTATATTAAGTGGCAATATCCTGGCATATTAATGGCAATATCCTGGCATATTAATTGGCATTATCCTGCTATATTAAGGTGCAATACCCTGGCATATTAATTGGCTATATCCTGGCATATTAATTGGCATTATCCTGGTATATTAAGTGGCAATATCCTGGTATTTTAAGAGGCAATATCCTGGCATATTAAATGGCAATATCCTGGCATATTAAGTGGCTATATCTTGGCATATTAAGTGGCTATATCCTGGCATATTAATTGGCAATATCCTGGCATATTAATTGGAATTATCTTGCTATATTAAGTGGCAATATCCTGGTATATTAAGTGGCAAAATCCTGGCATATTAAATAGCAATATCCTGGCATATTAAGTGGCTATATCCTGGCATATTAATTGGCAATATCCTGGCATATTAAACGGCAATATCCTGGCATATTAAAATGGGAAAAGAATGGCATACTGAGGGGCAAAATACTGTAATATTAAATGGCAAAAGAATGGCATATTGAATGACTAAATTCTGGCATATTGAATGACTAAATTCTGGCATATTGAGGGCACATAACACTGGCAAATGGGCACAACACTGGCAAATGGGCACACCACTGGCAAATGGGCACAACACTGGCAAATGAGCACAACACTGGCAAATGGGCACAACTAGCAAATGGGCACAACTGGCAAATGGGGACATAACACTGGCAAATGGGCATATAACGCTGGCAAATGGGCACATAACGCTGGCAAATGGGCACATAACGCTGGCAAATAACTGGCACATTCGCACATAACTGGCAAATTCGCACATAACTGGCAAATGGGCAAAATAACACTGGCAAATGGGCAAAATGGGCTGTGGCATATTGGCAATCTGGCTGTGGCCAAATTGATACTGTGGCATGTTCCGTGGGACAAAATAACATGTAGTATGGGGTAAAAGGAACACTGTGGCATGATCTGTGGGCCAAAATAATGTGTACTATGGGGGAAAGTGACACTGTGGTATGTTCTGGTGGGAAAATGTATACTGCAGCATGCCAAATCGTGTGGGTGCAATATGAGTACAAGCCAAGTGCTGCGGGTACTGTATAGTCCTGTGTTAAGACCTTTAGGTGCAATGTGGGTGCAGGGAAACATAATAGAAATAAGAAATTAACAATTTTTCAATAACATTTTCATTATAAATATACTTTGTATTATTTTATTGAGAGGGTAGTGAATATATGGAAGAGTTTGCCAGCAGAAGTGGTAGAGGTTAATACAGTGAAGGAGTTTAAGCATGCATGGGATAGGTATTAGGCTATACTAGATTTAAGACAAGGCCAGGCACAAAGCGGAACAGTTGGGAGGCATGTAAGTGGCATTTCTGGGGTGGAGTTGCATGGTTGTGTCGGGGGGCCCCGAGGCAATTTTTGCACCGGGGCCTGGTGGTTTCTAGTTACACCTCTGACTGTAATACTTAGGCAATGGTTGATTAGAAGGTACACTTTTCCTAGATAGCTTCAATCCTTATCTGCCGTCAATATCTATATTACCAACAGCCCCGTGTGAATGAAATCTCTAGGGTTAGTTCTGGACAGAACAAGATTAACAACGAGCTGAGAATGTACTTACTGAAAATAAAACTGCAAAGTCTCAGAGGGACGCTGACCGCATCATCAAGTCTATACTTGGAAAAAGGGTTGCAACTTGCAGAGCTGGATGAGACATTTGTTATGGGAGATTGAGATTATAAAGACTCACACTCAATTTACAAATTTGCACAGACCAAGAATTTTTCCCACTAGTAAATCTCAAATTGATCTAATTGTATCTGCAACAACCTGAATCCTGCTGTTGGTCTCTATTAGCCCAGTATGAAATGATCCACTTATTATCCATTGCATTAATGAGTGCCACTTCTTTGCATCTCTAATCATGTCAAATGCATAGTTCCACAAAGTGAAATAATAGGATCTTAAGCCAATTCTCTTTATGCATCTGTGAACTTTCATGAATGCAAGAAAACCACTAGAGATTGATTAAATGATTAGTACTGAATATTTGCAGCACTCTGCATTAGCAACTTGTGATATCTCTAAGCACTATAGGTCAATTTCCAAATTTTGTATAACTTCCTTGACTTTTAAAACCTAAAGTCGGGCTGCAAGTTATTAAATGTTATCCACCATATTATGCAAAATTGCAATTAGAACCATTGCATCTGGTTTATAAATATATTTATTGCATTACTCATGCAACACATAGACCTCTTACCAAATACTATACATTAATTCACATAAATGAATATGCTTTGATTCTATTACTACCCATGTGTGGGTTACAAGGTGCCTTATAAAACATTAATATGAACTTACACACAACAGTCAAATGCTGTTCTATACAAGTATACGGTATGCTGACGTTTCCTAACATGTAAAATTTCTGAGAGAAATACACATAGAAACAATGAATAGGCCAGTCGTTAAGAACCACCGAGACCATCTAGTCTGCCAATGTTTCTGTCTCAAACCATATTTGGTCCTTGGCCTTGTCTTATGTTTTACTCCATAATTAATCAAGCGCTCTTGCTCATTTCTCTGCCGATACATCAGTGTGAGACCAAGTTCATGTAAGTTTTCTAGCTGCTACTTATTCAGAAGTGCCAAGGCAGCTTACAATTCAGTAAATGTAACTTTAGTATCCAGCCTTGGTGCTGCAGTGATCCATTGTTCATACTGACTTCCCTTAATCTCCCATGCTACAAGACTAAAATCTTGTACCTTGTATAAGCAGACTCTAGGCTTGGAGAGTCTATCACTAATAAATTAAATGTTATTGCTTATTTGTAACTAGCTTCTAATGGCAGAGTTGATTTTCACTATTACATTATATTAACATTTATATAGCTCCAACAATTTACATAGCGTTAGGTACAGAACATAGAGGGGGACTGCATACTAAGTTAGCTGAACTAGAACAGACTGACAGAGGAGGTGGATAGTCCTGCTCCTAAAATTACAAGAGAGAGTGAGGTACACGAAAGACATAAGGGAGTGAAGAAGTCAAAGGCAAAATGGTGGTAGTAACAGTAATGTGGCGCTAAGTGAGTTTGGCCAGAATATAATTATGTGTGTACTAAATGGATTTTGTAAGCCACCTGATCCTAACCATGTTTGAGGACAGTGAGAGCTAAGTGGGATTAGCTAGAGGTGAGTAGTGAGCTTCCTTAAAAAGATGATTACTTTTTGAAGTTTGAGAAAGAGTAAGTTAGCTGAATGATCTGTGGAAGGGATTTCCAGAGAGAGGGGGTAGCTCAGGCAAAATCTTGCAGGGGTTAGTGTGAAGAGGCGATGAGGTTGGAGGAGAGCTTTATTCCATTTAAGGAATGCAATAGTCGTGCAGGATGGTATCAGTTAACGAGGGGGGTAATGTATGGAGGGGCCGACAAGTGGAGGGCTTTGTGGGTTAAAGATCGAATTTTATCCTTGAGCTTATGGGGAGCTAGTGGAGGGAGCATTGAATTGGAATGATGAGCGGGAAAGACAAGCCTAGCAGCTGTGTTTTGAATAGATAGCGGGGGAGAAAGATGAGCCTGAGGTAGGCCAGTCAGGAGAGTGTTATAGTAGGCGAGAGTTCACAAGTGAGTGCACTAGGATTTTGGCAGGCTCTACTCGTTGAGGAATGGACAAATTTGTGCAAAGTTTCGTAGGTGCAGATGACAGGATTTGGCTAAAGACTGAATATGGAGACTAAAGGAGAGAGCAGAGTTAAGACATTGGACACGGCCAGCGCATACAGTCATGGTGAAGTCAGGTAGATCAAGGATGGAGCTTGAGGGAGGGCAGATGATAATTGCTTTTTTACAGGATACATTGTATAGGTCTCTGAGAAGCAAATGTGCCTGTGATTTAAAGTTGTAAATATTGTAACTTTGTATAAGGTATCAGAACATTCTCTAAGAAAGAAATACTTTTTTAAAATGGGAGCATTGTATTCATCCTAATATTCATTTAGAAATGTAAAAATTAAAAAAAAAAAAAAGTTTTTTATTTTACACTCACTTTAAGTCATCTGAAACAAATGGTGACATCTGAGAATATGATTACATAAATACACATGCTTGGGTTAGAAAAGAATAAATAAAATATGTAGTTTAAAAATTTTTTTTTTTTTTTAGCTCAAGCATTAAATATTTGCAAATGTTCAGTCTTAGAAAATCAATAAAAGTATAACATGATTACCAATTATATCAGTGAGAAAATTGTTTACCTTGGATAATGTTGCACAGATATGGATGTGTGTTTTTAACAGAATAATTGGCATCCTGAAAGTTCCTTAAATAAAAGGCATGTCCCATATATTTATTTTATGACAAGCAACATAGAACCTTTCACAGGATAACCTATAGCCTTTTTCAGGTAACAAAGACAAAGGAGAAGTCATTTAGTTAAGGTGCTGCTTCACTGAGCCAGTCAAGCGACCATCAGTCCTCCTCATGGCATCTTTGTGTCTATCATATTAGCTGGGAGAAAGGAAAGTATTGGTGCAAAGAAATACGAATGTGAACAGTTTGGTAGAATTGCCATGGAGTAGGAGCAGCCAGATGGCCTGTGAAAAGAATGGGGAGTCAAAGCCTCTGAGGAGTCTATTTGCTGGAGTAAAACACACAAAGCACCATATTAATTTAGAAGGACACTGATTTTACCACATTGAATCAGGTCCAATGGTAAGAATTATGTAAACCATTTAATATAGCATTTTTTTATGTTCTAATACCTCTAAGATATGTTTACTGAACTGTTACAGGTTCTGAACATTTTAAGCAACACTAAAATTCTAACTATTGATTTGGACTCAAAAAACAATTCAGTGTTTGACATCTTAAAGATTGTAGGAATTTAAGTACCTAGTAAATTGCTAAACCTTTCAGTATGCTGTGTTAAGATCATTTGTTTACTATCCATCATATAAGTACATTATAAAATTGCAAGAATACAATAAATACAAAGTATTTGTTATTTATCAAAAAGGTTGTGATGATTAGGGTTAGACCAGAAACAAAGTGCAGAGAACCCTCACAAATCCCTCTCCAGCTAAATACTGTATGTATCCAGTCAACATAAACACACCTAATAGTGCATAATGTTGTAGCAACAAGACTGAAAGACAAACAAGGTGAAAATGAAATTTCTATTTACGTGTTGTTTTTCACACACAGTAATGCGTGAACGGACGACTAAGATATTTGTAAAACAATAGCTTGTCTGTCAAAACCACCTTTTCAGTGTATTGTTTTGTTAATAACAAGTGTTGCCGCAGGCAGGAAATTTTTTTTTTATTTTGTATTGCGTAAAAGCACACAACATAAAAATTGAGTCTCTGAATAACATTTGACTTGTGTAAGCCTATCAAGACACAAAAAATGAACTCACAAATTACTTTTTACCACAAACATAAAAGTAACCATATTTTAGAAAAGATTTTTTTAAAAAGTGTTCATTACATTTCATTTTGCATGACAAAATAGCAAAGGTATAGAAAACCCCAATTTACACTATTTATTAGGGGATTATTACAAATTAAGGTTTTTCAAGTTTCCATCATGAGCCAATGACAGGAATTTGGTTTTTGAACATATGAAGTTTTTTTAAAGCTGCAAATACAAAACCTCGAGAAACAGGAACCAAGTATACTATTTTTGGATTTGTATAGTGCTTTTTTACCTTTAAGACACAAAGAACCTTACAAATATGCATAAGTAAGTATATTAGATTTGATCATATTTTAGCAGTAACTTAATTGGCACAGATGCTTTGAGGGCACATCTAGAGCTCTGTGGAGAAAATTTAGTCTAGAAACGGTGTCTCTCTGGTAAGATATGATTTAAGACATCAGTGAATAAAGGATTTTCCAGTCTTGTAAAAGGCATTAAAAGGTGACAAATGTAAGTTCAGACACACTAGAGTATCCCTTATTTTTCAGAGAACCATGAAGCCAAAAATAATATCTGTAATTTGTTATGGCAGAGGCCTTTCTGTTAGTGGAGTTCTGGCCAGAACCACAGTTTATAAGGTCTGTTTAAAAACGTACTAGATCAAAGTTACCAGCTGGTTTCATAAGACCACCACTGACCACCACCTGTGCGTTACAATTCCTCCCCTGTATACCATGACGGTATGAAAATGGGACCTGAATACACACATGGTATTTTTTTGCCTTTTTTCTTCTGCTATTATATTACAAATTACAAATGATAACATGTGATTCTAAAACATATTTCAAGTTAAAAATAGTGAAACATGTCTGCTTGATCATTAATCTGTGTGTACTCTTGGAAACTCACGGATAAAATGAATTTAAATTTGGGACTGGAAGATGAAACATTTTACTTTGCAATCTGTTTTAATTAGTACCAGAAGCTCGTGATTTATGTCAGACTTTAAAAACCATGTGAAACTCTGCTTGTGATGGTTAATATGTGGCACAACCACAACCAAAATAAACAATTCCACTACTGTCATTAGTAAAGCAAACAGTTTTAGGTCGAAGATTAATGATACAATGTGCACTAGCGCAATTAGCATTCAATTCTTCTGAAATGGTTTAAAAGGAACATTGGAGTGAGAGCATGTCTTTACAGTGCATGCTGTAAAGTTCATCATACCAGTTATGACTACACATTGTCAGCTGTTTAAATGCTATACACCATTTGTGGTTAGATGCATAAGAATTGACCCAGATAACTTGCTTTGTGCCAACTGTAGGTATCAGAGCCACAGAGTCTAATTACCGTAATCAAGTGCTAAAAGTCATTATTGTATTACAATCACAAGTGTGTGGATAGACATTAGGGTACCTTTTTTGCTGATGTCTGCACCCAAACTTACCTACAGGTTTTTAGAACTTTAATATAGATAAGGTCTGTTTGGGTTTGGTATCAAATCCAGATTCCATTGGTAATGCATTGGGAGTTCACACCCGCATGCACACTAGGACACAAATATGAGGTCAAATGATTAAATGGTGTTTCTATAGGAAGCTTTTATAAATTCACAAAACAAACATTTAATCTATAATTTATCACTCACTCTATAGATCTCTCCTCTTAAGAGCACTTTTAAAAAAAACTACTATTATATGGTGTTTTTTATTTAATTTTACTTTTTTTTAAAGTGCATAATTTGAAACTCTCTGAAATAACATCAAATTGTTACACATGTATGAAGAGAAGGATTTTGTTTTATGGTGTTCCAAAAAGAGCAACAACATTTAGCAGTTAAACATCCATTCTTTTTATGTGTATATGAAATTAGTAATATAAAAAAATAAATAAAAAAATACTCTCTCTACCAAACATGTTTCTGGGATGGACTCTTTCTCTATAAATTATTGGAACCTTCTGTTTATTCAGCTTTTTGTGAGATCGCCAACACTTATGTTTTCCTTTGAAGCATAACATTGCTACTAGTCTGGAGCTCATATTTACTTCTTTTGATCAATGTTTCAACACTATACATATTACCAATTTTATTTTATCATTGCAAGCAGTGAGTTTAAAATTAGCTTTATAAAAAAAGGTGCATTTTAGTTTCAGCAAAATCTAGATGGGCATATAGAGCAGGTAATATGAGGGCACTTGTAGCAGGAATAAGATTGTCTGGAATACCCAGGAGTCAATAAGGCACACGCTAAATAGGACAGCTTAGCATTGTGCAGAGGCGTAACTAGAAACCATGGGGCCCCAGTGTAAAAATTGTCCCGGGTCCCCCAATTACACCACACAACATGCTTCCCAAGAGTGACAGGACCAGTCGCAGTAGCGACTATAGTTAAGTCACTGCTATCAGTATACACACACACTGTCAGTATACACACGCGGGGACACACACTGTCAGTATATACACACAGACACACATTGTCAGTATACACCAACAGACACACACACTGTCAGTATACACCAACAGACACACACATACTGTCAGTATACACACACAGACACACACACACCATCAGTTTTAAAACAAAAAGTTAGTATGCACAGCTGATCCTCGCTGCCATGTTGTCCCTGCCCCATCAATTTACGGGTCTCCAGCACTACTTTGACAGAGCGCCGTGAGGTCAGGTGATCCATTAGACAGTGCTGTCTGGGGGCTGTGTACCCTGTTCGGCACTGGTAACTGAGAAGCATAAATGGCCTTGGCAGGGGTTGAACTAGGGTGACCACATTTCCAAACTGTGATTCAGGGACACTTATTTTCTTACTGATGTGCACGAGTGGATTGCATCAGTTATGCTTGAGACTGGAAAAAACATATCTTCCAGTGCATTTTTCAGTATTTCAGCCACAGCCCAAATTTCCCAATACTATGCCAGTATTATTTTGCCATTTAATATGCCACAGCCAATTCGCCCAATAATATGCCAGTATTATTTTGCCATTAAGAAGCCACGGCCAATTTGCCTGATAATATGCCAGTATTATTTTGCCATTCATTTGTAGATGTATTGTACCATACATATACCAGTGTTATTTTGCCATTCATTTGCCAGTATTTTTGGCCATCCGGGCCCCCTGGAGCTGCGATCCCTGCGACCATGATAGTTCCGCCACTGGTATAGTGTTATTCAGCTAAATGTATTTTAGAGGTCATGGGGCCCTTGGTCTCGTTTATGGATTGGGGGGGCCATGTGGGCAACCCCTGTGGATAAACGGGTGGTAGGGTCATTTGACGAGCCTGTGGCCCCTTGTTATAATGGTTTATGCAAATGGACATTTTCCCAGCCCCTGAACCCCTTTTATTGATTATAGAGAGGCAGGGGCATTTGCACAGACCCGCGCCATGTAGGTTATATTAGAGGCCAGGGCATTTGGCCTGCACCTAACCCCATATATTAAACAGCGAGGGGGACAGAGGCATTTTAGCAACCCCATATTTTGGCAACTCATCTTGCAGTAAATAGACAATACTGAGGGTTTTTTTCCCCTCTGTGAGTCTTGCATACTTAAACTTACTGAGTGCAGCTCAGCAGACTGCATTTTCTGGTTTATAGCCCTGATTTTATTTTTTTAATAAATGAACCTTAATAAAAGCCATGTGGTCACTCTTGCTATACCACTTTACATGCTTCATAGTATAATCCTGCATTTGACAATGATGTCACCCTGATAAACCTAGCCAATTTCTCTTTACAATTTATGGGCTGATTAATTGCACCACACGACTGTAAATTATGTTTGCC
Organism: Pelodytes ibericus; assembly: GCA_036172795.1. Taxonomy (NCBI): domain Eukaryota; kingdom Metazoa; phylum Chordata; class Amphibia; order Anura; family Pelodytidae; genus Pelodytes; species Pelodytes ibericus. Next base: position 127,739,325 of record CM069861.1, read on the forward strand.
ACCAGCGCTCCTCTGACTCTTTGAAATCTGTTTCAAAATCTATGCACAATGAAAGCAGTAAAACAAGATATGTCTCTTTGTTTTTAAAGAGATAACAGAAACTAAACAAAAGCAGTGTGTATGTCTGAATAATTGTATCTTATACATTTCATAAAACGTGACATCTATATTGGTGAAAAAATATTTTTAGATTGTTTTTAAAGTTAGGTAGAATAATTAAAAAAAAACATTGTGTGTCTTTTTATTACTAAACAAGAGTTTGAACTAAAATGTTTTAGCAGTTTCTCTTGACCACCACATGATCTTTTCCATGAACCACAAATTACATGGACATAAGTGCAGGCCCAATTTAATAATTACAGGTAGTTAACACTACTCACCCAATCATAAGAAACAATCCAGCAACCTCTAGTTATCCCAAGGAGTACATTTAAAGTCCGACGTGGATTCCCAGCAATGACATGGCTCGTGGTATTACACACGTGGTCTGTAAAGAAGAAACCACCAAACTTTTTGACGACTTGAATCACAGTATTTTGCTGCCTGCAATACAAACAAATAAATAATTCAATTGCTATTAAATAATTATTGCAAATATCACACAAATAAACATCTATGGTACTTTTTATTTTCAGAATAAAAATATCCATGAATACAGAGCTACCCAAATCACATTAATAAGATCTCCAGATATTAAAGCTTGCCAGAACAATGCCAGACAGGTCCTGGGGAAACACTCCCTTGTCGACATTGGATGTGGATGGCACATCATGTTGTTCTGACTGTGGAACGCCAACCAGCATACCTCAATTAGGCTGTAATAGCTATATCTGTGGAGGGCCACTTCTGTCACATCCAGTTTTTTCCATGAGTTCACTCTCATGCCGGTATTGTTGTTATTATATCTGTTAGGCTATTTGCATTTTAATGGTTTGTTATGTCACTTCTCTTTTTACACTGCTGTATTTTGTGGCTGGACTGTATATATTAATAAATAGTAATAGCCATGAACTAACCAGCAAGGAGAGCGGCACCAGTTAAAAAAAAAAAAAATGTTTGCCGGTAGAGGCACTGGCTGGGGAGATCAGAAGATCACCGCTCTGCTGGGCAGCATGCTGGATCCGGGGGAGGGGGCGGACCTCACTGCGTGAGAGGTGAAGGTCTGCCCCCACCCTGTGAAGCAGAGCGGCATCTGCTTCACGGGGGAGCTGCAGGCAGCGTAAGCTCCGTGAGTCAAACACACACAGAGCTCAGTAAGTGTTGCTCTTGCTCCCCTTGCTTAGTGATGATGCAGGGCATTGGATTTGCGATGCCTTGCATTATCACTGCGTGTGGGGAGCACAAGCAGCACTTACTGAGCTCTGTGTTTGTTTGACACATGGAGCTTTTGCTGCTTGCTTCTAGTGATAATGGGAGGGGGAGGGAGAACAGAGGAGGAGGGGGAGGAGAAAACAGAGGAGGAGGGTGAGGGAACAGATACGGGGGAGAGAACAGAGGAGGAGGGAGAAAACAGAGATGGGGTAGGAGGGGGAGAAAACAGAGATGGGGTAGGAGGAGGAGAAAACAGAGATGGGGTAGGAGGGGCAGAAAACAGAGATGGGGTAGGAGGGGCAGAAAACAGAGATGGTGTAGGTGGGGGAGAAAACAGAGATGGTGTAGGTGGGGGAGAAAACAGAGATGGTGTAGGTGGGAGTAGGGGGAGAGAAAAAAGAGGAGAGGGAGAAAACAGAGGAGGGGGAGAAAACAGAGATGGGGTAGGAGGAGAAAACAGAGATGAGAGGAGGAGAGGGAAAGAAATATGAGGAGGGAAAGTAGAGATAAGAGATATGGGGAAGGAGAGATAAGAGATATGGGCAAGGAGAGATAAGAGGGGGGGGGGGGGTGTCACCAAAATGAGCCTTTGCCTATGTAGAAAAAAATCCTTCCACCGGCCCTACCAAAATGTATACTCACATATACAAAATTAGATGTATTTGTACAAGAAAAAAGTTGAATGCAGCAGTTCCACACATGATACTAAAAATGGGTGTACAATAATCAAAAGGCGATAGCAAGACACACTCACTGAAGAACAAATACAAACCTTGAATTCAACATAAACATGAGCACTTATTCCTATTATGATTTATTATATAACAATTGACCTTTAGGTGGGTCATTATATTACTCATTAGTTATTCAGAATGCTTGAGGGCTGTTGGCTTATGCTTCATCATTAACATAACTACTTCTTCATTTACAATAAACAATCTCATTGTGATTATTTATTTTACATTGATTAAACAATGGTAGTGTTAGAAAATGCATTAATAAGGAAGTATCACATGATAAAGAAAATATTTAGGTTGGTCACCATTCCCAAAGTATAACAACAGGACCAAAATATTTTGGTGCATTACTCTTTATATCAAATGTTTCTAATACAAATACAAATACAAAACATTTGAATAGTGGTGTGAAGTTAACTTAAAAATGAGGATGGTGTGTAGAAGGGTTACAAGGAACATAGATAAACCTATCATAAATCGTGAGCACAAAAAAAGAATGATTGCGCATTCCTATACATCCCAACACTTCAGTGTGCGAGAACTGTACCTCCAACAAATGGTGTGTGGCAGAGGTTATCCTACACTAATCAGGCAATAAAAAGCACTGATGGTGCCCAATAAGTTATAAACAAATGAGTTTTCAGTAAAATAAGGACAAACAGAAGGTGGATTATTATAGATAAATGTTTATTAATTAACAAAAATGGGCATCAATAGAACAATCATGGGGGCTGGAAATTGTGAGCAGGATCTAGAATAGTTGAGGGGGCTTCAGGGTAATAACAGTTGCTATCCAAAGTGTAACTTGGAACCAAGCTGTGGGCAGTACAGATAACTCTGGAACAGTTAATGGGATTGTGGGACAAAAATAACTATTTATACCTCTGATGATCATATGGTACAGCTAGACGAACTGTTTAACAGTTTATTATAATGAGGTAGAACTTGTGGCCTTTTACCTGAACCTTGGGTAGAGGAGTTTACTCCATTTTTAAGTTTATAACCAAAAAAATTGATAGTAAGGAAAATGCTCTAGCTTACATTGGATATTAATCTAGAAACTATAGTGGAAAACAAAACCAGTAATATAGCCAAGTATATGTTATATTTTGCCAACTAACATTCTGTGCTTATTGTAAAAGGTTAATATGAACTCATATCAAGGCCATTTTGTTGAACTAGTCTAAAAGGAAGACGTGTGTACTTTGATAAGTAAAATGAAAGTTAAAGGAGAGAAAAAAAATCACTTATGTCAGTACAGATGTAATAGGCTTAATTAACCTATGAATAATTCTTAAAGTAAAACCTAATGTGCATTTTATGAATAATTATATAGAAAGTAATATCTAATGTGCATTTAAGAAGTAATATCTAATATGGAATTAAATTACAACACAAAAATACAATAATATATACAGTACAACATTGCAGGAGTTAACCTAAAGCTTCCTATTATCATTTAATATCTATATCTCACACAGAGCTGCATTATTTCTCAGGATATACAACCTCTGTTTGTTTTGTTCTATGACAACACTTTCAATGTATAATATTTGGCATATTACTAAACGTTTATCATGCTAACATCTATTCCAGACACATGTGAAAACAGACCTGCAACAAAGAGGAGATAAGATAGTTGAAGGGAAGGGTGAACTTCGCTCTTTAGTAAAAATATTTCCTTTAGGTTCTGCCTCATTAGTTTTACCTTGAACACTGATAGTCATGGGTGCCCTGGGGGTCAGGACTGGCCCATGTTTACTTAACATTCTAAGTATGTGAAAGTGGCCCCCCCGTGCCACACACACTTGTCGGTACATTAAGCCAAATACTTTAAAAGGAAAGACAGAGGCTACTGTTATTTTGTATGACGCACTAGCAAATTATGTGGTGTTGAACAATGATCGGACGTACAGTGGATGTACAAAGATACATTCATCCAGGGAAAGTACAAAGAAACATTACATGACATACTAAACTTGCCAACTTTAATCTTAGAAGGTCCTTGAAAGACCAAAAAGAGGGTGGAGCCAAATGGAGGGGAGTTATGAGACGCCACGTGATTCGGTGATTGCTGGACCACACACACAAGTGCCTACACAGTACAGGCACTTTTCGTCTGAAGCACATTCACTCTTGTTTAAACTGTGTCTGTCAAGAAATCCAATTTAAACACAATGCTGCCTGTGGACAGACCTAAATTTGACGGGACAGAACCCAAAAATACACGACTGTCCAAGCAAATTCGAGACGTATATATATATATATATATATATATATATATATATATATACACATACACACACACACATGCATAAACACATAATAATAAAGAAGTTATTAGTGGGCCCTGCTCTTATGATTTTAGAGTCTACTGGAGCAACAGAGTGTGATAGAGACAGAATGGAAGGGGGGGGGGGGGGGGATGGAGAATGATATGACCATGAAGGAAGGCTGAGTTGACTTGATGGGCACTTCTTACGTCCTATATGGCCAAGCTGCTCCCAAAACAGCTCAATAGGGTTGAGGTCCGGTTACTGTGTTGGCTAACCCATTATAGACAGAATACCAGATGACTTTCTTCCTTACATAAATCGTGCACAGTTTGGAGCTGTGCTTTTATAAGAAGAAGAATTGGCTCCAATCAAGTGCCATCCACAGGGTGTAGCATGGCATTGCAAAATGCACTCCTCCAGCATTTTTTCATTTGGTCTCACGAATATTCTTCTTTGTGATCTGAACACCTCAAACTTAGATTTGTCTGTCCATAACACTTTTTTTCCAGTCTTCTTCTGTCCAGTGACTGTGTTGTTTTGCCTATCTTAACCTTTTCTTTTTATTGGCCAGTCACAGAAGTGGCTTTCTTTGCAACTGTGCCAAAAAGACCAGCATCACAGAGTCACCTCTTTACTGTTGACATTGAGACCGGTGTTTTGCAGGTTCTATTTAATGAAGCTGCCTGTTGAGGACCTGCGAGGTGTCTGTTCCTGGAACTACTTGCCCTGTGCTAAGTTGTGCACAGGGCTTCCCACTCCTCATTCTAGTCTGTTTAGAGCCAGGTCAGTTATATTGGTTATTTAATAAGCACAGTAGTTTGCAGCTGTGCCAACATAATTGCAAAAGGGTTTTCTAATGATCCATTAGCCTTTTAAAAAGATAAACCTGGATTAGCTAATGCAATGTCCCTTTGGAACATAGGAGTGATGGTTGCTGATAATCGGCCTATGTATGCCTATATTCCATTAAAAATCATCAAATTCCAGCTGCTATAGTCAATTTTGTAGACAACATTACAAATGCCTACAATGTGTTTCAGAGCCATTTGAATCTTTGAAAAACAAGAAAAGATGACTTTTGAACGGTAGTGCATGTTCAGAGAGAAATCAATTTGAAATCAATTAAACTAAAATATATTTCCTATGGGATCCTATCCTTGATTTAAAAAAATGTGGTCCTTCTGTATACAACTTGCATTTTATATGCTGCAGAGTAACAGGTAAAGGGGCAAAAAAAATTGCCAGACGTTTAGCTATCAAGTACACTCCTGATCATGATCAATAATAGTCAGCAGCACTCAGAACTCTCCACAAATAATATTCAAAGTTCAAAATTCTGAAGTGATGCTGGTGTAAAACATGCTTGCAAGTAAAAGTTATGTGTCCATCAAAGAGTTGGATGCTGATAAAAGCACTGCAATATTTTCAACGATTTAAAGAGCTGGATGCTGATAAAAGTGATGTAATAATCTATCTCATCTAAAGAGCTGGATGCTGATAAAAGTGCTGTGATACTTTCTCCGATTTAAATAACTGGACTCTTCGACCAAAAGAGGTGGCCATCGATAAAGTGTTGCTCTATTCAGTGTGGCACTACTCCTCTGATCTAAAAGAGCCGGATGCTGATGAAGCTCTGAAGTGGATGCTAACTAAGGGCTGTTCGATTCCTGCTCACCAACAGAACCGACACTGATAAACACTGCCTTCTCTGATCATCTGACCAATTGGCAGATATATGGTACACATTAGTACTATATATTAAACTATTTCTAAATGGCCACGATGAAAAGGGGAGATGCAAAAAACCAACAGAAAAAGAAGGAGCAAAAGATCCAGGAAACAAGAAGAGATAAAACTAAAAAAATGGCTTCAATTTTCGCGACAACTCCTCAGAGAGGCGTTAGACTCCTCACAGGACATTATGGACATTCTTCCACAGCAAGAAGATCTAGAGACTACAAGACCTCCCCACGATACTTCAGAAGACTCAGACTCCCAGATACTGACTGTAGATGTATTAAAGAAATGTCTAGACTCCCAATTCTCCATATTTAAACAAGAAATAAAGATCTCTATTAAAGAAATCACAGCCGAACTGGTAAACCTGGACAATAGAGTCACGCAGAATGAAAGCAGCCTAATAGCAGTTAAAGACCGACTGACCATATCTGAAGAGACATCAAGCACGCTGCAGAGAAAAATAGACGATCTAGAACAGAAAATAGCCACCTCAGAGGATCGTGAGAGACGCATTAATCTAAGAATTAGGGGAATTCCCGAGGACATCACGTCTGAAGAACTGGAAACATATTTGCTAGACCTATGTGACTCACTAAAAATTCGGCAACACGAAAATGAAATCTTATTTGAGCGGGTACACAGAATCCCAAAGCCGCAAGGAATATCAATCGACTCTCCTAGGGATGTTATAATCAGATTCCACGCCTTTAAGTATAGGGTGCTACTGGCAAACTCCTTTAAAGATTTAACCAAAATTCCAGAAAAATATCAAAAACTGTGTTGCTTTGCCGACCTCTCCAGAAACACGAGAACGAAAAGAAAGGCCTTTGCGGAAGCCACAAGCGAACTGAGGAAAGCAAATATAAAATATACTTGGGGTTTTCCTGTTAAACTGATTGTGACATACGAATCATCTCGAATATCATTCACCAACGGGGAAAAAGTAATGGCTTGTTTGAAGGGGAAAAACCTGCCTCCACGAAATTAATGACTCAGACGGATAGATGGAGGAGACACAAGGAAACCCCCTTTTTTTTTTTTTTTTCCTACACTTTTCTACTCTTTCCACTTTCGCAAATTAGCTGTAGAATCACGCACAAGTGGTCTAGTAACACATATTCACACGACTAAACACAACCTTCACACATGACCCAGTTTAATCACCACCGCTCAACTTACAAATACGATTCACACTCACAGCTGTTCGAACTGTAATTCGATCAATTTTATCACAATATAGTAGAGGTTTAATTTTGGAGAACATACATCTAACTTAATTCGAATCACACATTAACATATAAAGCCACATATATTAAATTGCTTATCACTGCACTTTCCCAAGAAAAGAACAAGAAGGGTGTTTTTTTTTATTTTTTTTATTTTTCCTTTTTTATTTTTCTCACACGACTTTCTGGATGAAGAATCACTCACAAGTTCCCTCACCAATATACCTTCACCTAAACACCATCTTATACACAGGCCCAACATACTCAAATATAATCAATCTCACAAGCAATTGTATGTTCCAAGGTGTCTGAACAGGAAATCTGATCAACGCCATCAACTGCATGTTTGGTATATACAAATACAAGTTTAAAATGCTCCTCGCTGCAACTCTCTACAAAGAACAGAAAGATGAAATTTTTATTTTTATTTTTTCCTCGATCACACTACCCCAATCGGGCTCTCATTCTAGAGAGCCAAACAAGTGATCAATATATTTAGTGGGAGGATCACGCACTGGGTGGGAATGGCCGACCCCAAGTGGGTGGGTGTCGGACCATATTATAAGTCTGTAGGGGCTTCTCTTTTTTATCGTTTTATGTTTTTCACTGTTGAACGTTGGAGTGGGGGGGGCGCTGTCGGGCGGCCGGGGTGGCTGACTACATTCTACCTCCCTGATGGTTAAAATCATGACACTGAATGTACAGGGGCTCAATACGCCTCAAAAAAGGCACTTTCTAACAAAGTACATCTTTAAGAATCATATAGATATAACCTTTATAAAAGAGACACACTGGAAAGAAAAAACCTCATTAATCCGAGACAAGCACTTACCCGTAGTGATTTACTCACACTATAAGACCAAAAAACGGGGAGTTGCAATACTACTCTCAAACAACTTGGAATATGAGGAGATCTATAGGGAAGTGGATAAGGAGAGCCGTTATATATTCTTGATATGCAAGATCGATGAGAGAATATATACTTTAGTTAACATATATGCCCCTAACAAAAGACCTATTCTATTTCTGAATAAAATCATTAACAAAATTGATCACCTAGCTCAGGGAAATCTACTTATAGGGGGAGATTTTAATTGTGTGGGGGACACAGTGATGGATAAAAAAATGAGACAGGGAAAAAAATAGACAGAGTTGCCAAAAATAACGCTGCCCAATTTCAGAGACTAATTGCAGGAAATGGTCTGTACGATCTCTGGCGCACAATGCATCCGGAGGAGTCAGATTATACCTTTTTTCGCGAGTTCACACGTCATACTCACGTATTGACTATTTCTTGGGGGACCAACACCTTTTACAGATGTCCGAAAAGTGCTACTTGGAAGACATATACTGGTCAGATCACTCGGCAGTTATCATGATCTGCAATGTAGTCCAAACCCGACAGAATAGATCCTCATGGAGGTTAAATGATAAAATCCTAAGGGCTGAGGGGAATATTACATTTCTGACAGATATGATTAAGTTTTTTTTTGAGGAAAACACTAGAGATGGTTTGCTCAAGTCAACAGTGTGGATGGCTTTGAAAGCAGTCATGAGGGGGCATCTCATTAAAATGGGCTCTGAATTAAAAAGGAAACGGCAGCGGCCCCTCAACCTATTATACCTGGATCTGATCACCCAACAACGAATTAATAAAACATGTCCTTCCCTGCACATCACCCAAAAAATTACACAAATAACAAAGAACATAAATACACAATTACTAGCTCAAGCCAACTTTTCGCTCCTTAAATTAAAACAACTATGGTACCAGAAAGGTAATAAAGCAGAGAAAATGTTGACAAACAAGTTAAAAAACATAAAAGCAAAGAATAGAATTAAAAAAAATAAAGGAGGGTAACCAGATAAAAATCCATCCACAAGAAATTGGCGAAGCTTTTAATAACTTTTATTGTGAGTTGTACAATCTTCCAACTAATGGAACCACGCAGGAACAAATTGATAACTATTTAAATACTGTGAAGCTGCCGACACTCTCGCCCCTTCAGTTAGACAGTCTAAACCGTCCAATAAAGAAAGAAGAGATTTTGGAGGTAATAAGTAAACTAAAAAAAAACAAAGCCCCAGGTCCAGATGGTTTTAACAATGCATTTTACTCAACGTTTGGTAACGAACTGGCAGACTATTTAACCGAAGTATTCAACGAATTTATAGAAATAGGGAAAATTCCGGTGGAGATGTTACAGGCGGCAATATCCCCCATCTTAAAACAAGATAAAGATAGCACTGACACAGCTAGTTACAGGCCCATCTCTTTAATAAATAATGATCTAAAAATTTACTCCTCTGTCCTAACAAATCGGATTCAAAAAGTAATCTCCTCACTGGTACACAAAGATCAGATAGGATTCATCCAGGGGCGGCAATCTAGCAATAATATCAGAAGGCTTCTGAGCCTAATAGAGGAAGCAAATAGGACGGGGCTGCCCCAGTTGACCCTCTCACTGGACGCCGAGAAGGCTTTTGACAGGGTCGGCTGGGGCTTCATGTCCCGGGTACTTGAGAGGTTTGGATTTATAGGACCCATCCATACAGCAATAATGGCTCTATACTCCGCCCCTAGCGCCAGGACGGTGGGACGGGGTATAGAGTCAGGGTGGTTCAGGGTAGCGAACGGAACACGCCAGGGGTGTCCTTTGGCCCCGCTTTTATATATTCTAACCCTCGAGCCATTCGCTGCTAGGAGAAGACAGAACGACAAAATCACAGGAATAAAAATTAAAAATTCAGAATACAAGCTGTGCCTCTATGCAGACGACGTAGTCATTACAATGACTAACCCAGTTAAATCGATGGAATCCTTCATACTGGAAGTAGATACTTATTCCAAAGTCAATTGTTATCAAACTTATTATCAAACTACAAACTAAATCTCACAAAAACCAGAGCAATTATGTTAAATGTAGGAAAAGACACACAAAAAATAATAAAGGACACATACCCTTTGGAATGGTCCGTAAAAAGCTTAACTGGGGATACAAATTGCTACATGTTGCAGTGACACGATGGAAAAAAATTATGCTGCGTTGTTCAGCGATACCCAACTTAAACTAACGAAAAACTGGATTTTTAACGAAGTCTCATGGCTTGGTAGAATAAATGTCATTAGATCTTATGTGCTACCGAAGTGGATATACCTATTCAGAATGCTACCACTAACAATTCCCAAACACAAGCTTCAGCTGGTCCAGAGACTATTCATGTCCTACATTTGGAACGGCAAGAAGCCAAGGGTTAGTAAAATCAATTCAACGAAACATTCACAGGCAGGGGGTCTGGGCATCCCAGACCTTGTGAAACACTATGACTCAAGTAGACTATATCATATACACAGATGGCAGGACAGCTTAGAATCAGCTGAACCGTGGCTCCAAATCGAACAAACCTATTAGGAGTAAAAGATCCATCATTAATACCCTGGATAGGTTGGGGGGCGGACGAAATTCTCTCCAAGCAGGAAACGCCAGGTTATCTTAAAGACCTATTGGGCTTTTGGAAGTGCTTAAAAAAAAACACAAGATCCTGCATAAAATACCCAGCACAATTACAATCCAAGCCCTAGAATATAATATAGTCGAACTGTCCCTAAAAAATTGGTATAGACATAATAAAATCCTCGACCTAATGGAAGGCGATCAATTAAAATCCTTTACCCAAATTCAAATACAAATGAAACTTCCTGCTAGGGAATTGTTTTCTTACCTCAGATTTAAAAAAATTCTAAAAAATGGACTACTAAAAAGAAATGGGAACACTATCGAAAGCCAAATCGACAGGCTATTTGATCAAAATCCAAAAAGGAAGCTCATGCCGAGGCTATACAATTTACTTGATACAAATAAAAACGATAAAAAGCCAAAAGCATGGACTTCGTGGGAAGTAGATATGGGCAAGAAATTTGCGATGCACCAATGGAACTCCATTATCACGGATCTTAGGAAAACAATTAAATGCCTAAACATAGTCGAGTTGCAAACAAAAATCAATTATAGATGGCATAGAGTTCCAAAAATTATGCATAAAATCGATAGCAAGAACTCCCCCATGTGCTGGAGATGTTCTCAAAGTATAGGAGACCACTCCCACATATGGTGGGATTGTCCGTTAATTCGAAAAATTTGGGAAAAGGCATTAGGGACAATTGAGACTATTTTAGAAATAAAATTAGAAAATACTAAAGAGGCTGCTCTTCTACACATAGTGCCACCAACGTTGACTTTCCAAAAAAAGTACCTGTTAATTCATATCATGATGGCCACTAAGATGATTATCGCCATAAATTGGAACAATAAAAAAATACCATCATGGGCACAAATAAAGAATCAAATAACATACCAACACAAAATGGAAAAAAATATTGCAGTTAACGCCGGCACGGAGGAAACATTTAAAAAAAGATGGTTACCTTGGTTTACCCACTTCCCACCAGACGATGAGAGCCCCTGCAATTGAATCTCAGTGTCCAAAGGGAGGGGGGGGGGGAGAGAATGGAGGGGGACAACAAGAGAAGGGGCATAGAAAAGAGAAATCACAAATTTTGATCCATACATCCCTTCGTTCTCACCCAACCCTCTTAATGATTTCCTTAAAAGCTGTTGAACCTTTGGCCCCTCGGCCGCCCAGGTGGCGTTATGCCCCACTCCCACGTATGTGTATGTATTGTGAAATTTTGTCACTTATTTTGTTGTCTTTTTTTTTTTTTCTGAACTATATATTGTATACGTAAATTGTACCCTATAAAATTAAATAAAAGAATTATAAAAAAAAAAAAAAAAAAGTTATGTGTCAAGAAAAAAAGCTGGCTGGCCTTGTAATCCTAGCTGTGCACCTGAAAGGGGGGGGGGGGGGGGGTTATTTCGATTTGTTTTTTTGGGGATGCTGTGCAATATATTTCTGAACACATTGCAAATATTGTTATCATTTGGGAAACTTTGTTAAAACGTTCCACCATGGATGATAAACCAAGGTTCTAAGGTGCTTAATTTGGAGCAACTTACACAACTCCTTTGTTACTCTGGACATAAATGGGGTACGCTGATCGGTAAGGATTTCTTTCAGGATACCTACTCTGCGAACCATAAGTTATTTTGCAATTGTTTTTGCAGTGGTGTTAAGTAGTGCTATTGCCTCTGGGTACCTGGTGGCATAATCCAAGGCCACCAATATATACTGGTGTCCTCTAGCAGATTTTATCAGTGGACCCACTAAGTCCATAGCAATCCTCTCTAAGGGGACTTCTATTACGGGCAATGGGACTAGCGCACTGTATAATCCTTAAAAGGAGCCATACGTTGACACTCAGGCCAGGAGGTACAGTAATTTGTGATAGAGGCAAGCACACCTGGCCAATAAAACCTTTAGCAAACTCTGTCTTTTGTTTTTTCTATACCTAGGTGCCCTCCTAAAACAGGACTATGCGCCAAGTTTAGCAACTTGTGTCTGAAAGACTAAGGAACCAATAACTTTTATTATATCAAGGCCCTTCTTTTCAACTCAATAAATTAAATCATTCTGTGCCTCAAAGTAAGGGTAAGTAAGAATTTTCTCTGGTTCTGTCAGGGTACCATTAGAAACCTGGATATTGTTTCTGGCCCCAACTAGAGTGGGATCTTTCCATTGTGCTTTTTTGAAATTAACTTGGCTGACTTCTAACTCTGATAAGACGCCATCCTTATCTTGACTATTACCAGACTCCTCTGTATTTTGATTTTGGTTATCCCCCACTAATGCTGGAATAGGGGACACTATTTTTGTTTCAGTATATGCCTCCTCCTCTAATTCCAACTCAGAAAAAGTAAATATGATATCAGAATTACTGTTATTCCCTGTAGTTTCCCATAGCTCCAAAAAGTGGGGAAAGTCCCTCCCTAATACTACTTCATGGGCTAACATGGTTATAACACCCACTCTATATCCAGTCCAGGCTTTCAGGAAGATCTGTTTTCACTGATCAGACAGTTTTTCAATCTCATAAAAGTCTCTGAGAGTACACATTGTCTTCGTAAGACCAAGAACCGAGGCTAAAACTGAAGGGTCTGTGGTTCAGCTTTCTAAGCTGACAGGGAGTAGTTGAGCCTGTGAGAGTGGCAATACGTTTTTTTCTAAGCAGTCCTTCAGTCACCTCCAGCCATCTCTTTTCCACTCTCTTGATCAAAAACGAATTACAGTATATTACATATGTGAGCTATAGAGTTGTTTTGTACAAGAATATTTAATGTCTCAAAACTTACGTTGCTTATGATACAAAAATAACACACTGTAACTTCCTTGAATTTGCAAAATTGAAGATAAGAAAATAACACACTGTATCTTCCCAGATTATGCACATTTGAGGTTAAAAAAAACCAAAAAAAAATCATCTCAGAATATGCAAGCTCAGAAACATACAATCTCCATTAACCCATTGGCAAATCAGATATCTTGTTTAATCCCTTAACGCATTTGGACGTATATTTACGTCCTGAAAACCATGGTCCTTAAGGACCATGAGGACGTATATATACGTCCTCCATTTACATGTAGTGTTGCGCTTCTTAGCGCAACACTACATGCCTGCAGCTACTCTCAGAGGCTGCTTCAGATCCGAAGCAGCCTCTGAGAGTGCCTTCAGCCCCCCTCGACCCTCCCGCGCGCATATGATCACCGCGAATGTGATCGTATGCGCGTTAACACACATAGGCAGTGAAAGCTGATCACTGCCTATGTGTGTAAAGTGTTGCAATGATGCTTCGATAGAGGCATCATGCAACACCTTCTGTGCCCCCCTGGGCACCGCGATCACCCGGTGATCGCGGGGTGTGCTGTATCGGAGGAGCATGCTCCTCCAATACAGCATGCTCAGAGGAGAGAAAAAAAATTCTATTCCGTCGCTCTGAAACCGCTACTTGACTGCCCCTACAGGCAGTTAAGTATATTACAGTTAAATATAGAAAATGAATTAAATAAATAAATGAAATAAATAAATAAATGGAAAAAGCTAACCCTTGATCTACTAAACCTAGATCTAGGGTTAGGGTCATAAATAGGGTTATAATTAAGGTTACAGGAGGGTTCGGGTGAGTACAAGGGTTAGATTAAGGGGTTCGGGTAGATTAAGGGTTAGGGTGAATTTAGAGTTGGGGTAAATTTAGGGTTGGAGTTAAAAGGTTACTGTAGAAGAAAATGGTTAGGGGAAAAAACCCCCACTAATATTGTTTATTGTTCTATTAGTTGAAATAAAACATAGGCAAACATGGAAACATTGGTATTTCTAAACTCAGGACAAATAGTAGAAATATTTAGATGGGGTCTTTTTTACAATTTGTAATTGTTTAAAAAAAAAAATCAGGTCAAAGTTAGAAGAAGTGTTTTTTATGGCATATTTTCATCATATTTTATATTTTTTTAATAGTAAATTATATCATATGATGAAAATAATAGTATCAAATGAAAGCCCTATCCGTCCTTTAAAAAAATGATATATAATTTGTGTGGGTGGACTAAACACAAAGAAAGAAATTCACAGTTCAGTAAACATATGACAAAAATAATGGAATTCTGGTCTTCAACTTACATCAAATGCAGCATAGCACTCGGTCACTAAGGGGTTAAAGCAAAAATAACGAAGAATGGACAATATATTAGCCCATTGTCGCAGATGAACGTATATATATATTATATCTGCAATAGAATGGTCTTTAAGGACTATACGGACATCCAATTCTGAGCCTCACATGCACTCGCACCCGCCTGCTCCCAGAAGAAGACTCAGCCTCATAGGGACATAGCGAAGATTAGAACACCCTTTAGAAATCTGTACTTGTTATATCCAATTATACTTTTATGCACTTTTAAAGTTCTGAAATACTGATTTTATTGTAAAAATATATTTTTTTTTATTGCTCTAAAAAAATTCAATCAAACCTTAGTGATTATAGCTAATGTTTATGATTAACATTGTATCTATGATTTATAATATTTGTATAAATGATAAGCCTAACCTTGTACATAGAGAAAAATTATCCTGCTACCAAACAATTAACAGTGAGCAGTTATCAATCATCTTATAAACAAAATATTTAACAATAATACACACTTGTATTTTAAATAAGTGTTTGGTTGATTGCACTAACATATTATACCCTTTACGTTTACTATATACTTACTAAACATTTTTAAAATGTAACAACATTTTTCTAAACAATATCAAGGGGTTAATCTTATTTTATTTTTTAAACACGAACGAAACTCATTCACATCCCTGCACTCATTACATAGCCATATCCGGCAGTGAAATCACTAGGAAGAGGCTTCCTGTAAAGTATAAAAAGGTTGTGACACTTTTCCCTGGAGATCTTTTAGAAGAATCTCCAGAGAGAAAATGCCTCACTTAATTAGATTCCTTCATATTTTTTTTATTCTTCTTGAAAGCTTAAATTTAAACCATGGCTATTTTGTCGGCCTTTAGGTTTGGAAATTATGGTAGACAGTCAGGAAAAAGTTTTTTGTTTTTTTAACTTAAACATTTACACATTGTTGAGTTCATCTAAGAAAAAAGGCCATAATTAATTTAGGCAGATGCTCACAGTGGACAGAGGAAATAAAGAGCCGTTAAATATGGTATTTTCATTGTATATTTTATAAATATCAACAGTTCTTTTAAATTTACTTATATAACAGCTATTATTGGTTTCATCAAAATGCAAGAGAGTGGAGAGTTATGATCAGTGTTGCCCAAATTATTTATGTGGAGAAACACACACCATTCAGAAACATGAAGAGGTGGGGGGTGGGGCTTTCTTTCAAATTAATGATCTGATCCAATAAATCAGTTTTGTTTTAGACAGCTTGGGAACAAGACAGGAATAATCCAGGTGATAATGCTGGTGCCCAATGACTTTCTTCTATTACCTTTACCTGACTAACAAGTTATAATGACTTGAAAAGTTTGAAGTCGAATGATTCATGCCGCACTCAATATCCCTCAATTCACGTCCGAATCATCTGTTCTGGCTGTTCGGAAACCGTAGCATAGGATGTATTCTGATCGGGATAGTTTTGCATGTCCTGAATTTGGCTAAATTACTGAATTTAAGGCATTTCAACTGGGTGGTTTTATAAAACCAGCCAATAGTAAAGCTTGGATTGAAAGGCTTCAGTTTGATCAGTTTGCCTTTTTTTGATACATAAAATCCCCACTCTAGGAGCAAGGATTTCATTATGCATACATCCTTCACTGAGCTTAGTGGATGCTTTGGAAAGGGGCCATCAAATTTTTTTGTTGGCACAATCTTTTTCTAAATAGGTATTTTATTGGGTGGCCCCTTGGGCCAAAGATGAGGACTCAAGGGTGTAACAGATCCATGGACTTAAGGAACATGTAATACTTTATTCGCAGGGCACCCTTTGGGTGCCTGGCTGCCATCAGAAATTTCAGGGCCCCTTACAGAAAAAAAATTCTTATCAATGAATAGTACTTGAAAAGGTTGAACTGCCAGGGAGTAATTGCTTACTTTTAAAAGTCACAAACTTACATGTCAATTACACACACATATGGGGATATCCATTTATGTTAGTGTAAAACTGATTTTTTTCCCCCCTTTATTAAATGAAATCCCCATTGGCTTTGTTCAGTGAAGTAACTAGTATTTATACTGAAAAAAAAATTAAAGTTATGACTCAAAATACTTACTCAGAGCACATACTTGTCATGACGAGTGATCTTGTAGTCTAGAACAACAACAAAAATTCAGTTTTATTAATGTACACAGAAATATTAGGATATGAGTAGCATTGGCAAAATCATCAGAAGAATGAAGCATTTTTGTGTATAAAGCATAGCTTAAGGATATCACACAAACAGAATTAAGCATAAAAAAAAAAAATATATATTTTTTTAGAGACAATTGATTGAAGGCCACGTTTGCTTTAGCAAACAGAACATGACCTAGCCATGGACATACCAAATAAAACAAACAGAAGCGTGCAAGAGAAATGATGATACTTGATATGAAAGATAATATGCTGCTTCATTAGCATTACAATTAGCTCTTGATAATAACTTGACAAATTCCCTAATGACAGAGCCCCTCCAAAATAATCTGTAAGTTTGACAGCTTAACCCCTTAGTGACATGACTTTTTGACCTTCCCTTGGTGACAAGGGCTGTTTTTAAATTTCTGGGGTGTTTCTGTTTAGCTGTAAGTTTCTTTTTTCTCACATAGTGTAGACTTTTTGACCCCAACCCGAACCTTAAATTTAACCTCAATCCTTAATGTAACCCCATCGTAACCCTATCCCTTATGCTAACCCTGATTTAATTGTAACCCTAACAACTATTCTAACCCTAACCCTAGATTTTAGCTAATTAAGTCTTTTTTTCTCATTGCAATGTTGCTGACTGCCTTTAGGGGCAGTTAAGCAAGAGATCCAGAGTGTCAAAGTGATTTTATTTTTCACTTCCGAAGCTCCTGCCACAATATCATGCTACTCCTGCAATATGGAGCTGACGATTGCTCTGTGGAACAATCGTGGGTGACCCAGATTCAGAATTTCTGTGCTGCCTATTTATCGCGAAAACCGCTTGTTACACCGCAGGACGTGTCAGACACATCAATTGTTGGCAACAGAGTTGCCAGCTGGACGTGCCTGACACATCCTTTGTCGTGAAGGGGTTAATCCTGCTTCTGAATGGATGACCTTTCCAGCTGTTGTGGGCCCCACTCTACTGTTGGGGGTTGCATTTTGTAGTTTTAATAAAATGTCCCTAGAAGACCACAGATAGTGATCATGTCACTAGTCCTCTGTGGGATTAGTTATTTTGAAATAAACATATCTGAAACCCACTGAAAGTGTTTGTTTTTTTTATATATAAAATCATGTTCAGGACTGAGGGTGTTTTGTGGACAGTGGGATGCTTGGGGATGGAAGAGTGCAAAGTTAACCAGTGGAGACTTGCACTTATTATAATTAGTCTCTCCCTGTCCCACAATTCATATAGGACAGGAAGAGATTAAAAGAGGTCAAGCACTAGCCTTGACAGCTAAACACACACGCAGGGCCGTCTTTCCACATGGGCAACCTGCCCTATTATTGGGCAAATTGGCTGTGGCATATTAAATGGCAAAATAACACTGGCATATTATTGGGCAAACTGGCTGTGGCTTATTAACAACAACATAATACTGGCATATTATTGGGTAAAATCGCAGTGGCCTATTACACTCTGTTCCAAATTATTATGCAAATTTTATTTTAAATAAATAATTGATGTAAATAACAGTCAGCATAATTTTCATGTTATCAACTATTAAGAGTACAATTCAAATTTTATTGAACAAACCTCCTAATGATAACAGTATTTTTTTTTTTTAACATAAAAAACTAAAAAACTTACAATGCACTGTTCCAAATTATTACGCACAGTAAGTTTCAAAACACCTTATAGGTTGTAAAGAACTGAAAATTGTAATTAGTTGTGTTTGCAGCATATTTACTAAAATCAAAAGCTATTTCAATCAAACTTATAACAACATTTTAACTTTTTAAACATTTTAACAGGTCACGTTACATTTTAACATAGGACCCCTTCACAAGTCTTGCATCCCTTGAACTTGTCAGTTTTTGGACATTTTCTGCTTGAATTTGTTTGCAAGATGTCAAAATAGCCTCCCAGAGGTGCTGTTTGAATGTAAAATGCCTCCCACCCTCATAGATCTTTTGCTTGAGGATGCTCCAAAGGTTCTCAATAGGATTGAGGTCAGAGGAAGATGGAGGCCACACCATGACTTTCTCTCCTTTTATCCCCATAGCAGCCATTAATGCAGAGGTATTCTTTGCAGCATGAGATGGTGCACTGTCATGCATGAAGATGATTTTATTACGGAAAGCATAGTTCTTCCTTCTGTACCAGGGAAGAAAGTGGTCAGTCAGAAACTCCACATACTTTGCAGAGGTCATCTTCGGGGACCCTAAAGGGGCCGACCAGCTCTCTTCCCATGATTCCGGCCCAAAACATGACTCCACCACCGCCTTGCTGACGTCGCAGCCTTGTTGGAACAGGGTGGCCGTCCACCAACCATCCACTACTCCATCCATCTGGACCATCCAGGGTTGCACGGCACTCATCATTTAGTCTTCATGTATTTTTCTGCCCAATGCAGCCATTTCTGCTTGTGAGCATTGGTTAGTGGTGGCCGAATAGAAGGTTTATGCACAGTTGCAAGACTCTGGAGGACTCTACACCTCGATGTCCGTGGGACTCCAGAGGCACCAGCAGCTTCAAATATCTGTTTGCTGCTATGTAATGGTGTTTTAGCAGCTGCTCTCTTGATCCGATGCATGGATCTGGCAGAAATCTTCCTCAATGTGCCTTTATCTGCACGAACCCGTCTGTGCTCTGAATCAGCCACAAATCTCTTAATAGTGCGATGATCAAGCTTAAGTTTTCGTGAAATATCTAATGTTTTCATACCTCATCCAGATCATTGAACTATTTCACTGTTT
Source organism: Pelodytes ibericus (assembly GCA_036172795.1). Lineage (NCBI taxonomy): Eukaryota > Metazoa > Chordata > Amphibia > Anura > Pelodytidae > Pelodytes > Pelodytes ibericus. Next base: position 127,759,119 of record CM069861.1, read on the forward strand.
TCGGCAGCAGAGAGATCCTTTTTCTTTCCCATATTGCATGAAAATGCTGCTCTGCTTAATAATGTGGAACACCCTACTTTAGTAGTTTTTCCTTAAATTGGGCTCACCTGGCAATCTAATTATCACAGGTGTCTGAGATTGCTTTCAGTGATCAAAAGAGCCCTGAGACACAATGCCATCCATGAGTTAAACTGAAAAACAAAATATTTAATCTTTGCGACACTTAAATAGAATTTACATAATAATTTGGAACAGGGTGTAAATGGCAAAATAGTAAAGGCATATTATTGGGCAAATTGTCTGTGGCATATTAAATGGCAAAATAGTGCTGGCATTTTATTGGGCAAATTGGCTGTGGCATATTAAATGGCAAAATAACACTGGCATATTATTGGGCAAATTGGTTGAGGCTTATTAATGGCAACATAATACTGGCATATGACTGGGAAAATTGGCTGTGACATTTTAATGAGAAAACTAACAGTGGCATATTAATGGGCACCTGGCTGGGAAATATTTTAATGGGCATACTGTGGCACATTTTAATCAGTAAACACTGGCATATGTTAATGGCAAAGTGACTGTGGCATGTTAAAGGAACACTAATTGTTATATTTCCCTTGTGCTTCTAATATAGAAGCACAAGTGAAAGGTTATTTGTTCCTAGTGTGAAGATAAACTGACGGGTACTTTTGATAGAACATACCAGTTTATCCTCTGGCCGGTATCTGCCATGACAGCCGTCTGCACGGCGATTGGCTACCGGCGCTAATTTTTGCATGGGATCAGCTGATGGACCTTAACTAGGTCCCCCCTGATGATTCCATGCAAAAACTAGGGTCTCTCTCTGCGCTAACAGCAAGAGACCCATGCATTCTGCAGATAGAGTGGGGCGCACCTCCCCTCTGAATGACTGTATGCATGCTGACCGTGTCAGGGCACAACAACCATGACCTGCTGTGTCTCAGATGTGAGAGACAGCAGAGAGTAAACCCACGTGTATCTATTAAGATACCCGTCGGGTTTACTCCAGACATCATGTTTGGAAGCAAGGGCTAAAAAAAACTGTTTAGTGGTCCTTTAATTGGTACCGGACAGTGGCTTATTTTTATTGGCAAAGTCACACTGTGTCATGTTCTGCAGGGGCAGTTCTGTGGGGTAAAGTGACACTGTGGTATGTTCTGTGGGCAAATGGGGGTGCATGACAAGTGCTGTAATTATTGCATGGTGCTGTGTAAAGTCAGGGATTGACAAATCCTGGGTGCGAGGTCGACACGGCAACCAGAAAATTCAACCTGGCGCCCGGGTATAGTTATCCCTGTTGCCCACGCTGGTGAGATAAAAAATAAAAAAATCTTGTTTAAAACAACGGTGCGCGAGGAAGTAGAGTGAATATAGAGAATAAAAAAATGATTGAAAAAGATCTACACATGCAGAATTTCAAGCAAATGCCTAAATTACGAGAACAAAGTATTTTAAATGTCTCTGTGGTGTCACCTGTTTATGACATCATCTGTGGCTTGATATGCAAATTACACATTTTCCATTGAAAACCACCAACCCACAGGTGATGTCATAATCAAAATTAGGGTTGCTACCTTTCCGTCCAAAAAATACTGGTCATAGTGGATCAATATCAGTCGGAGGTGTGGGGATGTTGCACATTACTGTAGCCTTCACTACCTATGATGCTCAGCCAACACCACTGAAATTTTTGGCTGACTTGATATCATAAGAATTGTAGTTCGCAGCTAACACATAGTACCCCGTATGTTATTAAATGCACCATGAGACTTAGCCAGGCAATACTGACTGAACATTATGGGAATGCCAACATATTCTATGTTTCTATAAGTAATATCAGTGAAGAAGTTAAGCATTCACGGGATAGGCATAAGGCTATCCTAGATATAAGATAAGGCCAGGGACTAATGAAATGATTACTTTACTGAGATAGTGGATGTATGGAATAGTCTTCCAGCAGAAGTGGTAGAGGTTAATACACTAAAAGAGTTTAAGCATGCTCAGTATAGGCAAAAGGTAATCCTAGAAATAAGATAAGGCCAGGGACTAATGAAAGGATTATTTTACTTAGAGGGTAGTGGATGTATGGAATAGTCTACCAGCTCAAGTGGTAGAGGTTAATACAGTGAAGAAGTTAAGCATTCATGGTATAGGCACAAGGTTATCCTAGATATAAGATAAGGCCAGAGACTAATGAAAGTATTACATTACTGAGAGGGTACTGGATGTATGGAATAATCTTCCAGCAGAAGTGGTAGAGGTTAATACACTGAAGGAGTTTAAGCATGCTCAGTATAGGCATAAGGCTATCCTAGATATAAGATAAGGCCAGGGACCAATGAAATAGACTGAAGGAGTTTAAGCATTCACGTGATAGACATAAGGCTAGATATAAGATAAGACAAGGGACTAATAAAAAGTATTTACAAAATTGGACATACTAGATGGGCCAAATGGTTCTTATCTGCACATAACAGCACGTAAAAAGCTTTAAACTACCATCTCATATCATAGCAGCAAACAGGGTTTTATTAAACACATAGTACCCCATATTTTATCAAATTCAGTTCCCATAAGACTAGCCAGGCAGCTCTAGCTGAGCATTGTGGAAAAGAACAGCACATAAAAAGCAGAGGTTAGCTATGAACTACCATTTTATGATGCTCAGACATCCAAAAGAAAAAAAGTGCTGAAGTAATCATACATACATTAGTATCCTTTGCTTAATATGTTTATTGTTTTATATTGTCTGTACATCCAAGCACACCTTATCTCTAAGTAGTAGTGTGACTATTATTTCTCTGTTACATCAGGTACAATACCAGCCAGGTGGAAACCCTATATGCAAATTATGTTATATGTGACTTATGATAATTTTCATAGCATCTTCTTCTAGAAATGTTACTTGTTAATGATCTTTTAACTGCACACAATGCTGTACTATTTAGTGCACAAACAAGTCACTAGTTTCATTATTCTAGAAAAATATCACTGTGATAAGAGTTTGGCAATGGTTAGTAAATATATAGTGTTTGACACACACCCTTAAAAAAACTAGCTAGTAGTGATTTGATGATTTGTGTATAGTATGTACATCATGTTACATGTGACTTGTTAGTTGTTATGAGCATCCTCAAAGGATCTTCTTCTAGAAATATATGACTAGTAAATTGTTAATGATCTTTTAATTGTACATACTGCTGTACTATTTATTCCAGCAGTATTGTGCAATTAAAAGATTATCACAAGCGAGTCACTAGGCACATCATTCTAGAAAAAGATTATGGTGTCACACGGATTGGAGCTGGACTTGCTGTGGTGATTAATCTTTGCTGCACACAATTTTTCTGTTGGGGCCCCAATGGCTGGTTGTAAAGACAGCCCTGCACACACAGTCGCTGTGATTGCATATGTCAGAGGGATCCTCAGCAACATGGAGTGCCTTGGTCTCTACTTACTCAGCCATGCCATTTATATCATGTTATGCAAGCACACAACACAATTGTTTCTGCATGATGTGCCAGGCAAGTGAATTGTCCCCAGTTGGCTAGTTTACCATGATCTTCATTCGGGAAGGAACTAAGCATCTCATTCACCCATTACGATAAATGCTACAACTGTAGCACATCATTGAAAGGCATCTGAGCGCGGAGACAAACCACAGGTGGCTCTTGGATGTTTCTTAACATGGAAGAATGCATACAACCTTATTATAGACAAATAACAAAATAGGCTAAAGTCAAAGTAAAGTATGGTAATAGTCTTTAAATTGACACTAACAATAAGGTTTCAATGCATACATTTTTGTATAGCATGCCAATGAGGTTTAAATGCATAAAATGTTGTTTACTTGAAATGCACAAAACTTTGTAAATCATGCCAATAAGGTTTAAATGTATAGAACTTTAATGTGACACCCGGTGCCCAGACTCAATAGTGTGGTGTGGCGGGCACAGAATTTACCACCTCGCACTGGGCTCCCTGCTATTTAGAAATATTCAAAACCTTAGAGGTTGTAAGCCATTACTCACAGTATACATCCATTAAAATGCAAGACGTCTACAGGGATTTATGTAATGTAACAGCCTGCATTCAAATGATTACATCTGAAAGTACATTATAATATGTAAAAAGAAAGATGAAAAAAATGGCAAATATTATGGCAAGAGTAATGCTTGGCAGGAGGAGGAGATACACTGCAGAGCCAGAGTCAATCCATCATCAATTAGAGATCTGTTCTCACAAAAACATGATCTTGCCCTTTTATATGTGACTTGTGACTGCAACAATTGAAAAATTAGATGCTAGCCATGAAGGGGGGTCTTGAAAAACACTGTCTGTTGAAGTTGTCATGAACTGAAATTTATTTTGGCTTCAAATATCTTAACTTTATTCTCACTTGGTAAAGAATTAACCACAAGAAGATTAAAACCTACAGCTCAAATGATTCTAAAGCAAGTCACAAGGGGTGTAATATAACAAACACATGACCCAATGATATAAAATATCACTTATCACTGGTTTTTGACATTTTTCTATTTCAGTCTATGGGATTCAATGACATGAGATAAATTAACACATTGAATAGACCCATTTACGTTAAATGAAAAATGTAGTCAGTAAATCCCGACTTTTACTAAGAACCAAAAGAATTAAGAAAAGGGCCAAAAAAAGAAACTCTATTGTAAATGTAGCACTTCCAGGATACTATTGTTTGAGCTTAGTCTTTATTTTAAGATAACTCTCATGGACTCTTTCTGTAGATTAGCAGAAATCTAGAGTGCCAAAAACAGAATTAATGAATGTTGAGTTGTAAGAAATGGTATTTTATCTCACTTGATGCTCGTTTAGTCTATTAAGCCAATTCATCAAGTAGACAGTCGCCTTCCAGCAATATAGATGAATCAGACTCATAGAATAGCACAGTATGAATTAATAATAAAATTATTGTTCACTGTGATGTTTTCTTTCTTTGTTTCTTTCTTACGGTAGCTGTTGTATAGAACACAGATGTTACTACATGCAATTTAATAATGTCAATAATGGAGGATTTTGCTCCATTTCTATTGAAAATCAATAATGGTTACGCATTGCCCAGCTTTGACATCATTAAAGCTAAAAAAAAGTTTAGTGTTTAACAACGAGCACAAATACCGGGATTTCTCATTCTATCAGATTCCTATAAATGATTGCATATCCCTGTTTTACAGCTTTTATCTGTCAAAGTGCCCTTTCAGAGACACCGGTGTCTGTGGCATGGTCTGCGAAGCTACATAGAATAGAACTAAATTGTCTGTCAGTCACAGACCCAGGTAAATGTCCAGTAGTATATGCTATTTGTTCAGGTTTACTTTTTTTAATCCAGTCACAGGTCAACCCATACATTTGCAGAAAAAAGTGCTAAATTTACTTTTAGGTTCACAGTCAATATAATGGGATCTGTGCTAAAAAGCTTTACAGAGATACTCCAGTTCCTCTTTACACTTTAGTTCACTCTATAGTCCATTTATCCAGGCGCATATCCTCCATGTGCGCAAACCCTGGAAAAAAAACCCCAGGGTCACTCACTGTGTTGCCAATTCGACCATCACAAAAAAGCATACAAAGCTATTTTTTGGTATATTTTACACGCTGGTCGAATTGGATACTGCCAGTTTGGCGCACAACTACTACTCAGGGGAAGGATATGTCCCTGCATCTAACATGAACACAACATCAAAGAATTCCTTATTTCCCAGGCAGTCTCATTTTGAAAATGTGTTGTTTAATGGACAAATGCCTAAAACTGATCTACATTTTTAGTGATTTATTCAGTGGTAAGATTACATTGTCTCGCATTTGTGTTCAAGTTATATCTCATTAGACTTTCACAATCTTAAACAGATAAAAATGGTCTACATATCACTTACCTAACTAAATAGCACAGTCATCCAACACTTCCTCCAGCTACACTGAACAAGGAGGATTATTACGATGACAATAAATTAAATACTTGGAAGTTAAAAAAGGCTAAGAGTTAAGGCTCTGTTTAATGAGCGCTTATTCATGGAAGAAAGATGGAACATTTCAGAAATAATAGCCAACACCAAATATTGGATGATAGATTGTAAATTCTTATAAGTACATTTCAACAAAGACATTACTTATGGTTTGTGCATCAATAATGTTGTACCCTGTATTGTTCTTTCCCCAACTTTCCTATATAAATATATGTATTTCTTAACCATTCTTTCAAATGTGAAACATTGTGTAATAACATTCTGGTTCATACCGAACATTACGATTTTTGGACCCCAGACCCAAACACGGACATTCCACTGTATTCGGGGTTCGACCTTAAATTTAAAATTACTAGTGACTGGACAGCTATTGCTGCCCAGTCACTAGTAAAATAACCCCCCCACCCCGGTCCCCACCCATTGCCTGCGGGTGGGGACCCTAATAATAATAGAGGGGGTGACCTAGTGTCAGCCCCCCCCCCGCTCCCCACCCATGAGCGGCGGGTTGGGACCCTAATAATAATAATGAGGGGAACCTAGTGTCAGCCCCCCCCAGTACCTACCCATGAGCGGGTGGGTGGGGACCCTAATAATAATAATGAGGGGGGACCTACTGCCCCCCCCGGTCCCCACCCATGAGTGGCGGGTGGGGACCCTAATAATAATAATGAGGGGGGGACCTAGTGCCCACCCCATGAGCGGCGGGTGGGGACCATAAAATAATAATGAGGGGGGACCTAGAGTCAGCCCCCACGCTCCCCACCCATGAGCGGCGGGTTGGGACCCTAATAATAATAATGAGGGGGTGACCTAGTGTCAGCCCCCCCACTCCCCACCCATGAGCTGCGGGTTGGGACCCTAATAATAATAATGAGGAGGGGGACCTAGTATCCCACACCCGGTGCCCACCCATGAGCGGCGGGTGGGGACCCTAGTAATAATAATGAGAAGGGGGACCTTGTGTCCCCCCCCTGGTCCCCACCCATGAGCGGCGGGTGGAGACCCTAATAATAATAATGAGGGGGGGACCTAGTGTCCCCCCCCACCGGTCCCCACCCCAATAAAAAAAATTCCTACCTACCCCCCCTCGCCCTAATAATAGTGAGGGGGGTGGGCAATAAACTAACCTGTAAAAAAAAAAAAAAAACAATTTCATACTTACCATTTGAGGTCTTCTTTTTTCTTTAGCCCCAAAAAATGCCAAATAAAAAAAAAACGAGCGCAAAAAAAAAAAAATCCACTGGGTAAAAAATAATCCATCTTCGCCCATGGAGGGCCCTGTGCAGACTGAGCTCTGCAGGGCGGGGAAAGGCTTATAAAGCCAACCAATCAAAGTGCTCTGACAGGTAAATGAAGAGACTGACAGGTAAGTCTCTCCATTTACCTGTCACAGCACTCTGATTGGTTGGTTTGAAATCCAACCAATCAGAGTGCTCTGTGTCTTTTTACACAGCTTGGGAAAGTTCTTTGTAATTTTCCCACTCTGTTTAAAATGGCTAGCACTCTGATTTTTTTCCGAGTTCGGCCGAACCCGCCGAACCCTAACATCCAGGTGTCCGCTCAACTCTAATTATGACATTTAATTTTACTGGTTAGCCACAATGGTTTTAATCTGCCTCTGTTGTACTGGTTTCCAAAGAGTATAAATGTATAATTTTGTAGTGCTCCTTTGAAGGTATTCCACTTACCTTCTGTGTTTTTTCAGACAACAATCCATCCCAGCCAAGGAGATTGGTGGGATGCATTAAACCTGCGTAAGTTGGCCTTTTTAAAATTCAGTATTTTGATAGAACCCATGGGAACTTTTTTTTTAAAATGAATCTCAAATGATACCATGTTATGGTCATTTAGTATGTCTTTAGTGTGTCTCTGTGTATCAAATACAATAGAGCTCTTAAAAAAGGTTCTTTATATGGTTTTTAAAAATGCAGAAATACAGGACTATAAATGATAGAAACAACATAAATGTTTTGAGCTTGTTGATCCAAGGAGAAATCTTATTGCATTTTTGGGGTCAAGAAGGATTTTTTTCCGTATGAGGCAAAATTGTAAAATCGCTTAATTATAGGCTTTTGCCTTCTTGGATCAACAGGATGGGTAGTTTGAAGGGCTGTACTTGATGGACTTAGTTATTTATGTTTAAAGAAGACGTTAGTGGTGTGTATATATTGTAACATAAAAATTCTAATAAGATTAGAATGTTAAAGATTTTTCTTCAGAAGTAGTAGAAAACTGCAGGAGTGTATGGGAAAACAGGTTCTATCAAACATATGAAAGTGTGTCTTATTCTGGAATAAGCACTTTATACACCAGAGTAAAATACAGACTTTCAATGTGTTTTCATTTTGAAATGCTAACAAACTTTTTTTTTTAAAGTTACATACTGCTCTGCTATGTATTTTCCCAGAACAGCTGCTACTGAGCTACCATGGGTACATTGCACATAAGTCAGCATTAATAGCCCATCAATGTATATTGAGTTTTAGTAATGTACTGCCTATTCATTTGCATTATCTCCAAGCTTGCTCAATAAATATCAGTTGACATTTGTGTAATATACAGACAAGCTGTTAGATAAGACCATTTGTTGTACTTGATCAATACAAATTCACATACAAATTGCTGTGCCAAGGGTCTTATAGAAAAACCATCAGTGTTTGTGTATCTTAACATACAAACACTCATAGTTCATTACATTACCATTTATTTATATTGTGGCAACAATATATACGCAGCGCTTTCACAGAGCATAAAAATGGAGTTACGAACAAAATTATACAAACACAAGTATACTAAAAAACGAGGGAGAGGACCATGCTCGTAAGCTTACAATCATGAGGGAGTGGGAAACAAAAGGTGAGTGTAGAGACAGGAGGAAGGATAACGAGCATACTGACTGGCAATATCCTGGCATATTAAGTGGCTCTATCCTGACATATTAATTGGCAATATCCTGGCATATTAATTGGCTATATCCTGGCATATTAACTGGCAATATCCTGGCATATTAACTGGAAATATCCTGGCATATTAAATGGCAATATCCTGGCATATTAAAATGGGAAAAGAATGTCATATTGAGGGGCAAAATACTGTAATATTAAATGGCAAAGGAATGGCATATTAAATGGCTAAATCCTAGCATATTGAGGGCACAACATTGGCAAATGGGCACAACATTGGCAAATGGGCACAACATTGGCAAATGGGCACAACATTGGCAAATGGGCAAATAACTGGCAAATGAGCAAAATAACACTGGCAAATGGCCAAATTAACACTGGCAAATGGGCAAATAACTGGCAAATGGGCAAAATTGGCTGTGGCATATTGGCAATCGTGGCTAATCGTGGCATAATGGGCAAATTGGCTGTGTCCAAATTGATACTGTGGCATGTTCTGTGGGGCAAAATAACATGTGCTATGGGGGAAAGGGACACTGTGGCATGTTCTGCAGGGGCAGTTCAGTGGGACAAAGTGACACTGTGGTATGTTCTGTTGGGAAATTTATCCTGCAGCATTCCAAATCGTGTGGGTGCAATAGGAGTACAAGCCAAGTGCTGTGGGTACTGTATAGTGCTGTGTTAAGACCTTTAGGTGCAATGTGGGTGCAGGGAAACGTAATAAAAATAAGAAATTAACAATTTTTCAATAACATTTTCATTTCATATGAAAATAGTTGAATATAATATAAAAAAGTTCATATAAGTATACATGATGCTAGTTATATACATATATTTGGGGTCTATCTCAAGCTTTTGTTAAGGCTGGAAATATTTTAACTTTTTTTTGTGTGTGTCCAGAAAAGTAATATTACTTTACTGAGAGGGTGGTGGATGAGAGGTTAATATATGAAGGAGTTTAAGCATGCATGGGATAGGTATAAGGCTATCCTTGATATAAGAGAAGGCCAGGGACTAATTAAAATATTACTTTACTGAGAGGGTAGTGGATGCATGGGATAGCCTTTCAGCAGAAGTGGTAGAGGTTAATACAGTGAAGGAGTGTAAGCATAAGGCTATTCTAGATATAAGATGAGGCCAGGGATTAATGGAAGTATTACGTTCTGAGAGGGTAGTTGATGCATGGAATAGTCTTCCAGCAGAAATGGTAGAGGTTAATACAGTGGAGGTCAGAAACTTTGTATTATTTTACTGAGAGGGTAGTGGATACATGGAATAGTTTGCCAGCAGAAGTGGTAGAGGTTAATACAGTGAAAGAGTTTAAGCATGCATGGGATAGGTAAGCGAAACAGTTGGGAGGCATGTAAATGGAATTTCTGGGGTGGAGTTGCATGGTTGGGTTTGGGGGCCCCGAGGCAATTTTTGCACCGGGGCCTGGTGGTTTCTAGTTACGCCTCTGACTATAAGCCTATAGACTCCAGCCACAAGGAAATTAAAATCTTTCTAGACTGCAGGTGAGTAGAGAGAGTGAGATAGCTAACATAGCTAACATATTGATAATAATTGTATACGGAGGTGGGAGGTTGTCAGGTGGTTGATTGATAGGTCAAGTCATATCAACTAACTAACAAACCCAGAGGAAGCCCTACAATGGGTTCTTTTAAGGGGGCGGCACATTAGCCCCTCTCACTACTGTCCAGTATTTTTTTTATAGGTGACCTCACCAGTCACTAGGTGACTACACACCAGCTAATGAAGCACAAAGATGTGAAATCTGTGCAACCACATGCTTTTTGGTGTTTTTGTTTTGTATAAATCTTGTTTGTGTGTGGGTGCAGAGAATCACACAGGTTGTTGCAGTTTGTGGGGATCAAGCACTAGAATTCCCCAACATCTGCCACTGACATTCCTGGTCTACTCAATGATGCAGCTAACATGTTTGGCTACATTTATTTTTATCACTTTATCACAACGGTTTTAAATATTTTGTTGCACACTCCAGGGTTATGTATTAAATAACGTGGTAATATGTATAAAAAGGTCTATCTTTTTTTTTTTTTTTACTGTTGATCAATTTAAACATGTCTAATTTGGAAGCCTTTGTGTTGAGAAATAGAAAGACTATTTACAGCATGACCACGGTATGCAGGTACGCATCCTGTGATCCTACCTGATTGACATGCTACGACATTTTCTCTATTCATCCTCTAGTAACATTGTCTTGAGACAGTCCTGGCATGTCATCTGCCATGAAGAGGTTAAAGTGGCTTGGTTTTCTAAAGTACTTATATATACGATGATCTATACATTGTGTTGGCAGAATTACAAGTACATGTCCATATATTATTGTTTTAAATGTGTCTGTGGTGTCTCCTGTTGATGACCCCACCTTGTGGCTTGATATGCAAATGAGTCATTTCCCATTGAATGTAGCTCACTTGCATATCAGCCACATAAACAGGAAATGTCACAGACACAATCAAACAACATTTTCTTCTGAATTGATGTATTCCCTTGCAATTCTGCTAACACAATGTATATATAATTTGTGATGATATGTATTATCTACATTCATAGTGAAAACAATACATAGGGGTCATTTCATGTCAATTCGCAAAAAAAACGGAATTTTTCAAACAGAGCACCTCAGAATTTGATGAAATTTGGGAGGATGTTAGAGTACATGAACTAACTTCATATACAAAGATTTAGCTCTCAGTGATGCACACTATTCATACAGCAGGGTTGCCAATGTGATTTAAAAAATTGCTTACAAGCTCAAAAACGAAAAAAAAAAATAACTGCTTCTAATTGAGACTGTTGTGAATCTAAAGAAACATTGTTTTCATTGAAAATACTTAAAAATTAAATATTGAATGTTTTCTTTTCAAGATCACATGATGTGACCATTGACATTCAATATCTTAAAAAATGTATTTTTTGGGGAGTGGGTAGGCGGGAATATATCATACAGTTACATGTATTCTCTCTTTGGTATGAGTTTCATTTTGGGGTGGCTTCGTAAAAGAAGTAAAAGATATAAAAAAAATCCTGAAAGTAGCATAATTCACATTCAATGAAATACCTCACCACATGTTTATGGAAATTATGATATCGGAGAATAAAAAATAATGTCATATACAACTTTGAGGAAAATTTACAATCACAACAAGTTAGTGCCTTCTCCTCTGCATTTCTTCTGAGCTTTAAACTCTGCAACAGTTAATTTGTAAGTTCACCCAGATTTAGTATGTGGATCAACCTTACTGAGAACTTGCTCAGTCAGAATGTTCAAGATGTCTGGTTGGTGAGGATACACATATGACAAGGAAGGGTCACTGAGATGTAGGAAACTGATCAAAACCTCCTGTGAGGTTGCATTCACATCCATGACACAATCTACCCCCTTGGCATCATTATAGATGCAGGTCACAAAACCTTTTATTTCTTGTGGGATATTTGTTTTCTGTGCTTCACTAGTTGTCTCTGTAGAAAACCCCTTTATTATTTATGTATTCCTTTTTCCTGGTATGAAAGCATGAAATGGTTGTGTTACAAGTACTGGCCTAGCTTCTTCATTTCATCTCCTTTTCATTGTCCATTATTTCTTGTTGACACATGTTTTTGATTTTGTATTTTGCCTTCGCTGCTAAGTCCCACCTAGTCCATCACATGAATTCTTGCTTGGAGATGTGGCAAATGAATGCCATCAGCTGGAATCCCAAAATCAACTTTAACCCTTTAAGGACCAGGGATTTTCCTAGGCCAAGGACCAGAGCGTTTTTCAATTTTTAATACGCGTTTTTTTAAACATAATTTTCCTCTCTCTCATTTAACGTACCCATACAAGTTATATGTTGTTTTTTAAAGGACAGTTAGAGTTTTCTTTTGATACCCTATACATAAAAATGATTTACATTTTAGTATTAAAAAATACATATAAAAGAGGAAATTTTTGAGGAAAAAAAAGTTTTTCCCCATTATTTTCCCAATAATAAGCTACATAACTAGTGCAACACTAACCCACTTATCCCCCCCTAATTAACTAACTAATAAAAAAGAAGAATATTGGTTCTCAAACCCCCCATAACAAAAAAGACAGAAAAAAACTCTGAAGAGTGCGATGCCAGATCAGTAAGAATCATGCAACAGGCATGCAGGGGTTAAATTTTATTAAATAAATATATTAAAATTACCTTTATTTATTAAAAAAAACTTTATAAATTGTAAAAATAAAAAAATCTGTAAAAAAAAAAACTAAATGAGGGCCATAAAGTGGAAGGAAACTGATCACAGTTAAAAACTGTGATCAGCAATGAAAGGGTTATTTTTTTTTTAACCTCTGTGTATGTTATTAATTTATTTTTACTTACAGGTCACTCTCTGTGCTTCACTATAAGAATGTGAAGCACAGAGAGTGAATTAGAGGCAAAGTCAGTGTGTGAACACACTGACTTTGCCATCTAATTTGCATGTTATCGCGGTGATCACCGCGATCACATGCCCGGAAATGCACCGATCGGGTCCAGGAGCTTTGCCTCGGGTGCGAGGCTTAGTCCTGGACCCGTTGCAGAATGGCTGGCGGTGCCCAGCCGGCTAGACTGCATGACGAGTTAACTCGTCATAAGGTCGCTAATGCGGCGGCTCTTACGACGAGTTAACTCGTCATAAGGTCGGGAAGGGGTTAAGGTGCACCAAGTATGATTTTTTTTTTCTGTTTTTGTATTAGTCTGCATACCCATCTGAGAAATAATAGACCTTATTACTAACACAATGAGTGCAAAATGTATCTAAGTTTTACATTGAATATTTAGAATTTAAAATATTGTTTCTTCACAACTTCAATTATCGGGCGCGGGTTGTCTAGCTGACCTGTGGAAGATCACGCCTTTTACAACTTCTGCAATTTAAGTAGCTTCCCCTCACAGTGTTTATTCTCTTCCTCTTGAGGGGTGAAACTCCAACACTTCTTACACTTTTATTTGATGATATTTTAGCTGATTCAGTCCTCTGTGTGTCCACCATCTTGTCACTTTTTCATCAACTGATGTGCTAGGCCCTTTCTCACTAACAGAAGCAGTTTTGTTTCCTAACGTTGTCAGATATCATTAGTTGTCAGATATCATTTGTGCAGTAGAAAAGGAATTTTTGCATCTTCCTTTTCTACTGCTGTAATGCCTCTTCATTATGAAATGGCGCAGCACTGTGTAGGTATATACTTATCCATTGCCACACACTATCAAGTTATCACTACTTACAGATGTATCTGTCCAAGTATATTGTACCAGTCAAACAGAATACAGAGAGAGAGAGAGAGAC